>CM040183.1:47475308-47850308 GCA_022606455.1 Callitettix versicolor
GGTGAAAACGTTCCAAAAATGTACAACGAATAAAAAGCATTACTTCTAAACAAAATAACAGTACCTTGGTTCTGTAAGCGTAGATTGTAAAAAGCCCAAGTCCGATATCGAGTTGTAAAGAAAGAACGTCCCAATTTAGCTCGGAGGTTTGATCATGGAAATAACGATATAAGAGAATGGGACCATAGTACACAGACACAACACGCTTTAATAAATATATAAGGACTTTCTCATAGGCTTTCCCTGTGATACCGGAACTGAAATATGTATGCACTAATAATGCGGCATCTTCTTGTCAGATCAGATAGAAGCTTATAAAAAAATATTTTACATTTAGCTTTACTTTATTTATTATCAAGGAAATTACTTCCGTATATATCCCGAAAATGTGTTACTATTTTATAAATTTGTGCTTTGTAATTAGTTTAATTAATTTATGTCTTGTTCTTTTTGTTCACAGGTAAAACGCTCGTAAATACTCAAAAACGATCGTAAGTTATATTTCTTAGTGTTTAGATATTTTTTACATCAGTTTTATTCTCTAACTCTGCGAAGTGGTGATCGTGAAAAAATCGATTTTCAGATTTCAACAATCTATCCTTTTCAGGTGTACTGGGTTCAAAAAATGGTTTGTACTAGGATGTCCGTCCAACTTTCTCTCTCTCTCTCTCTCTCTCTCTCTCTCTCTCTCTCTGTGTGTGTGTGTGTCTGTGTGTGTGTGTGTGTGTGTGTGTGTGTGTGTGTGTGTGTGTGTGTGTGTGTGTGTGTGTGTGTGTGTGTGTGTGTGTGTGTGTGTGTGTGTGTGTGTGTGTGTGTGTGTGTGTGTGTGTGTGTGTGTGTGTGTGTGTGTGTGTGTGTGTGTGTGTGTGTGTGTGTGTGTGTGTGTGTGTGTGTGTGTGTGTGTGTGTGTGGCGTGTGTGTGTGTGTGTGTGTGTGTGTGTGTGTGTGTGTGTGTGTGTGTGTGTGTGTGTGTGTGTGTGTGTGTGTGTGTGTGTGTGTGTGTTTCTTTGTTTGTGTGTGTGTGTGTGTGTGTGTGTGTGTGTGTGTGTGTGTGTGTGTGTGTGTGTGTGTGTGTGTGTGTGTGTAAGCCAGTGTACCAAATTTTAAATACAAGAAATCTTGGGTTCGAGAATAAATCGGGAAAAACAATAGAAACAACAAAAAACAGCCGTTAATTTTCATTTTTACTTTTTTCAGTATTTTCCAAAACAGTAAATATCTTTTGTTTTAAAATTTCTTGAAATATAATAACCTAATTTTGAGGAACTAGACAAGTTTTTTTTCTGGAAGTTCACAATTTCGACTTTGTTGATATATCGATTAAGATATTTTATTTGGGTATTTTTATACAACAAAATTTGATCAAAATAGAGATAAATTTTTTTAAACTATTTTGACTGAAATGAATTTTTGAAAAACTAAAATATGGTCTCAATATATTATAGGCAAAGCTTTTCCGAATGACAAATTAAATCAAAAATCTATCAACTAATTTAATCTCCAGCTATGTGTAGACTCTCTGGCAGACCAGCATCTAAGAAGTACGTGCAGTAAATATCATTTCTTAGACTCCGGGGATGTGCAAAAGGATTATCTTTGTGTGTACAGTACTGTGTTAACAATCGATTATCTCTATATGTTTCTTTATAGACATGCTTACAGTATAATGTAACAATCGATTATCTATATTTTTATGCATACATTTTAATGTTTACGTTATTTTATACATACAATATCTTGTACAATTAACAATCGATTAACAGTAAATATTTGTTGATAAAATCAATGTAGTTTTTACAATTGGTTTTCTGTAAATATGCCATTTATAATTGACATAAATGTACACAATACATATACTATATCTATCCTACTTTCTCGATATACAATAAAATATAGTGCACAAATGTATGCAAATAGTTGCATATAGGTATAAACGAATTGTCAACGAACAATCTGTAAATATATATACTCGTATATACATACAGTACAGTGAGTGTTAGAAATCGCTTAGTAAATACTTGTTTATATATAAAATATAGTTGGCCGAGAAGTTAGGTCTATGTTTCAACTCCACCGTTCTGCATTTGGTTTGTGTGTTTGTTCCGCAGTTTTGGCCAAACGCATTGACCGATTGTTTTGAAATTTGAACCTTGTATAAAGCCAGAACAATGTGTAAGTTTCTTCGTTCCCTTCATTTTAAGACGGCAGCCTTTGATTTAAAGAGTGTAGTTGCTGGCTACTTCTTGTAATACAGGTTACGGAAAGACATAATTTTGACCTCTTCTGGAAAAAACAGCATAACGAAAAGTTGGTCGAGTAACATTTTTCCTAAACGTTACCTTACCGTTTAAAATGACAGAAAAGGTTACCAGCGCGTCAGAGCGATGTCGGGGAGCGTTGGCCAGGCAATTACATCAAATGAGCCGCCTCGGTGGCCTAGTTGATAGCGTACTGGGCTTTCACCCCGAGGACCCGGGTTCGATTCCCGGCCAGGGCTTGGCATTTTCATACGCTATAAATCATCCCATCGTCTGCATTAGCCCAAGTGTACACAATAGTCGGACGTTAAACAAAAAATTACATCAAATTTTCCCGGCTCCTCACCCAGTGTGGCCTATGATATTTTATACTCTGTTGAGTTTATGCATATCTCCACAATCCACGATATTTCTGTTGACAGTACGACCAACGAGAACTAACATCTTGTAGGCCTATTTATTATACCTCGATATAGGCACATTATTTCCTTGTAATTCCTTTTCTGTGCGTTTTATTAAAGAGATTGTCGCAAAGAAAGTCCATATTAAAGCGTTAAGCTACCATTGCAGTTAAGGAATTCAATAAAGCGCCTTTCCAACAGAAATGCCCTCGCTTTCTTAAATTTGTATTAAACCCGGAAAAGGAAATGAAACTTTAGATATTCACATTACCTTGAGCGCTGTTATTATTGCGTCTTTTTGTAATTAATTGTTTGTTCACATTTAGTGCACACTTATTGCCAACATTTTAATTATTTACGTTTGTCTTAAAAATTTGGTTTGAATGCTGGAAAATTTGAGATGTTATTAACTAATTAAAACTCGCTTAGCTAATTCTTTTCATATAAGGTAAATGATACTTTTTATAATATTATTAATAACTTTATGTGTGTGTGTGTGTGTGTGTGTGTGTGTGTGTGTGTGTGTGTGTGTGTGTGTGTATATATATATATATATATATATATATATATATATATATATATATATCGCCGAACCAAAACTGCTGAAGTTATAAATATGAAATTTGGACATTAGTTTCATTAGTAATATAGAGAGGCACTAAGATTTAGATTTCCAAGTTTCAGGGTAAAATAGTACTGTCTATTTTCTCAAACGTCTCCACCTCCCTGTCCTTGCAATATACAGCGTTCGTAGCGGCAGGTAATAACAATTACTTGGACTTTATCCGCTAATATCAGGCACCATTTTTATAATGGTGGTTGCACTTTTAGTTCGCTTATATTCAATGGTAATGGCTTTAGAATTCAAAACGTATTTTATATGTCAGGATCGCAAATATTGTAGGCTGTTTATGATGGTAAAAACTACGCTACTGAGCCTCGCCACTGTTAGTGTTGTAACTTTACTCATCTGGAAAAATTAAAGTAATTTTCTGCAATCACGAGTTTACCCCATTGCTGTTAAACTGCCGCATTGCGCATTTGTCCTTTGCATTTTTAACCAAAGTGGTAAAGATTTACGTTGCTGTGCTTTTGTTATTGTATTGTTACTGTCACAAATACAAATAAAAGCTTCAGAAACATTACAAAAAACTTTCTCACATTATTTTTTTCTTTTAAAATGTATTTCGCAAGCTACAGGAAAGAATTATAACAACTTCCTTCTAATTTCTCAAAATCGGTTAATCATATTTCATTAATATTATGAAGAACCATTCAATATGTTTCAACATTTAACAAAAAAATTCTGTTTGTGAGTAAATCGAAAGAATAAAACAAAGCCGATGACAGCTTAGACTACTCATTGCGAACCTGTTACACTGTTATTTGATCAAAACCTGATACACCGTAATTGAAAATATAGACAGATTTTTTTATTTATTTCGGTTAATCCTGAATACTACGACCCATTATTTTTGTTTGAGTACTTATGAGTCCTTCCGCGATAATGACAAACCAAACTTACATACGTTATATGTTAATTTCATGAAAATCGTTCAATTAGTCCAGCGATGAAAGAGAGAGAGAGAGAGAGAGAGAGAGAGAGAGAGAGAGAGAGAGAGAGAGAGAGAGCACATCCACACATGTAAAACCGCTTTTTCAACTCTGGGGACATGATAGATCTACGTCTTAAAACCTCAAAGTCGTTTTTTTTAGCATAGCGAGAAAGTAATGATGATATCTTTAAGTAGTAAATTTCTTTTTAAATAAGTAAATTTATGTTGTTCGGTCTAACAACAAACATGTAACTAACTTACTGTACGTTTAAACTATAGGCTACTTATAATAATGTTAAACACTACACCCTCCCCCTCATTAAATCCCTTTCGTATGCTACCGACAAAAAAAACAGTAACTTTTCAGATTTTGCTCATGCACGTTATGAAGACATGTACGTTTATTCAAGTCGATGTAATAAATTTAAATTAAATGATAATATTTTAAAATTTGATTTTAACAATTGTGTAGAGATAAACTGAAGATTACTGTTGAACCTGAGACTGGCCTTAGTTTGTTTACTTTACATTTCCAGGACAAGGCTTGCATCATGTTGCTGCTGGACGTAAGAAGATAAGCTGTAGCTTTTGTTTATTGCAGGCACAGGTTCACCCAAATCTGTATTAATTAACATTGTTTGGCTATTTAAATAAGAAGTAAACGCGGCGCGCAGCTGTCTCGCTGGCGTCTAGGAAGCGGGTTTCCAAGAAATAACAAAATTGCATAACGAACATTTAAAATAAAATATTTTCATATCTTAAAATAAAAATACAAAAATGAACCATGACCGTAAAATTTATATTGTTTAACGTTAAATTTAAAAATAACAATCTGTTTGCACTATTGTAATTTTAGCGACTTGGCTCAGAAAATGATTTTGGAATTAGCTTAGGCAAGCTATTTATCCAGCAAAATCAGTTCATTTTTCAATATGGCGGCCATTTAAAATCATTAAAAGTTATCATTTGTTAATAATACTCTACGATCAAAATAAAATATGCTTATGCTAAATTATAATATATATATATATATATATATATATATATATTTATTTATTTATTTATTTATATATATATATATATATATATATATATATATCTTTGATATGTATATCAAAAAGGCATTTGCCTGACAGAAGATTGGCCCCTTACTCGGAGGCATCACTTCTCTAACAGATAGATATTATATATATTTTGCTTTAACTTGTCGCGATAATAAGTATTTGATTGCATTTATGTCGATACAATGATACGTACGTATTTTCTATCAATTTACGTAAACCTTCGCATATTTCAGATGAAATAAGACAGACCTGAAACAATTCAGTAAGAACAAAAATCGACATTGAAAAATATGCATGATTTTAAAGCTTAAGAAGCTAACGTGAATGGGAGAAGTAGTCAATTCTTAACAATAACATGTTTTATCTTAATTAATATTGTGAATCACGGTCATATGCGCTCAACATTGTTTTGATCAATATATCAGCTGTTTGACAATTGTGTATGGTAACCTTAAATTACGAAACAGCTGTTTCTGTAAAAATGTTTCTGTAAATATGGCAATTGTTACCGTTTAAACTTATAATTAAAACTTTCTCAGTTATAATTTAAAAAAATAAATAAATACCGAAGTTAATTTAACGATTACGAAAAAATAGTTGCTATAAACATAAAATACTTTACTCGAGGGGTCTAATAGAAGGCCACTGTAGATTTTTCCTTCGAGGTAAAAAATGTACCTAATGTATTAATAATATTGTACTGAAAAATAATTATTAATCTCGATTTTCGTTTCAATTTTGCGAACTAAATTTGAGTTACCAAAATTAACTAAAAAATTATGTAGCTAAGAAAACTGAAAGGTTAAACCAACGTTAGGCTAAAAAACTAAGAGCTAAAACTAAAAAAACTATATGATAGCCTACTGTGAGAACTTTAAAATTAAGAAAACTATAAGGCTATATTTTTCTTATATGGCTAAGCCAACTTGAAGCTATAAGAAATATAAAACAAAACTACTATGAGGCTATAAAACTTTAAAATTGAGAAAACTGTAAGGTTAAGAAAACTTACGGCTAAGAAAATTATATGACTAGGCTAAAAAACAAGAAAAAAATACAAAACAAAACTATGAGGCTATTAAAACTTTGAAGCTCAGAAAATTTTAAAACTGAGGTAGCTATTCGGCTAAGAAAATTATACGGCCAAAAAAAATTACAGCTAACAAAATACATAGCTAAGAAAACTATAAGGCTAAGAAAAATATAAGGCACAGAAAAATGTAAGGCTATGAAAACATTGAAAACGAGAAAGCTATTTAGTTAAGAAAACTATAAGATAATTTTATGAGGCTATCAAAACTTTAAAACTAAGGAAATTTTAAAACTGATTAAGTTGTATGGCTAAGGCTATGGATAAGTTGTATGGATAAGTGTACTCTGCTCCAACACAACTATAAGAAAACTTTATACGTCTAAAAAACTACAAGGCTAAAGAAAATGTAATTCTAAACCAACTTTAGGCTAAAAAAAAACTACAATTGAAATCTGTGAGGTTATGAAATCTTCAAAACTGAGAAAGATATATGGTTAAGAAAACTGTAAGATTACGACAACTGTACGTTTAAGAAATTGTAATACCTAACTTTAAATTAAAGTGTTAATTTTTACTGAAATAATTTTGTTTTGTAATTCAATTGAAGTAGGTTGAAAAATGTTAGATCTTATATGCGATAATTTTTGTAGCAAAAATTTTAAGTGTTTCTAATAACAGTCTGTTTAAATTTCAGAATGTAATAAAATTATTGACTTATGTTATTACATATTGATAGATTAAATTAACAATTTTTCATTAAACAACAAAGTTATTATAGCCAGATCCATAAAACATTAAATCTTTGTATTTTGACAATATAATTATATTCCATGCTGCATTTTCACAAAAAATGTCATTCCGAATTTGCATCATAATATTCCAAAATGTTAAGAGATCTGAGGTTTTCAGATATTGATGTAGTTTATGATGTTTATCATTTCCCCTCTCCTCATATCATTTCCCTTAAGGGAAAACTTTGTACATTATTTATTTATCAGTAGGAACACAGGGATGCATATATACAATGTTCAAATTATACCTACACGTGGAGGCTGCCTAGTGGGAAAACAATTTAGTGACCCACGAAATTATGATTAAATTTAAACTAATTGCGGCATGCAGCTGTCTCTTTCTAACGTCAAGGAAGCGAATTAGCAGATCTCTTTATCTTTTCACTTTTTAAAAATCTGATTTTATTATCATAATCAGCGTTAAATCTGCATTAATTAGTGTTTTCAAATTCATTGATCTTACTAAATGGAATCTGAGCGGAATCTTACTCAAGGAGTCAGAGTTAATTCCAGTATTTTTAATGTAATATTGAAGTTTACAAAGATAAGATGCCAATTTAACTGTGTATATAAGATGTTAAAAACAGGGTTTCAAAAAAAATGTAGCAACAAATGTATTGGAAATTCGCTTCTACTTTGTGTGCGATATGGCTGCGTGCCGCAATTATTAATAATTTACGTAAACATTGCTCGACTCGGCGTAAAATATTAACAGATTACCTAGGTCTTGAGAGTAATATTTAAAATTTAACATAATCTACACCAAAATCTTACCAACTTAGGTCGTCAAAGAGTCGAGTAATAAAACATGAAGCCTGTCAGCTTGTTGCGTCAACCATGAAATATGTATGCACGCATTTATATGGGTAGGCTTGATGCAGATCTGCAAACGAAGGCACAGTGTGGCTTGTGTTTGTTTTTTTTTTAAAGACGTTTTACAAATAATAGTAGCCATTTTATTAATGGAAATTAAACATTCTTTAAAACTATTTTAAGCAAAAAACATTAAACAATTTTTTCTCACTTTTTACTTAAATTTTCAATATTTTTTTTAAATGATTGCAAACAGAAGGATAAAAATTTTGAAAATATTTCGAAAGTAGATTTATCTTCCTTCAGACCGTTAACTAAAACTTAAAATATGTCTAATATTCTAGACAAATCTAGTAGTAGCTTGTCTCACATTAAGGTTCGTAAAAAGTGCAGCAGTTTGGTCGGAAATGAGCAGCCCTGCACTCTAAAATGTGTTTTTAAAATTTCCCCTTAATTTTTAGAAACGTGGTTAAAATATATTGTAAATCACAAAACTTCCAATTTGTAAATTAAAGCCATTAGGTATTGACCATTAAATATTGACATGAGATATTAGTTATTAGATATTGTCCAAAGTTAAAATTTTAAATCACAAAGTATGTTGTAACCAATATTTCCAGTTGTAAAACCCATAGTAAAAAGCCTTGATAATATTACGTTATTAGTTTAAACGTTGCAACCACGCAACCGACTAAAAATTATTTTATAACGAAGTATGCGACACCTGAGAGAGTCAAAAAGTTTTATCGTCTCTTAACAGGTGTGGTTTTGTTTATCAATGAAAACATAATTTAAAAAAATACTCAGTACAACTTGTAGTTCAAACAAGTTCAAAAAACAGTAGACCTCGCAGTTTAGTTTCAATTAATCGATTTTTTTTTGTTTAATGTCCGACTATTGTGTGTTTTTTTTTTTTTTTTTTTTTTTTTTTTTTGGTGTTTAACGTTCGACTATTGTGCACACTTGGGCTAATGCAGACGATGGGATGATTTATAGCGTATGAAAATGCCAAGCCCTGGCCGGGAATCAAACCCGGGTCTTCGGGGTGAAAGCCCAGTACGCTGTCATCTAGGCCACCAATCGACATGACAGTGCTCTAACGCGCTCCTAACTTTTCTGCAAATTTAACCGTTAACCGTAATACTTGAAAAAAATGTTACTAGATTAACTTTATGGGAGATTTTATGCTCTTTCTCCATGAAGCGGTCAGAATTATGATAGATCTCGCCATTCGTATTACAGGAAATAGCCAACTACACTCGTCATCGTTAAATCAGAGCCCTCCATCTTAAAACTTTAAGTGAATGGGAAAAAAATTACTTATACGTCTATCGAGGTTTATATGAGGCACCTTCGTAGCAAATTTCAAAACAACTACGTTTGATTACAACTGTGTACATTCATCATCGTTAAGTCAGAGGTCGCCATCTTGAACCGAAGGAATAAGGGAAAAATCTTACAAGTACGTCGTTCGGGCTTTATGTAGAGATACCTTCGCACCAAATTTTAAAACAATCGGGGTCATCGTGTTTGGCTAAAACTACATAAGAAACAAACACACACACACACACACACACACACACACACACACACACACACACACACACACGTAAATCAAAAATGCTAAACGGTCTCTTGAAACAGAGACCTCGCTTGGTTCGTTCAATTATGACGAACAAGAAAATTTACTTTCTAAATAATTTGGGCACATTCCAAACATGGTTTCACTGCAAAGTCCATGTGGCATGACTTCACATTGCCAACAAAACTGATATCGTAGCTACTTTCATTTGCTACCTTCTCACCTTATTTATTCTACCGGCATAAACATTTTCTCTCGGTACGTTGTTGCTTATATGGTTTTAAAATAATCTATGAGACTTGAAGTTTGTTACTTGCTCCTGTTTATCTTGATTACTCTTTGGCCTCGACTTGTTACAGTTACAAGATTTCACCACCATCTTGTAGCTCTTAGTAATTTAGCTTAGTAAAAACCAATGCCTGTAATATCACGTTAAAAATGACAGAGGATTAGTTCAGTCAGGCAATCGCTCTGTATAGGAACAGTACACGCCAGTTCCAAACCAGCACTCCAGACTTCTACCTGAACTCTTCACCGTTCAGTCCTTTTTGCTCTGTGAATTTCTTACCCTAGTCGTCCGGTTTATGAAGCGCTGTTTGTTTTTCGACAGTTAGTCATATCTCCAGTAATAAGAACTCCTTCCAGCCGTATTCTTCCGATTTTTTGATAGAATAGTCTTCAGTTTGTTGAATGTGGACAGTTCGGTGCTTAGAATTCTTTCCAAAAGTGGTTGGATCATAAAACTAATCTTATTCAAATAGAAATGTTCGTCAAATTTTTCAAGGTTTTTTAAAAACTTCTCTGATTTATTCTGAAAGTTTTCTTTAGAAATCAATATAAAAGCTAATTCTGAAGTTTATAGTTTATCACTTAAAGTAAACTACATTTCTAAATTCACATACTAATTTTTTTAAGCATCTCGTATCTGGTCACTTTAAGAAGCTATTATAACTAATTATTGGAAATAAAATAGCCTATTAATATTGATGACCCTTGTTTGCCCTGTTGGCACGTCTCTAAACTTAAACTTTCTTTTACGGCGGCAGCCAGGCACAACGTTGTTGATGTATTCTTAATAGCACAAACTGAAGAGACAAATACTGTAGCGGTTTTTAAGAAACCTGCCGTGTTACCATGCAGAAGTTATCGGTCAAGAGTCAAGACGATGTGTAACAAAAGTTTGGAGGTGCCTAACTCTAAACGTTTTCGGAAAGGTCATTTATTTTCAAGGTCGTCTCCCACAGTCCAACAGATCGACATTCCTAACGGTATAAAGTGGTATCACCTAGGCGTACGTGCTATGTAAATGTTGGCTGCTGGAACATCATAAAGTGAAACTTACTTTCCCATATCCTTATGTTAACTTCTGGTTATTTCGCGCGCGCGCGCGCGCACACACACACACACATACATACATACATAATTACTATCTTTGCCGCTAATAATTGCAACAATTAATATTTCATTTCACACCTTCTTCATTTACTTTAATGGTTAGTGCACAAGATAACGAGACAAGTTATCATCTGCAATTCTAAATATGGTAAAACTTTCACTTAATCATTTTCTTCTGCGTCAGATATGAATAATAAATCCGATTTAATCGCTGTCATCGATTTTAATTAGGATGTATAAGTAGTGTATAAAATAAAAGGTTAAGATGTTACAAAGGTTAGAAATAGATAAAAGTAAGCCTAAAAACGTACGGGTTTTTAATAGGTAGGCCTAATATTTTTAGTTTACCAGTTCGCCGTTAGAATTCAAATATCCTGTTTTTCATGTAATTATTGAACTGTTCGGTTTGTATGTTCAGACCTAATAGAAGTTGTCTAAAATGCAGTCTACTGTTCTAATTTGCGAAACTTTACGGTTTTGTTGAATGCCCCAACATACTTTGTGTTTTTGGCTAATTTCCTTTTGGACATCCATTACGGTAAGCTGCAGACTTGGATCTGTGAAATGACCTTTAGAACAGTGTTTTGAATGGTCGTTACTTTTCTTTTCTACGAGTAATAGCCTAATTATAAATGTGTGCGTGTATTCACAGTTGCTGTCTGATTTTATTCAAAATTGCATGCAAGTTGGTTTCGGTAACAACTAATTGAAAACACGACAAATTAATCCGACAGATTAGGATTCATTTTGTCTTTTCGATGATAATTGAAAATACTAAAGCCGCCTCGGTGGCCTAGTGGATTGCGTACTAGGCTTCCACCCCGAGGACCCGGGTTCGATTTCCGGCGAGGGCTTGGCATTTTCATACGCTATAAATCATCCCATCGTCTGCATTAGCCCAAGTGTGCACAATAGTCGAACGTTAAAAAAAAAAAAAAAAAAAACTAAAACATGCAGATTTTAACTCTTATACCGATTATGGATTTAGTATTCAAAATAAATCAAATGTAACATATAAAAATGAACTAATCAAATGTTTAAACATTTTTAATTGCATCCATTTGTGTGTGGTAACGTACTTGTCTAAGCTATTACTAAAATAAATTTTAGTGCTTTTGATTTTCACTTATCGAAATGTTCGTTATTCAACGTTATTTCAGAAAATCGTTTCCGTCACGTGAGCAAGACAGCTGCGTGCTGCGATAATTTTTAAAATTATAAGTTTAACTGCTAAAAATGTTTCTGCAATATTCTTGTGCTATTTTACTTGTCTAAATACGAGTATTATAGAGAGCGTGCCAATGTCCTCCATAACACTCAATACCAACAAACACAGCCTCACGCTTGACTTTCCTTCAGGGAAAAATTCGGTGACTCACAAAAATTATGTTCAAATAATAAAAAAGTAATTATATTGTTTTCATTTCGAATTCCCTCCAGAAAACAACCTTTTTGTTTTTAATAGACGAAGTCAGTTGATTAAATATTGATACGAAATGAAATGACCGCGGCCGGAAGGGGTTTATTGAATATTTTATCAAACATAACGGTCCCAGAGTTCTGCCAATTACATGACCTCTCTTGGCCAGTAGTGTATCGCTCGGTTAAATTTAATACTATATGCCTAAACAATTTGCTAAATAACAATAGGCCTACATATTTCCGCTACACAACTTATTCTCTTTCTTGTTGTGTAGTTTAACCAAGTATATATTTTAATTTCTGCTGTCGGTAATTCTAAACAGAAGGATAGACATGCCGTGCATTATAAACTCTTCACAAAAATAAAGTTTATGCTAGACTAGAAATTTAGCTTGACTTCCGGAGAATGCGTGGGACTGTTATCGCACACAGTAGGCTACAGTAGTCAGTGAGTAAAGTATCTTTGAACACAATATAGACACGTTCATACTGAAAGTTTTAAGATATACCTGCAGTTTAATGTATTAATTTAGAATCGATATGAAATTAGCTAGCATAAAATAATGCATATTAAAAAAGTATTGCCTGCTTTTCATTTGACAGTTATTACACTAAGATAGAAAGTACTTTATGTTAAATAATTCATTGTTTCGCAGACATAAATGATTTGGAATCTATTGAAGCGAAGTAGGCACTCTCGTTGTCATCTGAGTTTATCGTTAACTTCCTTTTAAAGTGGTCGGCCAAGGACATTTTGAATTTTATTTTGAACTTAGTAAGCTAGTACTTTTTTAATGTTGAGAAACTGTGTGTTTAAGTTTATTGTTTAGCAACTAATTTCCTTCAATAAGCAAGCACTGAAATATTATTGAACGAGCGATTTGAGTTCTCTGTTCAACTCGACCGTTTGACATTTGGTTGCGGGTTTGTTTGTTGTTGCGCAGTTTTGGTTAAACACATTAACTGATTGTTTTGAAATCTGGTGCGATTGTACCTTCTCTAAAGGCCGAACGATTAATGTATTTTCCCCCATGTATTTCCATTTCATGGTGGTCTTTGATTTAAAGACGACGAATCTATTTGCTCGCTATTTCTGTGATACTGGCTGAACGGCACAATTTTGACCGCTTCATAGAGAAAGAGCATAAAATTTCCAATGAAGTTGGTCTAATAACATTTTCGTAAATATTACAGATACCGGATAAATTGGGACAAAAAAGGTTACGAGCTTGACAGAGCTCTGTTGTTGAACTGTGGCTAAGAGGTCTACTGTTCTTTGAACTACAGTACGAGTAATCTTTGTTTGTGTTTAAAGAGTTACCTTTTTGTACAGTATGTTCTACCTTTACTAGCTTTGTTCGGATAACCTCCATTTAAAAAAACTTATTACTGAACTTTAAAAATACATTAATAAACTTTTTTTAGTAAGAGCCTATGTATTAAAAAAACTAACGTTCAAGTCATTAGTAATAACGATTTCTGTGCCAAGTTTGAATCAAATCATCTTAAATTAGCATATTAGAAAGTTTCAAATTATTGCACTAAAAATACATAAATAAACCCTGACTGCTGTCTGATTAATTTTCTTATTTCCAATGGATTTTGAAAACTTAGTGTTAATTTATGTAAATTTTAACACTGGTTACGGTAATGAAATCATATTTTAAAACAGAAAAAAAGATCAGGTATAAGATTTTATATGATCTTATATGATTTTAAACGGCTTCTATTTTCAACTGTTAAGCCAATTTTTCTGAGTAACAAACTTGTTAAAATTGATTTTTGTGCCAAGTTTGAATGAAATTGTATCAAAATTGTGAACATAATAGTGCCAAGATATATATACTAATTTGTATAATATCTTGTAATAATATTTGATCCTTCAAAAAGTTATCGAGAGGTCAGGATCAGTACTTGTTTCAAGGTCTGCTTAAATAGCTCTTTCTTCAATAAAAAATCACTATTGAAATTATTCTAGGCACAATATTTGTGTACAAATTATTCCACTGATTATATACTCATAATTAAGTAAATCACACATCCACATACAATATTTCTCTATTTTACCACATTAGACCTACTAAGGTTTGCACACTGACACCTGCTTTCGTAGCGTACAAAGCAAGAGTTCCATGTTCTTACCATAAAATTTTAAGTTTCATACTAAAATGTATTTCATGACATTTGAACATTTTTTTTATTCTTACTGTACTATATGAATTACAGTATATAAAAAATTGTGAAAAGAAAAACGGTTTTTCTCATGAAGCCTTAGTCTCTGAAAACCACTTTCAACTGCACATAATCCTTAACGTTTTTTAGGATTTAATTTTAGGTAGGTTTTGTAGGAACATTTTTAGGTAGGTAGAGAATTTCATATATATATATATATATATATATATATATATATATATATATATATATATATAGAGAGAGAGAGAGAGAGAGAGAGAGAGAGAGAGAATGTTTTTGACTCAGAGGATCTGAAAATGGATCCATTAAATACTTTTTTTGTTCACAATCACCAAACTTTCTTTATACTTTTTATAACTGTTTCACTAACAGTAAAAAATACTATTTTTCTTAAAACATATTGAAAAAACAATGTAGAAAAATGTTTATGGTTTGTGACAATATTATGTACAACCCTGCTTATTGTCTGTAATACTGTACGTGTGTACTAGGTATATGGTATATAGGCTTTGTGAAACATTAATGCCAAGTGCATTTAATGCTAAGTGCATTTCATGGTAGTGTGAAACGTCCTAGCTATGTAAAGCCAGAACAGCGACACTACTTACATAATAGTTTATTTCCATTTGTATGTTACTAATGGGAGATTGAAACTGTTATAAATTCATTTACATAATTCCTAGAATTATGGCTTCTAGAGATATAAATTATAAAGTGACTTAAAAATTATAAAAACTGACAACACATTATTCATCTAATAATATTACCTTCTCTGTTCCTATAATAGAAAGAAAATAGAAAAAAACAATAAATTAAACAATTTCATACACTTTTACCTCTTTTTCATCAATTTATATAGTTCATAGTTTAATTTAAGAATATTCAGCTTAAAAGTGTTAAATGTAATTAATATAAAGAACACTATTTTTTTTAGCCATGACAGAGATCAACCATTTACATTCCAATTGGGAGTTGGACAAGTTATTAAAGGCTGGGATCAGGGGCTCACAGACATGTGTGTTGGTGAAAAAAGAAAGCTGACCATTCCTCCTGAACTAGCTTATGGGGAGAGAGGAGCTGGAAGTGTCATTCCTGGCGGTGAGTAAAATATTTTTTTATTGCTTTTGTTTTCTTTTATCTTTCTTTGTATAATTTCAAATGTGGGTAATATTCACCCTGGCAATTATCTTGTGTTACTATTTACAGTACTTTGGGAATACAGTACTCTGAAATTATATTCTTAACAAAAGGGTAATATATCCTTATAACATGTTTCTTTCATTAAAAATAATTAAATTTTATAATAATTAATATTTACTAGTACCTACATTGACTACAATCATACCAGTTGGCAAATTATTGGATTCAATTGACAAACCTTTAAAATAATAATTTGACATACTGTACTGACAAATAATTTGGATTTGATGTACTGTTTAAATTTAATGCAAATTTTAAATTCAGATAACACCCTAAACAATATAATACATCTTACAAACTGCATGACTTGTTTGTTTCTAAGCAAACAGTATGGGTTGCTGTATAAAACATTAACTTCATTGATTGGTTTATGTACAGTATTTCTTTTAGGTTATATAGTTTGATTCTAAATGTCTGAATGAAATGGATACATTTTGGTGATTTTAAGAATGCCTTACACATTCAATCAGGATTTGCAGACATATATAATTATAATATCTAGAAATATTCACTTAAGAATGTCCAATCTCTTGAAGAAAACCAAGTTAATGTTCATTTCGATTTTTATACTGTTTGGGAAGTTTTGACTTATGCTGTTGATCGTTTAGCACCATCCAGGGGGCATACACAACTTATAGTGCTCTTAAAAGGATGCAATCAACTTTGTCCCCCAACTTATACTCTAGCCCGTTAATGAGGCCTGTTAATATAGATCCTTCCATATTAGTTAACTCCATTTTCCACAAAACACTAAACACATTATACTCATAAGATAGTCAGATCAGAATATTCAAGTACAGTATGGGTCTAGTTGGGATGGAAAAACTGAAAGAGAAACATAGTTAGTATTTTGCGCATTATTTTTACTAAATACAAAAGCTACAATCTTTGAAATGAAACTTTACATACTCTATAAGGCCTAGGCTATGAAGTAGTAATATGGTTATTTTGGTGGATACAAACTTGACACTTCAAACAATACATAATTACAACCTTCAAACTCCTTGATATACACACAAATTACCAAACTACTAAATTGTTGAGAACAGTGTTAGCAATGTTGCTTTACATGGAAGCAAAGAAAGCAATAAAAAGGCTGAACAACTGGCAAAGAAAGGAACTTCCATTACCGTGAAGCCATTGTAGAAAATAACAATTGAGACGGAGAGTTAAACAAATTAACATATCATCAAATCAGAGCTTTAATGATACCATTGAACAAATGCTGAAAGGAAAACCTTATGAAAATATAACAGATCTCTACAGACAAAATAAAGAACTCCTAAAAAAAGAAGCATTTATAGTGTTTTGCATGACTACTGGACATGACTGTTTGGTACAGCACCTGAGTTGGTTCAACATCTTAGCATCAGACACTTGATCAATATGTGAGATTCCTGGTACCAAAATGAACAAGGATCACTATTTGGTCTGCAGAAAACTTGACAAATCTAAACAAACAAAAAAGTATTACAATGATCTGTACTAGAAGCAAGGTGCAAAATGGTATGAAATAATTTCAAGGCCACATGAAACAACAACAATTTGTGTTTGCTTTTTTAATTACTAAAAATTAACCACCTGTACAGTACACAAGTTCATAATTTTGTTTATAAGCTTCATTTTTTTATTCATTTTAAATCTGTAACATAAACAAGCACTAGTTTCCTGATTATTACTGGATTTGAGATTAGGCATAGGCCTAGAGATGAAGTTTCTGACACATCACTATTATTTATACAATAGTTGGCATTTTTTTTACAAACAGGTTTTCTTTTTTTTTTGAATATTATTGAATCTTGACATTTTTACTCATATTTATAATTAGCAAATACTCAAAACAACACTAGCGTTTGACATTACTTCCACAAAACAACTTTTAAAATTTAAATAGGCTGACTAAAAATTATTACAATCTATATCAGACATAGATAAATTATTGCAATCTGTAAATAATAAATAAATAAACATAATAAATAAACATAAAAAACTCTATAAGATGTATACCCATCAAAACTTAATAAAAACTGTCATTGCTTTCTTAAACATAGGTCGATTAGATGATGTAGACTTATTCTCAAAAAGTTATAGCTTGCAAAAGAAACAAGGTAACATACATAATTTGTTTATTTTCTTGTTTGAAAAAGGTCTAGAAAAATAAAAAAAATATTTTTGAAAAATCAATTTTTAAAAAATTTTAATCGACCCTGCTCTTAAATGTTTTTTTTAATCTTACATGCTCATAAATATTGCATTCAGATGGTAGTTTTGATATATTAAATATTAAAAGGCTGCTATTTAAAAGCATATACTGTAACACAAAGTCCTGTGTTATAGTACTTTAGTAATAATGTTTATGAAAAATACAAACCAGCAAACATTTCTGGCTATACATAGCTGTTTTGTTTCTTTTAATACCACCTTATAATTAATAAAAAATTATTTATCTTTTCTTTCACAGCCAAATTACTATACCTATTTACAAGTCTGAAATGTAAAGTTAAAGTTGTAATGAAGTTGTAATAAATTTCTTTTCTAACAATTTATTTTTAGTAAATGACTGCATTTATAATATTGTACACCATTTCAGAAACATGTAGCATTTATTTAGATTTTGTAATTAAGAGCAATTTATTAAATGAATATTCAATGATATTGTAATCCAATAACAAATATAAACAAATTTGAACTAGTTTCAGCACAAAACAGTTCTGTGTTCCTCTCCGTGTTACAAAACTTAGATATGAATATACATAGGAATATTAAATTATAAAAGCACTTTGTACAAACATTCAGCAAGTGCGTATGGTAGGGAGTAATGAGGCAAAGCACAGCCATAACGTAAGCATATACCATTAACCTCTGTGTGACTTAAGTAGGCCAGCTATAACACTTGCAGTTAAATTTAGTTGTAGATGTTCATATGTACATTAAATATACTGCAAATTTGTCTTACATAATATGACTAATTATTTATATTTAAATTTAAAAACTGTTGCTGCATTTTGTATCAATATATACATGCATAAGGAAATGATAAGGTTTTTCATGGTATTTTGGTTTATACAACGAATGTAATTTCATGCCTGCTACAACAAGAGGCTTCTCAATTCTGATGAAGGTGAGTATTTTGGTTCTGTTTGAGTCTGTTGCATGTTCTGGTTCATCATTCATTGCATGACATGTGCAACCTTATGCTTTATACGTTTGTTACTTTGGCAAAATTATTTACTGGACAAGGAACAAAATTGTATTTATTAACAATTTACAATTATTACAAATTAACTGCTTTCATTTATCAAACATGCTTTGCTTTTATAACACATTTTGTTACAATTTTAAGTTTATGTCAACTTATGTATAAATATTTTCTTTAATCATTAATTTGTAACTTTGAACACATTTCATACTTTAGAGTTGATTAAAGTCCAAGAACCATCTAGTAAATCCATATGTAAATCTTTCTGTGTTTATTTGTACAATATCTACATATTCATACACAAGATTGTTTTAAGTCTTTGTTTCTATAAATTTGCCATCCTTAATCACAAATGCTTAATGCTTTAAAGTAAAAATAATTCTCCATTTTATTATTTAACTTCTTAAACAAACATCAGATACATACAATACAAATTATGTAATAGGTATTTGATATCATTTTAATCAATTAACTATATTTGAGATAAATTTACAATTTATGGTCATTATTTATAAAGCTACAAAATCATTATTGTTCCCTTACTTAAGCAAACAGTAAATAATTTAAACTTGGAAATAATTAAAAAAAATAGGAAAAACTGTTGAAACCTTCATTTTTATGTATATAAACACATGACAATTAAGAGAAAACATATGCAGAATAAATAAAAACTACATACAAATATAGAAAAAATTAGAAATTTAATGTACAAAATAATGCATAAATATAATATACAAATATTTTAATCAGTCTCTAGATTCAATTAGTACATTCTGTATTTCAATTCAAATATTTATGTCTTTTTCTAGCCAATTAAAAATATAGGCATAATTAATTAAATCAAGTGCAAACAACAGTACTAATATATTAAAATAAAACCATTAATTTTAAAGAATTTTAATATTTTACTTAATAAATTCTATGCACATAAGAAAGATTTTAGAGTAATACTGCATTTTGTTTTTAAGTGAAAATTTAATTATTGAATTGTTGATAGTGTTTTGAATAGGCTGTGTCAGAGGAAGAATATGTTGACATTTTTATTTGTGAAACACATAAAAATTGTAGTTAAATTAAAGCAATAATTTCATGAATGCAGTTTTAAAACATTTAACATTAAAATAAAGTTTTGCAAATAAAGTTGATACAATGATACATCTCATCTCACAAACTTTTACAAGTTAAAAAAAAACTTTTATAGAAAAAAGTTTCATTTTATGAACAAGTGCAAAACCATTACACAAATTTTCTTACATCTCTTTTCAAAAAGTCAGACAGAAAACAGAAATATTGACCTACATTAGGTTTTGTTGAAAATGTATTCACTAATAAAGATTTGTTACTCAATTACTGTACCAAATTTGTATTGTAAAAAGCCGCCTCGGTGGCCTAGTTGATAGCGTACTAGGCTTTCACCCCGAGGACCTGGATTCGATTCCCAGCCAGGGTTTGGCATTTTCATACGCTATAAATCATCCCATCGCCTGCATTAGCCCAAGTGTGCACAATAGTCAGACATTAAACACAAAAAAAACAACAAAAATATAATGTAAAAACAATTATGGCTTCAGAGTAACAGACATGGATCCAGGATATACAGTAGTTTTTTTCATGGGTTGGGGGGGGGGGTTGTGCAGAGTAATCCTCAGTAAAAAAATCTAATTCAAATATCATAATTTTCAATAATGTTTTGTTAACAAAAAAAGTGAACTGAACCAAATTTCAAAGTAAAATATGTTATTGTATTTATTTTTTAAAAATGTAATACCATATTTTCTTTAAAAAACAATTTTTTTTTTTTTGCTTTTAAATAACAAAGTCCCTTTAATCTGAATCATACATTTATTTTATTTCAAATTTGCTATAATGACTTTTGTAATGCTTTTGATACGATCAAAATCTGATTTTGAAGAATTAAACAGATTTTTCAATATATTTTACACTATACTTATACTTTCTTATAGTGAGGAAGTAAATTTATTCTAAAAAATAAATAAGAATTTACGATATGTACTCGTACAGGCATATTATATTCGACAAACACTTAACAGCTAAACTTGTTTCCAAATACAACTACATAGTTTTGCAATATTCTGT
This sequence comes from Callitettix versicolor, assembly GCA_022606455.1. Lineage (NCBI taxonomy): Eukaryota > Metazoa > Arthropoda > Insecta > Hemiptera > Cercopidae > Callitettix > Callitettix versicolor. Next base: position 47,496,313 of record CM040183.1, read on the forward strand.
ATGTACAATATGGGTATAATTTATTATTATTATTGAAATGTTGAAAAAAAGGATTCTGTAGAGTACAAGTCAGTTTAGAGAATATTCATCAAGAATCAAAGATGTTATAATGTTATCAGTGATGTTCTATAACAATGTAAAGAATAGTAGCAATTTCTTATGCAATATAATAACTTTATATGCTATACTATTTCACAGTAATAATCTTGTAACTTTTTGTGCCAATTTAACCAGTGATCATAATATTTAAGAAACCTATTACTGGACCAACTTACTGGAAATTTTATGATCTGTGTTCATGAAGATGTTTAAGTTATGATAGGTCTCGATATTCAGCCAGTATTAAAGGAAATAGTCAGCAATTACATTGTTAAATCAGGGGCCGCCATCTTGATGCCTATAAAAATAGGAAAAATTTTTAAACATATTTCATTCGGGATTTATGCAAAGTATGCTTGTACCAAATTTCTAAATAATCAGTCAATGTGTTTTGATAAAACTGCTTGCCCTCATCACTGTTAAATCAGAGGCCACCATATTGAAACATAAATTAATAGAAAAAAATCTTACACCATACATCGTCTGGGCTGCATACAAGGTATCTTATATCAAATTCAAAACAATCAGTCAATGTATCTGGCCAGAACTGCAAAACAAACACAGAAACCAAATACTGAACAGTCAAGCTAATACATAAACCCCGCTTCACTTGATCAATTATCTTTTTCATTGTGGTTGTACATCAGATTATAATAATCCATTGTTGGCAATGCATTGAATTTGAAAAAGTGTAGATTACAATGTTAAGGAAAAACAATGTTAAGTTTAAAATTACCTTTAAAAAAGTTTATAAAAGTTGTGCCTAAAAATACTAGTATGTTTAATCCTTTTTAGAAAAGCTTTAAGAAACATTCTTAAAAAAATATTTACAAATTTGTCCTTACAAATATTTGATTATCAATAAAGGAAATTTCATTGTTTCCATCCATCAGTATCTTTGAAATGGACATGTAAAAGCAGCCTGGTTTCTAATAAAGAAATAACTAGTTTTTTTTACAAATATACCAGAACTATAAAGGAGTTCCATTATTGAGCTTAACTACAACACAAAAAACGCACATTTTTGGCAAAGAAAAATATATGACAAACTTTTATCACAAAAAATCCCAGTTAATAATATCAAGTCAGTCAGAAGAAGTTGAAGCTGGTCATGGTACAGTTTGTTGCAACTACCAAAGTGCAATATGTAACCAATTAACCATATTGAACTGACAAAGAAGACAAAAATCAGTTGTCATTTTGTTAACTGTCACATTCTACTTCAGCTACGGAAGTGGTACACTGCAAAATACTTTGCTCATATTTTGTGCTATTTAAGGGCTGTAAAAAATGATTATTGATACTATACACAATTGGACAAAACTCCTTCTATATCAATTCTAGGAGCAGAGATAAGGTGCACAGAAGATTTCGAGTATATTTAGAGTTCAATTTGAGAACACACTCGAAAATGTCATGTTTTAAAAAAAAAAAACATGGAAATGTAATGTTTTTGTTACATGAAAATGTCATTACATTAAGAAAGTAACAAAAACATAATTTATATTGTTGTGTATAATTATGTTATCAGTTTTTCATTATTTTCCATTAAGGTTAGGACTATAAAATGTAAAATATTGATAAAATTTGTAGTGCATGAGGCTGTTCTAATATGGAAAGCATGGGGTACAGAAATCCTAATTTTTTGTTTTGTTCAGTGTTATTTGATAAACTAACTCTTGAAATAAAAACTGATTTATCTGATTTGATTCCAGGTGCAACATTGAATTTTGATGTAGAGTTGATGGATATAGGAGATTCACCTCCACCAGTTGCAAACATGTTCTCGGAAATTGATACCGACCAAGACAAATCATTATCAAGAGAAGAAGTTAGTGCATATTTGAAAAAGCGAATATTGGCAGAAGAAGAAAATGATGAAAACAAGGAAGACATAAAAACAATGTTGGAAGAATATGATAAAGTTGTAGAAGAAATATTTCATCATGAAGATAAAGATAGGAATGGGTTTATTTCACACGATGAATTTTCTGGTCCAAAACATGATGAGTTATGAGAGCAGTACAACAGATATTTACAATATTTCCTTTTGGTCATTCGTAAAGACTGAAACTTGTATACAGTTTGATGCTACAAATCTTCACTTTGATTGCTGTACCTAACAGAACATTGGTTCCACAAAAACTCTTATAACCTATGTTATTAAACTAGGTGATAGTGTTCAAATTAGTTACATTTTGTATGTTATTTATATTTATGTTTTTTTATAATTCTCATGCAGTTATTAACTATTTAAAACTATTTAAGGAATGGGTATAATTAATAATTTAAATAATTTGAATTGTAATTCTGAAGAACATTTTCATAGAGGAAACAAATATACTTTTAAGTAATGTAAACAATTTTTAATTTCAATATTTCATTCATGCAAACATTTCTTTTGATTTATTTGTTTTCAAAAAGTTACTGTCTTCAAGTCAACCTTTTTTCTCCATTTATGCAATTATATGAACAAGTATCATTTTACATTTTTTGTAGAAATACATTATTATTTAAAAAGTCAGACAGAAAAGCCATTGTAGTTGTCTACTGTTTGTAAGCTTAAACTAAAATAACGTTATATTTATCCAACCATTTTCTAACTAAACTTTTTTATTTTATGATTTTTGTGTTTAAACAAAGATGGTAAATAAAAATTATTTTTATAAAGAGCAAACACTTCCCCCCAAATTATAAATTCAGAAATTTTAAGCAAGTGAGAGTAAAATTTAAAAAAATTTTTATTTTGTAAAAATCATTTGTATAAACAGTATTACAAAAAATATATCTGAATATGATTTACATTTGTACAAATAAATATTTTGAAGTAAACTATTATTTAGTCCTTATAAGCAAAAAACAAGAGAAAAGGTAAAGATAAGGTAGACATATTTTTTAAATAATAAAACTGTTTCTGAATGAAACGAAAATTTTATTTAAATTAATTTAACAAGTGTTAATAAATATCTCTAAGTCAAACTATTTTGTACATTATATTATACATTAAAGCGTTATTGTAACAAATTGTCAGTGATGTGATAAAGACAATAAATTGTTTTGTTTTAAATGTGGATTTTCTTTACATAAATTTGATTGAAATAGTTCTTTGTTTTTAAACAAAGTAGAAAGTGAAAACATGTACATGCATATTAAAACAATAATTAATTATAGTGTACTGGTTGTTGTAAACAATGCATTCAACAAACTGTCTCTGTTGCAAATGGTCCTTTGGTTTCCTGCATATGTATCCTTTGTGAGAATTCGCTGAAGGGATCTTTTTGAGATGCTCAGCTATCGTGAACGACGGTGAATTGGTTTTTGTGGCCACACACAATTGTCATGTTCTGTTCAGAATGGCTGCAATGAGAGAACATCACACTGGTGTTTTGATGTCTACAATCGAACCCATTTTCAAATTCTATCATTAGCCTACGAACTTTCGATTCACAAGCTTCCTCACAGTTTCTGCATAATACTCACTATATTTGTATTGTATTTTCACAATTAATATTCGTTATTTCATTGTAAATTGTTCCATGATACGACAACTGACCTCACAAAATACTAACAGTTATAAATAAAATGTTACCTTAGCAACAATGCAACAATATAAAACTAGTGTTCTTATTGATTTTTTTGTTTTTTTTTTTTTTTTTTTGGTGTTTAACGTCCGACTATTGTGCACACTTGGGCTAATGCAGACGGTGGGATGATTTATAGCGTATGAAAATGCCAAGCCCTCGCCGGGAATCGAACCCGGATCCTCGGGGTGAAAGCCTAGTACGCTATCCACTAGACCACCGAGGCGGCAATGTGTTCTTATTGAATCACCCTTTACTAAGCAGCCTTTACTCTTATCAGTGAAATTATGAAAGTTGCACATATTTTGTTAAGCATAAATTCTGAATTTTCCTTATGGTTGAACACAAGATATGCTGCCAAGAAATGTGAATGATAACTTGCTGAAAGGTTAAAACTAAAAATATCACTTTTTAGTAATATCTAAAGTTGATTTTTTCCTGTTTGAAAACTTGGCAGAATTTTTTTTACCAGAATGTTTTTTTGTCACATTTTAATTCTCTTTGTGACATATGCCTCCTAACCACGCAAAAAGAATATATTTTTAACAATTTCTTCCAGTATCAAAAATACAGTTTACAGCTATAACCAATCAGGTAATCCTTTAGAAAAATTAATAGTGTCTTCAAATATTTTAAAGTATTTTTTTCTATTTCTTCAAATAGTTGAACTATTTTCCTCCATTACCTGCAGTCAGTACAAACACAAATTTTCTAAGACAACCATATCTCTTAAAATCACTCCAATAACTTTTAAAATTTCAATTTTTAAAAGTGTTTTGTGTTTTCAATAGGTGGGTAAGAATATCTTTTTTAAATTTTCTATAATTACATCTGCAATTATAATTAACAACAATAAATAAACCACACTTGTCAAAATTGGTATGTTGGTTTTAGCACCATCAACATGAAAACAGGAGGAGGAAGCAATGGAAATCATGAACAAGAGGAGGGTGAATTCAGGTTAATTCCAGCCAGATTAATTAATTCTTCAAACACTTTGTCAGTGTTTTTAAAATAGGCTGACAACAATGTATGAATAATTTTTACAGACACTGAAAGTATGTTCAAATCCTCAGTTAAAAATGATTTAACAAAATAGAAACTTAAATTCAGATTGTAACAATCCCTAATTATAAGCCTACAAAACACACTACATGAACTTTCATGTTATTTTTGTTGGTTTTTGAAGTATTTGGCAGACATCTTTGAAACTCCTCTTTAAGGTGATTCTCGCTCCAAGTCTGAAGTTGGATGGGAAATCACGGTGTGCCATTATGGTGGGAAATCATGGGAAAGCTCATGTTCTCCACCAGGCCCACACCTACACTAGGCTACAGCATCATGAAAAAAAAAGACTATATTATTAACAAAAATTCGAAATGGTGTTATTCAAACATGTAAATGGCACCATACACTGCACTAAGTTCCTTGCAAAATACTACAATACCTAAAAATTCCATTTCAGATAACCAAATTTCTTATAATTGGTTTTCCAAATTTTAAATCATAAGTAAAGATTTTACTGAACATATAATTCAAGCCAGCACACAAATTTGAAGTTAAAACCAGTTAATTTCAACAAAACTGGAAGAAAGTGAAGCTTTTGGCAGTAATATTACATTTCAATTTTAAATTGTAATGCTTTTGATTCATTTCAATTTTTTTGTATTGATTCATCATTTTTCATGTATAATTAAAATTGAGTAGAATTTGTCAAGCCAATTTTGAAAAATTTGGTCTCCATTGATTTGTCACCAGTGACATTTTTTTGCCAATAGCTTCCAAACCAACAGTTCTGTGGCAACAAACAATATAAATTATAGTATTTAGATGCTAGAGAGCTTTATTTGACACAATTTGATTATTCTAGTTCTTGAACACAATGACAAAAATAATAATTGTGAAACATAGCTGTCACCCAACATGATGGAAGGAAATTTCCAGAATGTAGCAAATTTTAAAATATCACAGAAATGAACATTTCAGTGGGTTTTGTATTTCAAAGAAATTTATAATAAATGACCTTTGAAGAATGTGAAAAGAATAACATTTTATCTTACACTTTTTTGAAAATATTATCTTACTCTCATAATTACAGTATTAAAATCTGGGTAAACTCTTATTTTCAATTAAATTTAAAAGTTGAATATACTTACTTTACACAGATTTCAACTTTGATTGCAATAAAAATCAAACTTTAAAAAATAATGTAAGATAAATGTAAAGCAATATTTTAGAATGGCTAACATTTTGGTAATGACCCTGTCCAAGCTATTACCAAAATAATTTTGTCATGTTTGAATCCTATTTAATCAAAATTGTGACACACATTTATAAAAACATGTTGCAGTCTTGCCACGCAGACTGCTCCAATAGCTGATTTTCTAACAAGAATAAGACATTTTCAAGTTTCTGTAGTCCCAAATTACCTCTACTAAACTAAAGGCAATGGCAGAAAAAATCATACAACTCCTATCTATGAACACAGTTTTGAAATTTTTGGTAGAAAATCGGGAATAATTTGGATGTTGGCCACTCACATAGACAGAAATTTCTTCTAGTACAGTAACAGAAACTATAGTTTTACCTCTCTATTCATCCTCAATAGTCCTTCCTTCATTTATTGTTTTATTAAAAAACTGTTTTTTTTATTTGGTCAACAGGGAAAATAAAACAGTTTAAAGTCTTCTGAAACAATTTGTATTATTTCATGTTTTGATGTCCTGAAGAAAGAGACACCCACCAATACACAAAAATGTTGTATCAATGACGTAGTAGAAACTTGGATGGTTTCATTGAAATTCATATACTGATGGGAAATTTTTATCTGGCATTGAATCTTCCAATCTCAGTGTATCCAAGAGATTATCAAACGAAGGTTCCTCTGATAAAAACTGTCATGTCTGTAACGACTGAAGCAGTTATGAACCCTCAAGCAGCAATTTCTTCACTCGTAACAAAGCTTGGTGGTTAATGAAGTCGATACCAGTCAGTCTGCTGCATTTCTGAACTGTGTAAATTGAAGTTATAAATTTAATTCAGTTATTGCTGTAAGCTTTACCCTTTACAAGGGGACCGTTAATGCCAATTACTCATCCACATTAAATATTAGCTTAAAATATGAATATAAAAAAAAATTTCCATGACTTGAATCTTCTACTGCCTTGAGACATGTATAAAGGTGTTGACACAGCAGACCACACAATGTTCTGTAACTTTTTTTCTAATAGTCAAAGTTCTACAGATATTCTGTTTTAAAAATTATTAATTAATTGTATGCCCAACTTATAGTACCTAACTTGAATTTTAAATATTCAACCAGATCTAAAAAATGTCTAGGCCTAGGATAAAACACTTAAAATCACTCTGGACAAATCTATGTCCTTCAACACACATATCTAAGAATGGAAATTTATTATTTACCTCATTTTCCATAATTAAGGAGACTGAATCAGAAGTGTTATTATTAATTAATTAAAGTCCTTCATAAAAGTATTAGCAAAGACAGGACTCAATGGACTACCCATTGCCTTACCATCATCGTGGTGATATATTTGATCTTCAGTATATAATTTAACTCCACACCTTTCAAAAATGTCTAGGTTACCTAACCTTCATAAGCCTATTGTTCCTTTCATGCTGATACTCAGTTTTCAGTATTCCCCTGCGGAGAATTTTCTAAATATTTCTTGTGTATAATAAAACCTTAGGCAAGTTAAATGACTCTTTCTTTAAAATTCTAAACATTTTGTTAAACTGTATAGGGGTATGAAACTAAATAAAGGGGATAGATTAATTAGTTCAATGTTGAGAATCTTTTTACTAATGTACTATTTCAAGAAATGTGTATTTCTTCTTAAATATGTAAGTGATGTCACATGTCCAAACAAACAGTAATAACGTGTTATAATATCTAAAAACAAGAAACATCCTAAAGGGTGTTACCCTGAGTAATTAAAACATAAAACTAAAACTTGTTTTCCATTAAGTATGGTATCTCTTTATCTACATGATTAAAAACCATGCAAAAAAATGAACTGTAAGAAGCAGCATTGCCCAAACTACAGTCCACAATTTGTGTGTGCCCTGCCCCACTGTAAAAATGGTTTTAAACAAAGACAGATTTTGTTCACCAGCTCATCAATCAAGTAAAATCATTTGAAATTAAACTATACCTTTGAGAAATTCAGTATAAAAAAGTTAAAAAGGAACTTTCTCACTTTCAAAATTAAGTTAAGGTTAAGTTTCTTGTGCTTTTGTAAGAAAACTTTGATAAGAATACAAGCTTTTAAGGCAAATTGAAATGCATTTAAAATTTTCGATTTCTGTGAATGTTGATGTTGATGAAGGGCCAAGTAATATGCAGATGGAGCTGACTGGACTACACTGTAATTGATCCAAAAGTCAAATTTTTAATCTCAATCTTGTTGGAGTCTTAGAAAAAAAAACTTCCAACCTTCAGTGTCTTATTTCTTTTATTTTTGAAAATTATTATGACCTGTGAACAATTTATGATCATTTGGAGAATACACTAATTTCATACTGGCATATAAAATATAGCAAATATATAATATAAAATATAAAAAAGCAAACAGAGGGCTTAGTCAAAATCAAACAGTGCCAAATGCCTCACATAATATATTCTTTTAATACAAATAAACTGATTAGGACTTCTAAGTTCAGTGGAAGACTTCAACAAATTTCATGAAATCAGACTCTTGGTCAGAAATGAAATTTTTTGTAAAATAGCTTAAATGCTGTAGTACAAACTATACTAATGCTACAATGTACCTATCATTTAAAAAAGACAATTTTTGTTGTAATGTATTTATTTAAGTATCTAAACCAGGCACATTTTAGTTTCACTTTCATAGTTTATATTTTTGCTCTTTCACAATCATTATATACAGAACTAAAAACACAACTGTTAGACCCTATGAATTGACTATGAATTTGTCAGTTGTTACACAATACAAGGAAAAGAACAACTGACACTAATCACGAAAAAATCAACAAAGAGGGTTCTAGTGACTTTATTGCCACAGGAAGCAACAAAGCTATGAATATTTGGTGATCAGAAGCAAGAATTTACAGAAAGATGGTGGTTAAATAAAATACTAAAATGAAAGGGAAAAGTTAGATAAATAAATTTATTTTGTACCAATATTCATAATTAGCTCTTATTTTGAGTTTGTAAGATGTTTTAAATTGATTACAACTTTTAAATAACTGATTATATTATTAAACTTGATTGTTTATACATTACAACTTTTAAATAACTGATTATATTATTAAACTTGATTGTTTATACATTAATTGATTAGCTCTAGTTTTGTTACTAACAAATAAGCATTTTAAGTCAATTTATTTAACTCTAGAAAACTAATATGTGTAAATAGTTTCATTAAAGTTGACATACCATAAAATTTACAAGGATGTAAAAAAACACATTTTAAAAATGTTACTAAAAAAAACAAAAATTACAAAATTCACAGTTTACACAGTGCTCCTGGCAGATCAATTTGTAGCAGCACCACTAAAGTGACATCATTCTTCTTTTTGTATGTGGATATATTTAAAAAAAATTATTAGGCTGGTGTTGAGGTTGAATAGCGTAATGTACTGGAAGAGGTTCTTTCAAAATATTTGCAATTAATAGAATCATGGCAATGGTGTGATCAGATTATGTGTGTATTATAATAGACAAATTGTCATCTTGATATTAGTTTTAGGACCATTTTTACTACTTTCAATATATAAATGACATAAAAATTTACTGAAGTTATGTTTACCATAACTTTAGTAAATATCACAGTATTAGTTTAGCTCTATTTAAATGAGTTATTTTTATGGCTAGAAAACTTTTAAACTAATAAATTATATACAGTACAATTCTCTCTCTCCCTCATACACACCAATAAAAAATCCTCTAAAAAATTAACAAATACAAAACAGTAAACAAACAAGGCAAAAAAACAGTAAAAGGTAAAACAAAAAACCAAACACTACAGCTAATGCACTGTAAAATTTAAAAATAGTATACCACAGGCTTATCAGAAAGCCAGACAGTTACTTTTAATGTGTGGAGTGGAACTGAAAGGGCGAGTCTGTTGTTCGATTATATGAAGAATGAAGAATTAAAATATGTTTGTCATTCATAAGCATTACGATATACTAGCGTTCTAGGGTTAAACCTACAATGTTTAATATTCAAAAAGAATTTTTGTAATAAATTACATTAAGAAGCATTTCCCTTCATTTCATGCAACAGTACCACTAGTTTTACAATAAAATTATGCTTTACAAAATTAAGCGAATAATTTTGTTACAGGAGCAACACTGACCTTTGATGTTGAACTAATCAATATTGCTGATGCTCCGCCAACAACAAATGTGTTCAAAGAAATTGATGCCGATCAAGACAAAATGTTGTCGAGAGAAGAGGTGAGCGAGTATCTGAAGAAACAAATGGTCGCTGCTGGTGAAGGAGACGCTGCCGACGAAGTTAAACAAATGTTAGCAGATAATGACAAACTTGTTGAAGAAATATTCCAACATGAAGACAAAGACAAGAATGGATTCATTTCGCATGAAGAATTTTCAGGGCCAAAACATGATGAATTGTGAACACAAAACTATGTAATCAGGCAATAGTGAGTATTCCATCATGCTGAGACAAGCTCAAAAACAAATGAGAAGTGAATGTACTTTTATTTTGTAAATATTTGCTATACAGATATGAATAGTATTTTATATCATGCTTGCTTCCAAATATGAAATTAAAACAATATATAACATGTTTTCATCTGATGAAAAAACAATGAAACATACATCTAAAATTTGTGATACTAACACTAAAAAAAATGCTTTATCAAAATTTAAATAGTAGCTTTATTGTTTAGTCTGAATAATTCCGGTAGTTACATACTGTACATATTTTTAAAAAAATTAACTTATATTTCCGGTGTTATTTCACTTTAAAAATTTTATCAATGTCAAATACAGATCGATTATAATGGCAATATAGTAAAGAGATGTGTATCACTTAAACTGGTTCACCATATAAACTTTGAACTCAGAAGTAAATTAATTGTATATCTGTGGATTTATAATCTGTCTGTCAGTTTGTTTTCCAGTTATAATTAGTGTACAAAATAAGGAAGAAAAGCATCAGACAAAATAAACATTACAGGAAACAGCAAGAGAAAGTAGGGAAATGAGGCAACAATATTGTTATTGTGGTTTCATAACACACACAAAAATTATTATTTTTCAATTAATATTTATTGTAATTTCAGCAAAACACTTGGATTTTAATAAAACAATATACAAAATTGTAAAAAATTTTACAAGAAGTAACTGCTTCATTTCATAAAATAATACCAAAATAATTTGTAAAAATATCAGTTGTGTTACTGAAGAAATAAGTAAATTATTATCAAAGTAAGTTGTGTATGTTAGGATATTTTTGTTTACTGTTTTTCAATGATGCTATTACTGTTTATATAAAGAGAATGTAAATCAGATATTTTATGTTTTTATGTATTTAACCATTATATCTTAAAAAGTGCACACACTTAGTTATTTCTAAAAGGACTTTTTACTGTAAATAACTGGTTGTTTTTCTCAAGTAGCTTTTTACAGAGTTAAACCAAATTTAAACATTCCATTGTTATAGTAGGTTAAGCTGTTGTTCCTTTCATTGTTACTTTTAATAAACACAAAACCCTAATTATTAAAATTTGTAATAAAATAGGAAAAATATAAACATATCAGGAATGAAAGAAATTATTACATCCATTAAATTTATACAGAACTGTGTGGATGAGAACAAACTGTACTGTAATTAGTTTTATGGTAAATATTTATTTGTGTAAAGTAATCAATATTTTATCACAGTAATATCGAAAAAGACTGCTTTCCTAATGACTTTGTGTACTATTTTTTATACAGTGTACAATATTAGATGTAAATTTTTAGTGAAGAATGTGTAATTAAATAGAGGGTTCCTTTTATGTTGTTACAATTGGAAATTGGTTTAATAAACTTTGTTAAGAAAATTGAATTAAATATGACATTTCAATTCCCTTTCAATCATAAGAAAATTGCAGAATGTTTTTTTTATTGGCTTGTCTGTTATTTCAATAAATATTTAGATTTGCCTGTTTTCATTTTTTATAAGAAACATTGCTCTGATGAATCCACATTACTTTATGTTTGGACATCTCTAACAATCAGTGAATTTGTAATTTTAATACTTGTCCAAAAATAAATGTAACAGTTAAAGTTTGATGACAATAACATAGAAAAATTTTCAGCATTTATGTTATAATCTTATGGATAATAATTTTAAATTGTTTTTACTACCTTTGCTACCATTATGGTCATTACAGTGAGGGTTGAAGAGAAAACAAATACGTTTCAGATATCCCTAAGTAAAAGCAATACTTGGACTAAAAAATGTGTAATCAAGTTTTATGAGTCCAAATCAACCCATGTTGTTAAGTTTACCCATTTGAAATATCTGAAAATGGTATTAGATGCAAAGCCAAAATGGAAATCATATGGAGAAAAAGAACAGCTGAATATTAAATAAAGAAAAATAAATTCACTAATACGACTAGAATATAAATAAATTGTTAGATTATAATAAAATGGTGTTAAATTTAGTTTGGTTGTGTGATTCTATGTTTGTACTAAGATGTCTAATATCAAATCAATACAAGTGGAATAACGGGCATTATACAGTATGTTTAAAATAATGGTCCCCATATAGTTAAAATGTAAATCCCAACTATTTGTAAAGATTAACAGAATGATAAAAATTTGATAAAGAACTGATGATATAGTGAAATTCACATGATGAATAATTATATTAATTTAAGTTAGACATTTTTAAGTGAAGACATATATAACTCAATTTATAGTCGGACTACAGGCAACAGAAGATCTACAATCTGTGAGTTGAGCAGTTCTAGATTGGATTGCTCATCTCTGGAAAATTACTAATTAGAAAATGAACTTGCTGTCAAAATCAGCCAACCAATCATTGGCAGAAAATATGCTTGGTTTGGCTGCACATAGTCACCTGAGATAATGACTAGGATTTTATGTTGTTGGGTTGAGCCGACAGGCCAGAAGAAGGAATTTGAAAAAGGTATTAATAAAGTAAACATGAAATAACAGTGACCAAACAAGGAGGAACTGAGACGAGTACTATAAAGGGTTGATTGCACCCTTCATTTCTCCACCAGTTCCCCATCTCAAACTTGCACTCAGCTCCTTCCAGCCACCTGTTTATTTATTTAGTCTCAAAAGGTAAATACAATGCATAATTATTAACAAATAATACATATTTACAAGCAAGAGATAATATATACATATTTTTGAAAGACCTCCAATAGATGCTCTTTTTGGTATTGGAACCATACCTAAAGTCTAGCAAATTTCCATTACAATTTTTTTTAAAGATTCTACCTTTTTTGAGTGTGTAAATTTAAATCTGACAACCATAATAATCATGATTAACATGTGCATAAATTAGCATTTTTTAAATTTAATGCAAATAAATTTAAGTTGACAGATGGTCAAAGTTCTTTTATTATATCCTTTTCGATACAGTGATAACTGAACGGTAACAGATGTTATTCAATGCAATCAATTTTGAAAATCAGAAATACACAAAAACCTCATAATCTGAAATTAATAGAACCACTTTGTATAAAATTTCAGTTTTTCACAATCATATGTAAAAACTTATTAAATTACTAAGCAATATATCTCACATTTTTTTTTATTTTCAGGGAGTTACAACTTTAACATCTACATACTTTAAACTTTAAAGAAAAATCAATTTACTTTTATGTATGTAGGCCTACATATTTTTTTTTAAATACTAATGAAAGATGTTTATTCCATTTTATTTGAAAGTAAAGATAAATAAATGTACCCAGTGAGTATGTGAGTGACAACTTGAAATAGAAAGTTTATTTGTAAGTCTTCTATAATTTTAAATTAACTGAGTTATTAGTAATCAAGTTATCACTTTATTCAATATTTAAACAGAGGTATGGATTGCACCAAGTTTAAATGTACTTGATTGTTAACTAAAACAGCAGGTATCAAGAGCACACTGTGTGACTAAGCCGTAGTCTTATAGTGCTGCCCATTTTTTCATTGTTATACTATACAATCTTTGCTTCTATAATGATATTCTATCATTTTTTGAATTACAGGGGAAATACAAATATTCAATGTTAGCCATTTTGATTTATATTATTTACTAATTATGTACTGTTCTTTGCTATGGTATTTTCAGGGAATGAAAATTAAAGTTGATTACTTTGAAACTTGACTTAAAAAGTGAGTTACAGTTATTGGTAGAATAGTAATTTTTTCAGCGAAATAACAGTCAGGTAATTTGACCAAAGCTCTACATACCCAATACCACCCCTAGCACTGAGCATTGTTCAGACAAATGACATTTATACAAATAAATCATACATTATAACTATCGGTTAATCAAACCATTTGGCTTCTAGAACTTGTGGATATCAAGTTTTAAAATAAATCATGTATAATAAGTCCATCATTTTGTTTAAAAAAATGTAAGTTAGATTGAAGTAGTCTAAAATCTACTAACCATTACACTTACCATTACAACCATTACAACTTTATATATTAAAGTTAACAAATATAAAGGCTATGACTGAAATCTGTTGTTTCACAGCAGACAACAAAACAAAATTGATATTTTAACATTCAGATATTTAACAAACAGATATTCAGACATATAGAAATTTGTTATGTTTTAACAACCGTTTTGATTTTTCCAATCCATGAAATGCAAAAAAAAACTAAAGTAAGAAGTGTACAGACAATCAATTTGGCTTCTAGAGCTTGTGAAATTACAATACAATATTTAAAAATAATCAAACACTTTGAAGGACAGCAATTTTTTTTAAATAGTATATTAGAGTTTCAGATTATCTAAAACTTGCTAACAATTGTATTTAAAAAATATAAAGTTTTTCAATGAATATGTCAACCGTGTCCAAGTGAAAAATGGATATATTAGGAATTTAAACATAACAAATAAATCATATATCTTGAGTGTGAAACAAAATGGATTTTGTTTCAAATGGTGTTTGGCAGTTTGAGATTTCTTTAAACCTTAAAACAGCTACATATAAAAAAAATCATTGAAAAACCACTTAGAAGAAGAATTTTTTAACCTAGCCTTATTGCACATGTAATAATTAACATGATTTACGTTAATTATCATATTAGCCTCGTTATTTTAAAAATGCACATACAGTGTACACCAGCAAACGAGTCACCGTGTGAAATTTCACAGAAATCTGTCGACGTTTACAGTAAAAAATGGACATTTTGACATCAGGCATTTTGAGTGCTGTCAATTTTATTTCAAATGGATGTATGAGTTTGAGATTGCCTAAAATATTGTCAAAGCTTCATATAACTACGAAAAAATTTAACTGAAATTCATTAATCTGTTTTCCTATGAAAACCAGACAAATAGTGCAAAAATAGTGACTTTGACTTTTATGATTTATGCATGTGTGTGTGTGTGTGTGTGTGCGCGTGTGTGTGTGTGTGTGTGTGTGTGTGCGTGTGCATATGTGTGTGGGTGTGGGTGTACAGGTGTGTTATATTTCGTTCTATGTACACACACACTCTTAACTATTTAAAAAAAAGAATTAACACTAGTTTATTCTTTTGTAAATAGGATAAACTGTTATTTTAGATTAATAAAATTTCAAATTATCATATTAGCCTTGTTATTTTAAAAATTCACATACAGTGTACACCAGCAAACAAGTCACCATGTGAAATTTCACAGAAATCTGTCGACGTTTACAGTAAAAAATGGACATTTTGACATCAGGCATTTTGAGTGCTGTCAATTTTATTTCAAATGGATGTATGAGTTTGAGATTGCCTAAAATATTGTCAAAGCTTCATATAACTACAAAAAAATTTAACTGAAATTCATTAATCTGTTTTCCTATGAAAACCAGACAAATAGTGCAAAAATAGTGACTTTGACTTTTATGATTTATGCATGTGTGTGTGTGTGTGTGTGCGCGCATGTGTGTGTGTGTGTGTGCGTGCGTGTGCATATGTGTGTGGGTGTACAGGTGTGTTATATTTCGTTCTATGTACACACACACACACACACTCTTAACTATTTAAAAAAAAGAATTAACACTAGTTTATTCTTTTGTAAATAGGATAAACTGTTATTTTAGATTAATAAAATTTCAGATAAACAAGGTTCTAGTGCATGAGTGATTATTTTATTCCAATTCATAGAAAAAGCAAGTTAACTTAAAACTGACTGTAAAATTTATAACTTTTTACTAACTGAATAACTAAAGTTAGTTTTAGAAAGCTAATTTCCTACCTAGCTCTAGGTAAAATTAACTATATTATGCAGACAATCAATACTCTAGCCATTGTAACATTAATATAATCACTGCAGATAACTGTCTTGCTTATACGTAGAAAAAAATTTTCTAAAATAAATATTTTCATATGTTACAAAGTGGCAGCCATCCAAAAAATTTAACATAATCTATAATTCTTTTGAAAATCTTAATCAGCATTAAAACTTGCATAAACTGGCATTTTAAATTTACAAATTCAATTGATAATATGAAAATGAACCCAACAACATTTAGGACTCATTTTCATATAATATAAATTTTTACTTCACTTTCATCATGTGAACAAAACAGATACATCCCAACGGCTATTTTTAAGTAAAATGTTTGTTTTGAACTACAGACTCTACATTTAACTCCAGGTTTATAGAGCTGCATTTTACATTACAATCTAGATCTAATAGTTACATATTTATAAAGTGGCAGGCTGTTTTTTGCACTTCTGTTAGTGATCTATATTCGTACATTTTGCAAATTTAGAAGTTGACAAAAGAACAAACATAAAATTGCAGTTATCTTAAGAAATGTAAAAAAAAACAGATGATTACATCGAAATCTAAAGTTTTCTATGACTCAGCAATAACTCTTCTGGAGCAAATTTACCTTGCCAAATTAATTAGAGAAGTTGTATTGTAACTGTTCATCTTCAACCTAAGATGATGAAGTATAATGAATCTTTTTATATAGTTCTAAATCAATTTGTATAGATTTCAATATTTGTATTAAATAACACAATTAAAAAAAGGCCTGTTTAAAGTGTACCAATGTTAGGTACACTTTGCCACTGTTTTAAAAGTGTACCAAAGTGACCCTTTACTAGATCTAGGATTATAGAAGTGGTAGTTTTGAGATGTTTTAGCTTTATATAAAGAAATGTTATTGCAATTGAAAATATGTTTAAATGCACATTAATGCAAACTTTTTTTTAGATCATATTGATAAATGGACACAATCTTGTGAGATTTAAAAAAAAATAATCTAATTCTTGCAAATGGATTAGGGTAGAGTATGGACAGTTATAACTGCATTATTCATTAAGTTATTTATCTAAATTATACCTGATATTGTTTATCAATACTGTAGTTTATAGATCTAGATTTGTGAGGTTCATTTCATCCATCATTACTTATACCACTTATATAGTGGGAAATTTGAAAAAGCAACACAGAATGAATTAAAACACTTCATAAAAAAATAAAATTATCCACTACAAACTATTCAAAATAATACTGATCAATGGTCTTAAAAACAATGTTATGCCAGTACAAAACAACTTGTGGTAACAACTTAACAAATTAAAAATATAAAACAATAAGATTATAATTAATGACATTGGTGATATGGCAAATGGATTCAACACCAAACAACATTGGATCACCAAAAACCTAATTTTTGCAAACAGCTTTGTTTTTGTTTTAACTTTGAGATTATGTTTATTAAATGAAAACCGCATAGTTTTCTGGCTAAGATATGCAACAAATTCAGTGTAAAAGACCCACATTGGAAAAATATGCTTTCAATTATTTAGAAATATAAAATTAAAATATATATACATAATAAATAAAATGTAAAAATAAATATATTATACAATATAATTAATACTAAAAACTATAAAACTGTAAACCTAGTTTTACTATTCACTGATAAATATTAATTGAAGAACTTTAATAGACAAGATTTAAATAGGGAAGTTTGTCATTTTAAGACATCCAACATTCTACACCATCCAACATTAATAATTTGTATAGCACATTTTGGTAGGCAAGAAGGTGATACTGAAAAACAATGTGACACAAAAATCAAAACAATGTAACACAAAAATCAAACAAAATTCACAAAACTGATTAAACATGTGTAGAGAATTTTAACAGACTAAGGAAGGAAAAAGGATGTGGTCCCAAAAAAAGGATTACAAGGACAATAAGGTGTTTTAACAGGATCACAGACTCTTTTGAGTTCTACAAGAGTACTATGGTTGACATGGGTTCAACACATCTACAGAATAGAAAATAAAAGGTTGTTGTTTGGATTAAATCACGTAAGTTCAGTCAAATTAGTTCATAATCAGTCTGCAGTAGAATGTCTTGTAAGCTTTAAATGTTAACTTGTTTAATAGCCAAAACTAAGAATTTCACAATGAATTATTTAGAATGAAATGAAATTATAAGTGGTTTTTTTTACACTGAACTAACAGAAAAAATGAATCAGCTGTTAACAAAATTAAAGTTAGACAGATTTAACAGTAATACTAAAAAATAGATTAGTAAAGATTATTAACTTAACCAAGATTGCCAAAAATTTGGAATTACTGGAATAGGTTATTTAACTTATCCATTATTAGTGAGATTACCTGGAAAACGTAAACTTTAGTAATTTATAATGTAATACTTAAATAGTACTGCTCAGATATCAGGCTCATCAGTGGATTCTCCTGTAGCATCAAGTAACAAACGATCATTCCGTTTCTTTGTTACAACTGCTTGTTTCCTTTTATGACGATTGATAACACCTTCTATGTCATCCATCATACGTAAAATTTGTGTTTGATCACTGGAATCAATGGGTGCAACTGATATATCTCGCACTGCACGGAACTTTCCACAATTGTTTAGATGTTCGTTTTCCAAGCGAAAGAAATTCCAAACAAATCTCCTAAAAAATTAAATTGCCATTTATACTTACAAATATCTAATTTTTAATAAATACAGTAGAACTTAGTTATAAAAAGATCACTTGTAACAAGAACTCAACAGTAATGAGCAAAATACCAGGATTTGTTTGGTTTTGTTTATCTGTAATGATAAAAGTAAGTCGCTTTTAGCGAGGTAATAATGCATTACACTTAGTTATAACAAGAACTTTCATTTTCTAAAATTATACAAAATGCATTGTTAATTTACAAAAAAACCTAAATACTTTACCAACAAAATGTTTTTATGTTGGTGAAATTCCACTTTCGTTTATGAAACATAAATTTATATGTAGAATATGATAGGCAAAATTAGAGCATTCTATTTTGAACTTGATCAGGTTAATACTTTAGAACTGAGTAGTTCTCAAGTGTGAATAAAATACATGCAGTTTTAAAGTGTGTTTAGTTTGTAATAATGCCAATTACTTATGCCAGTACTTTCACTGCTACAAAGGCTGATACAGTTATTAGAAATTGTAAAGTTGGACTATACACTCAAACTCTGTAGGTCATTTAAAATAATGGAATCACTTGACTTGTGATCCGATAAACGAGGTTTTGTGTATACAAAGGCCTGAAAATAAAACTACTTTGATTATTCATTTTCAGAACTTTAGAGTTCAGAAAAGTAGTTCTCACTGGAATTTCTCTGTGAACATTGAAGAACCTAAACATATTTACCAATTTTTGATAAAAGTGACCTTATACATATAGGTATAATTTACCTATAAATCAGATCATTTAAACAAAATTAATTTTAAAGGAAATTTCTAGGAACTCTTCCAAAAACGGAAGTACCTTGATCAAGGTGCTTGAAAGTAGACTACTTTCAAAATCAATCAAACCAGGCTTTAAGTACTGCCATTTTGAAATTACAAACCCAATCTTAAAGCATTTCAATTGTACCATATGAAAGACATAGCAAACTTTCATTGCTTCTATCATTATTTTCAAGCTCAAATTCCTTTAGAAAATGTGCTTATTCTTGTAATATTCAAAACAGCGTTTTCATTTACATTACTACTACTGAAACTCATATTCTGTATTAAATACTGCCAAATCAGGCATCGGTACATTGGCTTCTTTATGGTATGTAATGAAGAAAATAATACTAACATTTGAACCAATGAATTCAAGGTTCACGGGTGTTAAGTTTAGTTCTTTTTCTTCCCACAGTGGTATATTTTGCAGTTACTGTATATTTGCAATCACTATGTTTCACTCTATACAAATTATATTAAATATCATGGAAATAAGAGTATCATAAACCATTAAGTAATTATGTAACAAGACTTATACTAACATACATTTTAAAAACATATTTCACTACTCTAAAACATAAAATTATTGACTTTTCTTGCATAGTAATCATATTCCAGAAAGGGTCTATTGCAAACATGTTTTTTTTAATACTTATATTATTTTACACAAATCAGGACATTTATACTAAAAACTGCCCAAGTTTATCTTATCTTTCTCCAACATAAAAAAACAACTCTTATTATTAGTTAATTAGTAATGAATCACTATAATTTTATATTATTGTAATTCTTATAGATACTCCTTACCTAAACACTTCTAAAGGAGAGAGTATTGACACCATCAGCTCTGCATGTACATAACCCATTTCAGTAAGAGATATAGAAAGTGCCCAACCAAATCTTAAAACAAAATCTTCAATAATGGCAAAATAGTAGTAGCTCTAAAACAAATTAATTATTAAGTAGACTTTAAATATAAAATCATTATATTAAACATTAACTAATGTTAACCCTTTGCACTCGGATGGCCTGTACTGTTGGCTATGCCCTACTCTCAGTCAGCTCAGAATATTTAATGCGTTGACAATCCTTAGAGATCAGGTGACAAGCCGAAGTAGCCACTCATGTTTCTCTGTTAGCTTGGACGCTGTAGTAATTTGCTGTGTCAACAGCTCATAATTGTTTTTCACTACAATCTGAAATACTGGTATAGAATATTTAATTAGAAACAAAAAACAAACAAAATTGACAGCTTTTAGAAAATACTTTTTTTACATAAGAGACGAGAATTTATATTTTTATTTATAAGTGTTTTTGTTTAACTGTAAAAATATTGTTGTAATATTACAATACAGCTAAACTAAAACATTCATAAATAAAATAAATTTATAATTAAAAAATGAAATATTATACTTGGAAAGAATATTATATTACTATGTTCAGTATAATAATCTGCCTTCCCTAGCTTCATCAATTCTACTTTCGTTGACGCATTTTGGAGAACCTCCATCTTCAAAAACTATATCTATATTCCTATATAGTATAGATATAGTTTTTGAAGATGGAGGTTCTCCGAAACGCATCACCGACAGTAGAATTGACAAAGCTAAGGAAGGCAGATTATTATACTGAACATAGTGACAATAATCCTAGCAGAAAAGAAGAAGAATATAAAAAGAATATTATACTATGTAAGACTAGACTGATGCACAAGAAAGACAATTACAGCCGACACTGTAAAGTTGAATTTGTCTTGTGCTGACAGTATACAGAACGGAGGTAAGGCAAGAATCACTTGATTGAAGAGTTTTCTGATACATTACAGCACAATCCAAACAAAAACAACAAAATTAATATAAAAGCATAGTGCTTTGTTTTGCCAATCCCGTTAGCCACTGCACGTTTGACGGACTTTAAACTTAGCCAGTACTGGTGAGAAGAACATAACTTGTACAAAAATTCCAGCTTGTCAAGTAAATACTCCAGAGGACATATTTTAAAAACTATATCCGAGTGTAAAGGTTTTATAATAATTACTTAAACCCATTTAACTATCAATTTTTAAGTCAGACTGAGATGATCTCATTTAAACATACAGGTAAATAAAGGAGAACTAAAAAAGAACCACAGACATTACAAAAACAAAGTTAGGCCATTAATAATAAAATAATGCAGAGATTGACAGACAAAAGTAGGCCTAATGAAAATAGTTTTATTGCAACTTTAAAACAGTCATTTACATGAAGACTTATTTTTCTTCATTGTTGTAATTGATGAAAATAACTGGTCAAAACATTAGATCTAAATACCAGGAAACAAGTACCTTTTATTATCTGTACAATAATAAAATTAGGAAGTATCCTATCATGAAAACAAAATGGGACTTTTCGGTAAGATTTAAAATATTGTTATCAATTGATCACTGTTTCTTTGTCTTTCTCCTTCACTGTTTATGTACTGTGCATTGCTCCATTGACCTGTATGTGCACCTAAGAAACAGTACTGTGATCAACAACTGCAGTTTAAAAAATCATTTGATACTGTTAATTAATTAACAGTTACTGAATGAATTGTAATTAGGTACCAATAAAATGATATCCTTAGTGTAAAATCAATATTTAAAATAAATAGGTTATATTTTTTAGTTTGTACTAACAGACAATAGTACCTGAATTAATGTCTAGTAACTAAATGATACAACTGTAATAATTTTACAACAGTGACAAAACACAAATTAGAAAACGTCACATGAACATTTTGTTCATATGGCTATGTGTTAGTGAAGTTTAGAAGACTTAGTAGAATAAAACTACTTCACAATGACCCTGAGAGTAAAACTGTAGTTGTGAACTGAAATAGCAGTCACGGGAATAAAGTAATTACTCATATACTGGCAAATAAAAACATTTAAATAACTTTTGTCTATAATTTATACAAACCGGAGACGAGTAGACAATTTCTTCTCTTAAAAATTTGTTATCGCCTGCTTTCTTATCAAACAACCCCCAGTCCATCTTGATATCCCAAGTGTAGGCATAGCATGAGCTAACCACTGATGCTATAATCCACAGATAGAAGTAAGGATTTTCACTTGTCAGAGGATAATTTTCTAGAAAAGTAGAAAGATTATACTTAGAAAATGCTATTACTATTTTTTTAAATATGTTTCCTACCTTGTATAGAACTATTCAAAATGTAAATTCTTAAGAATTTATTAACCTTGTTACAATAAATGTGATACAAACAACTAAATAACAAGTGTAGTTTATAATCACAATGAAGAATTACAATGAATTATTTTTTTTTTTTTTTAGTAAGCATAAAAAAATTAGGTAGTTTTAAACTCACTTGCATTAGCGTTATGTAAGAAAGAAAACAGTATAACAAAAAAAGTTGTAGAATATTTGGCAGCATTAGCAAGGTGTGGAAATCTCTCTTTAGTATCCCTGTAACGCCTCAAACACTGGGCGAAGCGAAACCATGCTGGTAAACAAGCTACTATTGGACGGAGCATATCTTTATCACCGCATTTAGCTCCATCTGCAATGTGAACAATTTAAAAAAAGTAGTTTATAAAAGTACTTAGTTTAGTAAACTAAAGACCTTGTTTATACAAAGAAATAGCAATTTCTACTTACTCTGATACAATATTTATCAAAATAAAAATAGTGTATATCCATGGTGTGTGTGTGTGTGTGTGTGTGTGTGTGTGTGTGTGTGTGTGTGTGTGTGTGTGTGTGTGTGTGTGTGTGTGTGTGTGTGTGTGTGTGTATGTATGTATGTGTGTGTGTAATATAGAATTTTAGAATAATGTACTAGATGTTTTATATGCAGTAATATAAGTCTTATTGAAGTTAGCAGAAAAAGGTCAAGTTTTTCTTGGAATAGAATTACTTTGTACATATTTTCAAATATTATCATTGATGACCAAAACCTGTTAACTACTGAAGTTAATAACCTAGGTAATTATAAATATACCTGTACTTACGATCAGCTGTCATCCAGTTGTTGTTTGTCAAATAGAAACAAATAAAATACTGAAAATCCAGCAGTGCAGGCACTAAACTTGTCAATTGATCTGCTAACCAAAAGTCTGCAAATCCAACATAGAAGAAAGGTGAAGCTACGATTCTCATCTACACACATAAAAAAAAATTTATGTAAAAAACACTTTTATGTGATATCACTTATGAAACTAAATACTGGTTAAATGTCTTAACAAGCTACATTTACTGTGTCTGACAGTGCAGTACTTTCAATGACCAACTGATGTTGATCCACAGTGGTGTTTGTAGCTTATAGACTAATTAGATATAATTTATCAATTTTAATTCTTAATATTAAAATTAAAACCCAAATATAAAACAGGTTAAACTCCTAATTGAACAGCTCACTTGATGAAAATTAATTCAATGACCAAATTCTTTAATATAACAAATACTGTGCGTAATAACAATATAGTAGTTTACGAAAGAAATGTTCTAGTGTTTTTAACAAAGTGTGGACACACAATTCTGGAACGAAAACCACTGGAATTTGGGTAATCAATTTTCTTGTCACCTTGGAACATTGCTGCTGTCATTAACATTAAAGATATGCCAGAATTTCTCTGCATGTGAATGACTCATTAAAACCAGCCATATTCAAATAAAATACCAGCTGCTGTAGTGATAACAGCATTGGGCAGTAACTCAACAACACCCTGTCTAAATCCAGCTTTGCGCAGAGACATTCTAGCCGATATGTACACAAGTCAAGTATTTTTATTACAGTCCACTTTTCGAGTGCTATTTCTGAAATGACTTAGATTCTGTTAAATATTAATATTTGTGATATTGTTACAGCAACCGAACTTGTTTATGCAGAGCAGTTTATTTCATTTACCTTTTAAAAAGATATTAATAGAAAGGAGCAATGTAAAGTTCACAAAGAAAAAAGTTATTGCTTCATCTTTACATAATCATAAAAATATGGATTGTTTGTATATTATCTTAAAAATTGTGTTTAACTTGAAATCAGTTGTTTTATATCCGTAATGGAATATTGTACACTGTGAAGTAACTAACCTAAAGATAATAAAAACCAAAAATAACTATAAACAAATAAATTATTACCAGAAATTATTACTCAGAATAATTGTATATGTTAATATATTAGTTTATTTTAAAACTCACTTATATTTTCCCTTATTAACAATTACAAACAAAAAACAAAACAGAAATCTAGAAATAACAGACAACTTATAAGTTAGAAACAAATATGTCAGCCTACTCACCAAAACCCTGAGCACCCAGAAGCGGGCTTCATGTCTAAATGTTTTTGTTGGATTCAAGAGAAATAGTGCCATAACAGTGATGAGAGCTAAAGGATTAACAAAAGGCGGTATCGCTAGAGACGAACTAAAGATGTAACAAAGTACACTCAAGCACCAAACAACTCCAAAGATAGCAGCCAGCTCCATAATGTGTTGTTCTGAAAGGTGGTTTCTTGGATCCAACTCAAAAATCAAAACATGATTTACACCTGATGAACGCCATCCATATACATTTACACCCATAAAAAACAAAAATTCTACTAGAAGCCCTGGCCCTCTGTACAATTTTGCAGCTGTTTTCCAATCTTCGTGATCTGAACTAAAGAGACCTGAAAGGATAAAAACAATATATATATATATATATATATATATATATATATATACACGAGGTGTAATGATATTTTAGACCTAACATATTGGAGAACTTAGTGTTTAGAAATTATTAATTATTATCTGTTTATTTTGTTTAAGTAAGTCCAAATAATAAATTTATAAGTTATAATTATGATTCATAATAGTTGTAAGGCTAAATATATTGTAAAATGAGGTAATCAGTTTAAAGCAAATACTGTAATAGCTTAGCTTAAATAAAGTTAACTTTAAATTTGGCTAACTGAAAAGTAAGTATTTCACTAATTGATCATAGACACCATTAAAAATTGAAGTTCTGAACACAATCATATATGCATGGGATTAAGACACTACATGTAATACCAATTAAATATAATCTAATAATGAGAAAAATAATTAAGCCTACAATGAGTTTAAACACATGTTTATAAACTTTGATAAAATGTTATTAGGTTAGTGTTAAAATGTATGGTAACATGAAATTATATAAATTTGAATAGATTTTAGGGAACAAACAAAACTTTGTATATACAAAATACATTAAGAAGTTGTCAGTATTTTTAAAATTTGCAAAGTAAAAATTTTATAATACCTTTATTTCTAACAGGAATAACAGGAGACTTATATCACTCATAAACTTTCTGCACTCCACAAGCCAACTAAGTCCGACATCATATATTTGTAGTTGTACTCCATAAATAAACTCAGTAAAAAATAATGTTTTCTATGTTCACAATTCTATGTAAACTAGTTTCGGACCTAGGTCTCTAGGGCTACTGACATTTTGATGTTAGAACACATACTAGTTGGTCATAGAATATACGGACTTCAGAACATTTTTCTTTCTCTTCAAAAATGAAATGCTGTTTGCTCTTCATGAAAAACAAATCTCATAACTATTTCGTTTTTACATGGTATTTTTTGTGAATAGTTATTTTTTGATATTGGAATGTAGACTTTTTTCCCCATTTTAAATATGGAATAATCATGTGGCGTGCTGTTCAAGTTAAGAATACTGAAGAGTAACTCTCTAATTTCTACTAGTGAGGAGGAATTACAGTTTGAGAGAATACAAGGGGGCTGGATTTAAAAGAATATGATTTTGAAATAAGATTTGGAAAATAAATTTTGAAAATATAATTTTTCTAATTAATCCCATCAGGAAATTAGGTCAGTGAGCAGATTTGTGCTGCAGGGCTGTGGTTTTCCTCAGATGAACGAATCTTAAATCTGGATGAAGATGAAAGATAATGTAATTAAACTTACTGGACAGGGGCTCGGAACCTAAGAACCAGCATGGTATAGGAGTGGGCATTCACGGGTTGTCAGCATGTGAATTTGCTCCAGGACATTCTAATAGGTAAGTTATCTATTACAAATATCCAATGGTATAGCTAAAGAAATAAAAATGAAAAATTAATAAGAGTTGTTGAAAGAGGATTGTATTCAAATTGCTTAAACGAAGATATAATGGAAGATTTAAATTCAAAAGGATTCAGAATATTAGGCACTGTTAATATATTAAGGACTGATATGAAGAGAAATGAAACAGGTGAAATAGTGGTTACTAAAACCAGATGTTATCTTTTCATGCTGACATTTCATAATGAACAAAACATTAAGGAAATTTATGACATTAAAACTATACTTGGTATATTAGCGAAAATAGCTCTGAGAAAACTACAGTAGTACTCCGGCTAGCAGTCGACCTGGATAATGGTCTAATTCATGGAATGGAAAACGACCCACATAACAATTTAGTTTCGGATAAAGTGCTGAACGGTAAATATGCAGTATAGATTGTTTTTGATTTTTCTGTAATTTTTTTTACTAAAACACTTTATTACATGCCCAAAAGCAATAATCCAAAATAAAAAAGCATGAAAAGCACAGGAAATATGATACAAATTGAAAATAAAAGTGACTCTCATAACCTCAAAAGTTGCTACTGCGCGGAAATAGGAAATGGGTTTTTGATTGTTAAAATGATAGAAAAACCTTTATTAAAAAAAAATTATTTTCCATGACCTTATTGACGCTGTTGTTACATGGTGAACCTAACACAAAAAAGGCAAATCGTGAAGTTCATAAATAACGGACACTATTTTAACAATGTTTTCATTACGAAAACGAACCAAGGAAAAGAGAAATAAACTGTAACATTTTAATGGCTGTCAGAAGGTGTAAAGTGCATGAACAGTACATACATGTATTTAATAACGTACATGACCGGTAAATCTATGTATGAAATTTAATACAATGTAAACAGCAATGATGCCACAATATAGTTCCGTAAAAACAGCTTAAAAACGTAAGTAATCTTAACAAAAATATTTTCCACGGGTGAATACATGTTAATTAGATTATAAGGTATAAAATAAAACAAAAAAAAATATCAAAAATCAACCTTTGAAAAAAAAACCTACACTGCATATATACCCATTGTGCTGTGCTACAGAAATACAGTAGGCCCTCGATAGTCTGACACATTCTATAATCCTACATCACCTCAGCGGCAATATATCTCATGAATGCAAAGAGAGCGGTACCATATTCATGGCTGGGAGGCGGAAGGATTCATCTTTCCTGTCAAAACTTGAACTCAAATCAGTCGTTAGTTTACAGTTATTGAAAACAGTGTTATACAGTTCATTCTGTCTTGTACATTGAATTATAATTTCGTTTATGCAGTATTTTTTTTGTAATGTACTGATTGTGTGAACTGTGTTCTGTGTTTAAAATTGATCCTCAGTCAACTAAAAAACAAAAGCATGTAACTTTAACTGTAGCTGAAAAGTGGGCGATTATTCAGAGACATGAGCAGGAAGAATCACTAGCAGTTTTAAGTAGCATTTACAAGACTGCAAGACTGACTGTTTATGATATTTTAAAAAATAAAGATAAGACTGAACAATTTATGAAAACTGTCACAACCGATCCTGAGAACAGGAAAACTCTTAAAAAAGGAGAAAATTCAAAAGTAGAAGAAGCTCTTTACGCTTGGTTTCACCAACAAAAGGAACGTCATGCACAAATATCTGGTGACATTCTTAAAGAAAAAGCAAAATATTTTTATGAGGAAATTGAAAAAACCAGATTTTGAAGCTAGTAATGGGTGGCTTGACAAATTTAAAGAGATTTGGTTTCTGTTTTCTTAAAATATCTGGCGAAAAACTATCGGCAGATTGGTCTGAGATCGCGGAATTCACTAAACAATTAGAAAATAAAATTAGAGGTGAGTCTTATTCCTGATCAAATTTATAACGCTGACGGGCTTGAATTGGCGACAGTTGCCAACCAGCTCATTTGTTACAAGTGAGGAAACTATTGCACCTGGGAAAGAACACCTAACTCTAATGCTATGCATAAACACATCAGGTACCCACAAGCTCAAATTGCTAGCTGTTGGGAAAGCGAAAAATCCCTATGCTTTTAAAATGTAAAACAAGAAACATTGCCAATTGTTTACACTGCTTAAAACAGTGCCTAGGTATCCAGAAAAGTTTTCAGAGAGTGGTATTTAAGGTATTTTGTCCCAGAGGTTAAACGTTTTATGAAGTAAAACAAGCTACCATTAAAGGCTCTACTTTTGCTGGATAATGCACTGGGCCATCCGCTACTTTACGCGGATGATCTGGAAATTAAAACTAAAGGTGGTTATACTCAGATCATTTTTTTGCCTACCAACACGATAGCCTTAACCCATCCAATGGATCAAAATGTCATTAAAACCATGAAAATGCATTACAAGAAGCGACTTTTAATGGAAATTAAGCGATATTTCAATAGTGTTAAAGCAATTTAACATCAAAGATCCTGTTATTAATACTGCATATGCTTGGGGCCAGGTTACAACACATAACATATTGATGTCATGGAAACATATTTGGCCTAAACACCCAATCTTATGAAATGATTATTTGAGGCAGATTTAGAAGCAGATTTGACAGATCAAGAAATAATCAACGAAGTAACCGACACTCATGCAGTCGATAGCGCATCATGTGAAGCAGGAGTTGCAGTAGAGCCGTGCCGAAATTCACTGTTTCCATTGATGAAAGCTGTGCTAGCTTTCAATGACTTTACTATGATGGGCCATGGAAAGAAATTTGGGAATGGATAGTATTCTTGTGTTAAAAAACATTCAAGAGAACGCGATTTTGGAAAGTTTTAGGGTGAAAAAAACAAAAATTAATCATTGAATACCTTAACCAAATTTAAGGACTTCCTTTATATCAAACAGATTTTCATTAATTTACAAAACTGTCTTTTGTTACAATAAACACTATCACTTCCTATTACAGTATTTTTCTATTTCTATCATGACTAAAAAATAACATTTTCAAGATTTAAATTGTGTTTCTATTAATTTAAAAAAAATGTGTGTATTAAAGTGGTTTGTTGTTTGTAACCCATTTAAACAGTTTTTACCTCATTTTACCCTTTCCTGAGAGGTTATTTAGCATTTTTACCATACCTCCAGTAATCCATAATCTTCTATAATCCAACAGGGTCCTGGTCCCATATGTGTCGGATTATCGAGCGCCTACTGTAAATGTTTTGCTGAGTTAACACAAACAAGCCTTTGATTGAAGAGTGTTTGGTTTTTAGGACAACAACTTCCATAATATTTCTTAGTTATCTCTTCTCAGAATGCCTACTCGTATTCCCTTTTCTGTCATCATATCTAATTTTACTTTGTGTGTCAGCTCATTTACTGTGTGTTTAATTTCTTAGCGTGTTAAAAAATTTAAACAGTTATAATATTATCGTGTTTCTTACTTTTGATTTTTAAATTTAACAAAACGTTAAGTGTCTTTGTGTGTGAGTTTCAAATTGTTTATATCCTGTTTTCAATTACTGAACAAATTAAAATGTTTTCCTCAAGTCTCTATTGTAAATGCTGACTCACACAGCAGTCTCCTTACATAACAGTCTTAGTTCTGGAACGAATTAAGACCGTTAACGGGTGTATTAAAGTTATGCAACAGAGTAAGAGATGTCAGGGTTTCAATCATACTCAGGTTTACTGTAGAAAAGAACAGTAGTGTATGAAATGTTGAGGGAAATTTTTCACATGTCTCAGTGCAGCAGAAGTAGACATACAACCCCTAAATGTGTCAACTACATGGAAGATCATCTTGCCAGCTATACAGGTTGTGAAGTAGCCATAGAGCTAAATGAAAACACAAAATCAAAAAAGACGGGATTATATACAGTCCAAATAAGGGGATGAAAAAGAGGCTGAAGCCATTCAGACACGTTCAAGAAATACACAAACACAAAGAACCTACAGACTCAAGCATCAAAATAGGATTGAGAAATACCTCTATAACATACACATTAGATTTAATTCTTAGAAGACCGCCAGAACAAAATACCACAAATAAATTGATTTGAGAAATAAGAAAAATTAGAAATAAGTATCAAAACTATTAACACAAGAAAGAAAAAATGAATTTCAACTTACATATTTTATCATGGAATGTCAGATAATGGTATACAGGGGAAAATAAATAAAGTGGAAGTATTTGTGAGAAGTGACAAGTAAATATTGACAAGTATATCAATATTTGTCTGGTCTCTGAAACTCACCTCACTAATTAGGCTAATTGTAAAATTAAATGTTATGTTATGTATAATACTAATTATCCATCTAATAAGGCCATAGGTGGATCAGCTATAACAATAAGAGATTATATCAAACATAATGACAACATCAATATGATGTTAGATTCTATGCAAGTCTCAAGAGTGTGTTTATGAAGAACAAGAATTTTAGTGTTGCATCCATATACTTTGGTACAATTTAGAAAAATTCATTTATGTGAACTTATTCTAGTCTCTGAGTCATAACTATATACTTGGAAAGAAATTTCAATGCAAAGCACTCCTACTGAGGTTCAAGAATAACTACGAGGGCTATTCAGAAAGTAGATTACGTTTTTGGATAAAAAAAAAACTAAGTACAGGAAAAAATTTTATTATATACATTTGAAAGAGGAACTAAAATACTATTTTTCGACATAATCGCCAAACAAATTTAGACATTTGTCATATCGGTGAACTAGCTTTGAAATTCCCGTGTCGTAGAATTCCGCCGCCTGTGACGCCAGCCAGTCAGTCACGCCCGCGCAGAGATCTGCGTCGTCATCAAGCGCTGTGTTGCAAGCCAAGTCTTCATCTTCGGAATAAGTGGAAATCACTAGGTGCCAGGTCCGGACTGTAGGGTGGATGAGGAAAATCTCCCACTTGAAGGCCGTCAAGGCGTCTTTGTTCGATTTGCCGTGTGAGGGGCGGGCATTGTCGTGCAAAAACAACACTTTTGCACTCAGTTTTCCTCTCCGCTTGTTCTGGATAGCTCGTCTTAAGTTTCGTAATGTTTGGCAATACCTTTCTGAGTTTATGGTTGCTCCACGTTCTAGGAAGTCAACCAGAAGAACACCTTTCCTGTCCCAAAAAACGGTCGCCATGATCTTCCTTGCTGACAGGGTTTGCAAACATTTCCTCGGTTTTTGGGGAATTTGTGTGCCCCACTCCATAGACTGTAGTTTTGTCTCACAGGTAACGTGCTTAACCCAAGTCTCATCTCCCGTTACGATGCGATCAAGAAATGATTCACCATCTTTGTCGTAAGCGTCCAGAAATGACAACGATGCAGCCATACGCTGACCCTTGTGCTGTTCTGTCAGGAACTTTGGCACCCATCTGGCACAAAACTTATGGTATCCTAACTTTTTGGTGACAATTTCGTACAACAATGTTCGCGAAACTTGTGGGAAACAAAGTGAAAGTTCGGTTATTGTGAAACGGCAGTTTTCACGAATTTTTTCATTGACATTTGCAACCAGCTCATCACTCACAATGCTCGGTCTGCCACTCTTCTCTTCGTCATGAACATTACTTCGTCCATTTTAAAATCTAATGCACCATTGGCGAACTCCACCTTCACTGATTACGTTGTTTCCGTAAACTTCACAAACTTGCCGATAAATTTCAATCGGTTTATGGTTTTTTGCTAACAAAAACCTTATAACTGATCGCACCTCACAACTGGCGGGATTTTCGATTGCAGCACACATTTCAAAAGGCTATTGTGACGAAACGAGCAGCGCGGCCAACCTCTCTCTAGCACGGCTGGATGCCGACTGACTGCGAACGCCCAGACACCAAAATGGCCGCGCTCGCCCCACCCACCGCCGCTACATATAAAAACGTAATCTACTTCCTGAATAGCCCTCGTACTTTGAAGGGTAGAATGCATTATGAAGCAGAAATTGAGCCTGGTTGTGAATTCCTGTCATTGGATAAACCTACATATTAGTCTACTGATTTGGAAAGACTACTGATATAATTGATTTTTTTCCAGTAAAAAATCTGTTTAAAAATTATTTGGAAGTTGTGGATTACAATGATTCTCATCTGATCACTCACTAGTCTTATTTTTAGTTGATGGAATGGTAAAGAAGATAATAATAATAAAACTAACAAGGCTGATTAATAATAAAACTAACTGGGAGGGATTTAGATACAATTTAGAGAACTTCATTGATCTGAGAGTTACTCTAAAATCCCCAGTACAACTAGAGCAAGACAATTTGTTTACCTGTAACATGCAAAAGGTGGTATGTAGTAATCGGAACTCCAATCGGAACTCATAGAATAAATACTGTTATGATATGTCCAAATAATAATAATGTTAGGGTAACGGCCCACAAAAAAAAGAAACTTACGAAAAAAGAGCAGCAAAGTGGAGAATAAAGCATTGTTGAAAAGGCTAAGAAACAAATTAAAAAGCACAACACAAAACTAAAAAATTATGCAATAAACGTGTATCTTCAGGGTTTAAGTGTTGATACTGATAAAGATTATTTGTAATGGAAAGCTATAGATTTTTTATAACAGACATAAAAGACCTGACACTAAAGTACTTTCTATTATTAAAAATAGTAAGGATTGGGCAAGAAGTATTAAATAGAAAATAAAAATTTTTGCAGAACAGTTGAACAAACTTTCAAACAATATCCTAGGCAAACAGCAAATAAAACAATTTTTGTGAACAAAATAAATAATAATACAAATATTAGGCATGTGACTTTTAGTGAACATAAATGAGATATTAACACAAAAAAGAGATCTGAAGGAGAAAAAAAAACACCAGGATATGATCTGATAACAAGAAAAATATTAAAAGGAATACAAGGTAATGTTTTGTTAAAACTGTTGAACCTTGTAAATGTAGCAATTAGAATTAAATGTATACCATAACAGTGGAAAGCTGCTGAAATTATAATGATTCATAAACTAGGGAAAGACCTAAATGATAGGAAGTCATACAAGCCTCTCTTGTCAATTGATGAAAAACTTTTTAGAGGGTTTAGTAATACATTTAAAACCTGTAACAGAAGAAAGAGCACTAATTCTGTATTACCAATTTGGATTCAGAAGCAAACACTCGACACTTGATCAGGGGAACAGAATTACTCAGGTAATAAAAGATAGCTTGGAAAGAAGAAAAATTTCTTAGAGCAGCATTCTTGACATCTTCCAGGCATCTGACAAAGTGTGTCATAAGGGCTTGATATACAAATTGGAAAGAGTCCTTTTTTTAAGCAATACTGTCAAATTCCAAGATCCTGTCTTATAAACAGAAAGTTCCATGTGAAATATGGATGTGAATATTCGGAATTTAAAGAGATCAGTGCTGGTGTGTGTCACAATGGAAAGTGGGCCATTGTGTCATAATGGAAAGTATATTATATATATATATATATATATATATATATATATATAATCTGCCACTGTATGAAGAAACCACAGTGGCTACATTTGCAGATGATTTTTTAGTATTAGCTGTAGGCGATAATATTCAAGAAGCAACAGAAAAACTGCAGAAAACCATCTTGGAAGTTAATGTGTGAAGTCTAAGTCAACCCATATTTATGATACTTATAAAAAAAGAAAGACGTGCCAGTACTAATAAACAGTAAAATTATTCCATACAGAAATGAAGTTAAATATTTAGGAATGAATTTGGATTCAAAGCGAAACTGGAAGTCACATGTTACAAAGAAAAGAAAGGATCTTTAGATTAAGTTTATTAATATGTATTGTCAATTTGGATATAATGCAGGATTAAATAAAAGTAATAAATTACTTTTACACAACCAAACTCTTAATCTGGTGGAGAACATGGACTGCATATTTGGAGATGTGCCAAGAGAAGAAATATTTTAAAAATTCAAAATATTCAAAACAAAATCATAAATGCTGTTTAATCATTTTAAACATGTACCAAAGAGACATGGTACATACACAATGAAAATATTCAGATACCTTAAAGTGTACATGAATGTTCTTGAAATCAAGACAGTAGCAACAATGCATGTAAATTACTCCAAACCCATACTAATACTAGTGTTCAGCAGATGCTAGCACATAGGAATTCGGAATGAAGATTCTGCAATCTTCCTGTGTAGGATTAAACCCTTTGATTTGGTACAGTGATAGCATATCAAGTTAAAAGGCTGTAGCTGACAATCAGCCATTCAGTGGAATGAACAGTTATCTATTTTAAGTTTTAACTACTAATAAGTTTGTACTTAGTTGTAGTCCTTAATACTTTTTGTTTAAATTCCAATTATGTACATTTGTGTAACAATTATATATTATTATAGGATCAAATGTAAACCAGTTTATAACCAAGTCATGGTTATAACACAAAACCTCTTTCACAGTCACTGTAACATTTATTAATTGATTTTCATCAAAAATAAGTCCAACAAAATACCTACCTAGCAAATTACACAATTCACCATATAAGGCCTAAAACACAATTTGCAACCACATAAAGAAATTTTAATTTCTACTATCATTTAATTAGCAGGTATGCATTTAAGTATTTTGATATTATACATAGTTTATTTTTAATTAATTTATGAAACATCCTTAATACCAACACTTATTTTTATATAATATTTTATTTTATATATTAAAGTATTTATTATTGATTTTTGAAATTAACTTGAATGTGCTACTAGTTTATTTGTTGATTTTAACTTCAACTATACAAAATTAATTTAACGAGTACAACATAACACTAATATAAATTATGGCTAGTGTCAAGGTCATTGAGAATTACCAGCTAAGATAACTGTTATCAGTAGAATTACAAAAGCTCCTGAAAACAATCCAACTTTGAAAGTCGTCCAGGGACTTTGCTGTTCTCCTAAAGGTGGAACTCTTAAGCGTTTCATCGCTCTCTGCCTATCTCCTCCCTCTAATTCTTGAGTTACAGTATTTTCAGTTTCTTGTATTAAGCGGTCAATGTCTTTATTCATATAAAAATGAGAAGTTTCAACATTTTCAGATCGCCAACGTGCGCCCACATCTACAGTCAATAACTAAAAAGAAGATATTTATTATTTCTTTCAAAATAATACAATGACAAAAATTACATCAAAAATACTTTTTATGAATACTTTACTTTAAGTGAAACCTTATTTATTGGGATCAGAAATATTATACAAACTAAAAAAAAGTCAAATTAAATTTTCAGCAAAAGGAAAATTGTCTATGTGTTATATATATTATACAGGATGGAAGGAAATAATGTTCTGAATAAAAGTGAGTGATAGTAGACCTCATATGGAACAAAATTAATTTTTGTGATCCACTTTCTGTCTCATTTTTGTTTCAAAGATTTTCCCTATTTTTAGAAAAAAAACAACTCATTAATAACTCATATTTTACCAGTAAAATGAGAACATTCTGACAAACTAAATAAAAAATTGTATAAGCAAACATTGAAAAGGTATTTGAAATGTAAAATATAATCTATTAAAAATGTCTAAAAACAAAGAAAATTTTGGTTTAAACTATAATTTTTGTTTAAAAAAATGACCAATGTTGAATAACCAAAAAACAATGTCAGGAATCAAATTTTCAAATATTTTAACATTGAAGACCTCTTACAAAATACAATACAATATAATGCCCACAAACACACACAGTTTTTTCAAAATGTTCTCACCTTTTTATTGTTGCCGAAATTTGAAAGAAATTTTCAAAACTTAATTTCAAAGTGTAAAATTCATCTTATAAAAAAACCTCGGAAATCACCATATTTCAAAAAAATAAAGACAGGGTAGAGATCCTATGTACTGTTTTTCTCTACATTAGGTCTTTTATCATTCATTTAATTTCTTCTGTAAAAAGAGAGGTATAATGATTTCCTCTTAGAAAATTTTTAAAAAGAAAATTTACTTTATGAAAGTCAAACATACCTTGTCATGTTTTTTTAAAATTTTCCTAAATCCTGTGAAATTAAGATTTTGGTAGTTCTGTAAAAGAATTAAACTAAGATAAAATTCACTAAATGCTAGTTTTAATTCTTGGATTTTTCGAGCAGGCACATCTCTTTTTCTCAATATTTTTGGCCTGTGTCTAAGAAATCCTTCTTTGGCTTGGAATTCATCTTCTTGTGCTTCACTCAGTTCACTACGTAGACTACCAAACTTTCTGGTTGCCTCTGCTAGTTTTTCTACATTCAATAAAAACATTAACATTAATAATACATATTAAAGCAAAGGAATTGTATTAATATAACATAAAATATACATGTGAAAACATTGAAATTAGTGAGTCTGCAATACATTCTCAATCATGAAAGGAAAAATCTGCTGTTGTATTTCATTACAATCATCCCTTTATGGTTATGCTATATGAAAAGTGCCCTCTTTGCATTATCAGAAAATAAACATTCATAAAATTAATCTACAAAATACTAAAATACTAAACAAAATTACTAGTTTTATTTGAGTTAAACTTCACTGTATTCCTATCTTATCTTATCTTTAGGCATATTTATAATTCTCCTTCCTTATATCGTTTGTATAATATTAATCTTATAAATAACACAGCTAATGAATTTTATTCTACTATATTTATTTTTATTACAAGGAGACACCCTGTATGTTTTACTTGATCTCAAAACCATTCCTGAAGCTCACTGCACTCACAGCTAAACATGGACACTTTTTTGGAACCCTCAAACAATAAAAATAAATATAAACTCAGCACAACAAATAAACAACTAATTGCCCCTAATTGGTCAAGGTCTATTATCTACTAGGTGGAAAGGATGATTTTTTTCATTTTTTAGATTTCTCTAGAATAAAGGGTTCTCAGGTATTAGTTTTAGATAATTTGTTCAAATTTGCATATTTGTTCAAATAATTCCTTTGTCTGATTGCAAGTAAGTAATTTTGTAATGATTACTAATACAACATTATATGTATTAGGTTTTTTTCTTTCAATATATAAAATTATCCATGTATGAGTAAAGACTCCTACCAAAATCTGACAACTGATATAAATTCTAATAAAGAATACCCATATACATTATAGTAATGGAACACAACAGATATTTGTTTAATTCTATTTTAAAAATTAATACAGCCAACAAGGCAATAGAAAACATTATGTGTAGTACTGCCTCAAAAAACTGTAATAAATAAATGTACTTATTTACCTCATTATACTTCTATAATAGGTCTTGATACCCCAGAAGCAATCTTGTATTAATGTAATAATCATTGTATCTGACTATCAATTTTGTTAATTAATTTTGAATTGTTTTTTTAAAAAAAAAAATGTTTAAACAAATATTCATTTTATTATGAAAAAATATTGTGTTCAAAAAGTGATGCAAGCTTATGGAGAAATAAGAATGTTACATTATTTTATTTAAAAAATTAATAAAATATATAACTTTATAATTAATAACATTATTCTATAAACAGTTAGTAACAAAACCATTTGAAAATGGGCTCCATTATGTGATTCACACGACTGAACTGCATGTTCTTACACAATTCGGGAATGGTGTGAGAACGAGTTTTGTGAGCAGCATTCTTAAAATGTCCTGACAAGAAAAACTCAGATGGCAATAAATCAGGAGACGGAGGCGGCTATAACCTCTTTATACTTATCCATGAAAACCTGTTCTAAAAAGTCATGGCGTTGCTGACTGTATGAACTGTAGCACTGTCCTGCTGAAACCACGTGTACTATAAACTGGTCTGCAGGTATCGTACTGATGACTTGTTGCATAATCTGGACATAGCATTTACTGTTTATTGTATCATTAAAATTTTTTATGAAGATTCGATTTTGTGATATTGTATATCAAATACCTATTTTTTATAAATGTAGGTAACACTTGTGTAGCTGATGTAGATTGTTCGTACTCCAAATGTGATGACTCCATGAATTTACATATCAATAAAGATGAAACCATGCTTTGTCAGTCCAGAACTAACCAATGAGTGTTACAGAACTCCATCAGGCATTACAGAGTACATGAACGATTGACAAAAAGCTTCAGGTTTTACATCACCTTCAGGTAACAATGCATGACTTTTGTATGGATATATCTTTAAACACGCGTAATACAGTGTGGGTACTGTTAAAAGAAACCAAACTGACTGAATACGCATCCTACATATTTTTTTAAAACTACAAACATGGCAGCTTATACATCAATCAACGTTTCTGGTGTTAGCGCTTCAGGTAAATAACTTTTTTGTGCATCTGCCATATTACCTGTTCTCTTGGAACTTGTTATACAGTCAAATGCCGATGGACTTGTTAGGAGCATTCATACTATACATTTCTGTAAATGCATTCTGGACATAACTGAACTTCTAATGTTCTGGGTGACAATCAATATCCTCTGCTGCAATGTGTAACAAATTTTTCAACTGAATAAGGTTGTTTGTTTGATGTATTCAAAATAAAAAAAAAAAACAGAAGAAAACACTGTTCCATAAGGATGTGTCACTTTTTGAACTCCCTGTAGTTAAAATTCTTTTGCTATGCTCTTTATATTAGTCATCAACTTTTAGTATGAATCATGCAACAATTATATAGTTAATGTTATTCAATTAACACACTACAGTTAGTTAATTAGATAAACTTTGAAAATTATAAAATTATAATTTAATCTATAAAAGTGCAATGTTCTGTATTTAAATAAATTTATCACATTTCAAAAGTACAATATTATTTCGTCTATAACAATGTTTGTTTAGCTTTTTTGTCAAATAATTTTTTAACTGAATCTTTTGGAAAAATAGCGACCATATTGTGTTGGGATTTGTAATAGCACAAACATTTTATTTATTTATTATTTCTAGGCTATGGTTTGAAAATAAACTATGTATAGACATCAGTATACACAAATGACCAACAGGCCATTTTA
This sequence comes from Callitettix versicolor, assembly GCA_022606455.1. Taxonomy (NCBI): domain Eukaryota; kingdom Metazoa; phylum Arthropoda; class Insecta; order Hemiptera; family Cercopidae; genus Callitettix; species Callitettix versicolor. The sequence goes on from CM040183.1 coordinate 47,535,841, forward strand.
TCATAGTTGAATTAAAGATGTAACACTAATCTAGACCAGCCAATAATATAATAACCCATCATCGGAATGTTTATACATAATACAGAAGTAAAATAAAAGACAGTTTAATTAGGCCCAAAAGCAGAATTGTAATATTAAACAGAAAATAATTAACCCACTTCAAAATTAATAAATTACCATATATATATAAACTGAACCGTAGAAATGTAGATTACAATTACAATTAATACTGATTATATAACAGCAAATTATACATTTAATATTTAAAGCTATGATTTCATCAATAGGCCAAAAAATAAATCAAGCAATAAACCAAAATATTTATATACATTTACTATTAAGAAAGTAACCAAACAAAAAAAATAATAATAATAATAATAATAATAATAATATATCCTAAATTATTCCAAAAGTTGATTAGTGATTACACACACACACACACACACACACACACACACACACACACACACACACACACACACACACACACACACACACATATATATATATATATATATATATATATATATATATATATATACATATATATACATAATTAAAAAGGAAAGTAAGTGTGAAATACAAGGTACGTCCAGAAAGTAAGTTCCGTTTGGTAATAAAATTAAATTGTGTACAGATACAGAAAAATTATTTATTGCACAAAATTCTATAACTCTTAAACTACTTTTCCACATAACTGCCGAAATTTTGCAGGCATTTGTCATAGCGTGGCACAAGTTTTTGTATACCTTCTTCATAGAAGTTTGTCACCTGTGTCTTCAACCAGTTGGAAACATTTTCTTTCAGCTCTTCGTCATTGTTGAAGTGTTGACCGCCAAGGAAAGACCTGAGATGTAAGAACAGATGAAAGTCGCTAGGAGCGAGGTCAGGGCTGTACGGAGGATGGTCAAACACGTCCTAGCCAAATCCCTGTAGGAGGTTTTTCATCACATTTGCAGTGTGTGGTCGTGCGTTGTTGTGAAGAAAAACAACGCCTTTTGACAGCAATCCTCAGCGCTTATTCTGTATTGCACGGCGCAATTTCCTAAATGTCTTGCAATAAACATCTGCTTTGATTATTTAACCACGTGGTAAGAAATCAATGAGTACGATGCCTTTGCAGTCCCAGAACACTGTGCACATCATTTTTCGAGGTGTCAAGATTTGTTTCAGCTTAACCTTTGCTGGGGATGAAGTGTGCCTCCATTCCATTGATTGCCGCTTACTTTCAGGGGTGTCATAAGAAACCCAAGTTTCATCTCCTGTGACTATCTGTGTCAGAAATTCTTCGCCGCCTTCATCATAACGGGTCAAAAACTGAAGTGCACTACCCATCCGGTTTGTTTTGTGTTGCTCAGTAAGAATCTTTGGTACCCAACGTGAGCAAAGTTTACGAAATTTCAGTTTTTCGATAACAATTTCATGAATTAGTGATCGTGAAATTTGGGGAAATTCTACAGCAAGAGCTCTAATTGTGAACTTGCGGTTTTCCTGGATCTTGTCATCAATCGTGTGAACCAGTTCTTCTGTAACCAAAGATGGACGCCCACTTCGTTCTTCATCATGCACTTCACTACGTCCTTCATTGAATCACTCATTGCATTTTGTCCGTAAAATTCGCAAATTTGCCGATAAATTTCAATTGGTTTCACATTCCTAGCATTCAGAAAACGAATCACAGATCTGATTTCACAAGCGGCGGGATTTTCAATCAACACCGACATTGTAAACAAGCATAACAAAGCGTACGTGGCTGACAGCAATCTCAAAATGGCGCACGTTTCTTCTCCTTGATACAGAGCGTCTACTGCGCATGTGTGGAACTACGATCGCAGCGCTGCAGCATAGAGAAATTGAAACGGAACTTACTTTCTGGACGTACCTCGTACAATGCAAACAAATGGACCAATCAGCATAACAAAAGGGGCAGTAACATATACAAAAAAAAAAAAATTGTACCAATCAATTGTTTCTTAACTAACATTAGACACATAAGAGAGGAAAGATGCAGTTTGACTAGCTTTAAAGAAATAGAATGCAATTGCAATGATTAGCTATAGATGATCAAACAGTTCAATTACGAAAACTAGAAGCCATTAATTAATGTGAAGAACACAACATAGCCAGATTAAATATAAAATAATGAAGTAAACTGTAAGACTTCAAGGTAATATTTTACAGGTAACTGAAAAGTTTCCAAAGGCCTTATTTCCTTTTTTTTCAATAATAAAATAATCATTTCAAAATTAACATCAAAATAAATTTATCATTATCTTTAAGATTCTAGTACAAATATTTACTCTTCCAGCACAACAACCCCAACTGAGATAAGAGAACTTTGTATTAAAATAAACATAAATGTAAACATCTTATGTTTTTCATCAATTTCAATTGAATAAAAAATACTGTAATTGTTCAAAAATTTATGGTTTTTTGGGTTATTTTGAGATAATTTAATTTAATAAGAGAAAGTATGTCTAATTTTGTGCACAATTTATTGTTTCACTGTAGAAAAATAAAATTATTTTTCAGTATAAAATTTGGCTTGTATCACAAAGTTTGCATACAAAATTTAACTTTGTTATACTTTAATTTTTATAATTTTTTACAATAAAATTAAGGTCACAGCACAGTATAAAATTTTATGAATAACAAGGCACAACACTTGACAATAACACTATACACTACACATAGAGTTTAAATAAATGTAATCATTCAAGTTTGGGCCACCAATCAATTAAAATATTAACACATATACCCCATGTATGTGGAGTACACATATTGACATTTAATCAACTGGTTGCCTAAACATGAAAAATTTAATAATTATGTAGAGTACAGTGGATTTGTTAATAGTTTTGTGATATACATTAGGTGTTGCAGGCTGTGTTCACCTTACAACTATATTCACTACATGAAAGCAATTATAAAGGACTGAAAACAGACTATGTACAAAAAGAAGATAAATAACTTATATTTATTATAAGTATGTTCCAAGATGCATAACATAAAAGGAGTTAAAACAAGAAAGAACAATAATATAATATATAAACACATCAAGAAAGTTTAAATAAGAATATTTTTATTTATTTATTTTTATTTATTTTTTTAACGTCCGACTATTGTGCACACTTAGGCTAATGCAGACGATAGGATGATTTATAGCATATGAAAATGCCAAGCCCTGGCCGGGAATCGAACCCTGGTCCTCAGGGTGAAGGCCTAGTACGCTATCAACTAGGCCACAGAGGCAGCATGTTTAAATAAGAAAGACCAAGAGCGTTTTACTATAACAAAAGTGATAACCTCAGACCAATTCTGCAAACTAAAGATACTGTCATATTGTTTCCATAAAATTATTAATCAATTTAAAGAGAATATACAATTACAGAACATCATAACTTCAGTACTGATACTTATAATTAAACATTATTTGTACTTTATATGTCATAAATAACTGAAAGAAAAAATGTTTGAGTATATCCTACCTGAATAGAATGTATTTATTTTAGCAAGTTCCTTGTCACAATAGTGAAAGAATTGTTCATCAAATTTAGCAAAGTAACGAGTTAAAACGTCAGGCTCTACCAACTCGGCAGAAGGGGACTGTTCCACTGCGCCATATAGCATACTCTTCATTTCCTTTAAACAAATCAATTTAAGATAAAACCTCTTCATACTTAGTAAAAATCTATATTAAAGAAAAATAATAATATTGTTATATTGCAGCGATTGAACAGCATGCTCAGTCAGGGCACAGCTATCTTTCAAGACCCCAACAGTTTAAGCATTTTAAGATAGTCAACGGCCATTATGCTCTAGGACTTGCAAATGACTGGACGCAGTTAACGCATGTACAAGATGTGCACATAAGATTTTTCAAAATAAGTGTACAAGTGAATTAATCTTCATCTTATGAATATATTAACGTGCTAGAAGCAAAGTTACAAACCAGATAGGCCGCTGTAATTATCATTATTATTTTTGTTGTAATGTGATATTAATCATGCGAAACTGCATGCTTATTCAGCAGTGTTAAAGTAAAAAGATACATTTCATGTAAAAGTTGTAAAACCTGATTTTATTACAAGAAGTGTTTTACGTAAATTGAGATTACTTCAAGTGAATCTAAACTGTCAGTAACTGTAACTTAAATTAAAATTTTCTTGGTAGAAATTTAACATTTTACAGATTGATTTTAATTTATTATTAAATTAAAGCATTATAAACTGTATTTCTGAAAAACTTGAATAACGTTAATGGTGGCATTGTTATATTTTCAGTATAACTGGTCCAATTATGGTACCATAAAAAAAGGCTCACGTCACACAACATAAACTTGTAGAAACAAGTTAAGGTGGAACATTCGAAAATCCAAGTAGATACCTGAAAGTTGGTGCAGCTAGATATGTTGATGTTATTATGTTAACCATTTTTTAAAAAAATCTAATATGGTTAGAGGACCAGACCACGTTTGAGCCTAAATTTGTATTTTAGATTTAAGTTAAGCATGCTAATTTTTGGCAGTCTGTTCCCAGGGAAAATTTCAAAATTAAAAAAAAGAAAATTTGACTAATTTCTGCTCGTTCTCTTTTACCCCCCCCCCTCTAAAAAACTTTTTATGCATAAAAATTTCAATTAAAAAAAAAGAAAGAAGACAGATTATAACTGGTTGGCTAACCATAGCGTCTAATTTTAAAAAAATGTAAATATATATATATATATATATCTCATGAAGAGAACCCTATCACTAGCAGAAAAATGGTGGGAACATAGGGGTTAACCCCAGGAAAACAACTCTACTTTCTTTTACTAGGAAGAGGATCACTCTGGATTTAGGACAGTTTAAGCCCACTGGGGAGACAAACCCTGTTGCAAATGAGGTGAAATACCTGGTCTTGGTGCTGGACACTAAATTAACCTGGAATACTCACCATGGATGCATCATGAGGAAGCCAACAAATCAATGATGGCAGTTAAAAGAATGGATGGCAAAACATTGGGGCTGAGATCAGGCATGATGAAATACATCTATATTGGGATCATCAATATATGGTGTGCTATGGTGTGGTGGACTAGGGCTGATGAGAGGGGGTCTAGAGAATATCTGACTAAAATTCATAGGTTGGCCTGTCTGTGCATTACAGGCTCTATGAACACGACACCAACAGTGGCTAGGGAGATTGTTCTTGAGTTACCTCTTATTGACATTTACGGTATGGGGGAGGCAAGTAAAGCAGCGTATAGATTGAAGGTAGGTGGTGTCTGGCTATCTTCAACGTTCATGCATGCCAGAATCATAGAAAAGATCAGTGACCCAATTCTAATGATGGGGACTGATCATATGATTAAAAGACACATTGTCTCTAAACCCTTTGATGTCAAGTTCACATTTGAGGGTGGAGATCGTTCTGTTGGGAAAATCTAGAGACACAGTATGGCATAGAGATGGCTCCGAGATAAAGACAGGCACTGGTGCTGGTGTTATTACCCTGGGACAGAATACAATAGTATTCCAAGCTGATGTGATGGCCATTAATGACTGGGTTCATGAAAATTTGAAACAGGCCTTCAAGAAGACATATTCATATTCATACCTAAAAGCAATTCATACCTAAAAGTCAGGCAATAATAAAAGCAAATGCAAATCCTACAATTCAGTTCAAGCTGGTCTGGGAGTACCTCAAAGCTCTGTTCCTGGATAACTGGGTAATTCTTCACTGGGTTCCGGAGCATAAGCGAGTTGAGGGTAATGAGGAGGCAGACCAACTGGCTGGACTGGGATCAGCATTTGAGTTGATCGAACCTAAGCCAGCTTTAGGGATCTCTCTATCATTGGCCATGTCTGCTATTAATAGATGGATTAATAAGCAACACTAAGAAAAATGGGATAACTATTCATGGGCATTTCCATAGTAAGTGCCTCTTAAGTACGGTTCCATAGGCTTAAAGGAGCAGCAGACGTCAGGGGAGAGTGCAACTCAGAAAAATCATGGGGTTTATTACTGGCACTGTTGTCTGAGGGTGCATATGAACAGGATAGGTATGTACCATGGAGAAACCGTGTGTAGGTTATGCAGGAAAGAAGAAGAGACTACACAACACATAATCCTTGACTGTGAAGCTCTTGCTGATATTTGGTTTCCAAACCCTAGGGATAGCAGAATGAGCTAGTCAGTGGATTTTTGGAACTTACTAAGGGCATCAATCTGCTAAACTTGTACTCAAGAGGTTTAGAAGCATAACAGGTCTGTTGATCGCAGTGCCTGGGGTTGTATTATCCCTTCCTCTAGTTTGAATCTAATCTAACTTTCACACAATAGTATTGGTTAAGTTGTAAGGTAGGCCTAATTTTTTTTTAATTGATTTTGATATTTTTTTAATAGTTTTTGATTTTTCAGTATTTTATTGTTTCATAACTTTTACACATATTAAATAAGCATTTTCATGAGCAAAAACACATTAGTAAATTTTGCACAATGGTAATGGTTGGTTAACTTATGTAGGTATTTTTTATTTTTCTGTATTTTCCTAACTTTTATTCAATCTTCTGAAATTTCCCTCACTTTTACATTTGTGATTATCATAATTAGGCATAAAATAAAATGTTTTGGTAAAAATAACGAAATTGTTTTGGTAGTAAAAATAACTAATAGTAATACAGTGATACTCGCTAATGCATATTTACCTAAATCTGTTTTTAGGAAGCAAATATTAACAATATTTCAATACAAAAAAAAAAATAACTGCCAAATAATGAACAATTAACTTATTGGCCAGTACTTATGCAGTGTAAGTTTAGGATGTTTTTTGAAACAGTGATTTTTTAATATTTATTTGTTTTATTTTATATGTTATTATCTAATTAACACATATTCAAAACAAAAAATAATTTTTTTAAAGATTAAAGTTTACTTACGATTTTAGGCTGTTTTTTACAGAACTATATTGTAACCTCATTGCTGTTTTTTCGCATTAAACATATAATTTTTTATACACAGATTTACTGGTCATGCACATTATTGTTATACATGTACTTACTGCTCATGCATGTTACAAATTCAAATTTTTTTTTTTTTTAGGTAGACAACCCAACAACTGTGTCACTAAGATCATTGTTTTGTTTTTTTTTTATAAAGGTTTTGTTATTGTTTTAGCGATTAAAAACACGTTACCTACAAGAAAACTAATTTAATGAAATAGCTTTTTCACCTAAAGCCATGACAGTTAGGCTACTAAATATAATTTTTTTACAATAAAAGTGCTTTATCATGCAACAACCATATTAGTTTCACCACCCAACAACAGTGTCAGTTAGGTTGCAGTATTTTTTTTTTTTAATAAAGATGTTTTTATCACCCAAAAACCATGTTAGGTTTTTGATATTAAAAAAAAAAAATTAAAGATTTGTATCATTTTAGCAGTCAAAAACACATTACCTACTTTAATGCATTAGCAATTTTGAGGTTATGCAGGTCACTTTTATTTTCTATTGTTATTGTACTTCCCATGTTTTCATATTTTGGACAATTGTTTTTGGGCATGTAATAAAGAGTTTGTTAAAAAATTACTGAAAAATCGAAAACAAGTTACACTCCATATTTACCTTTAAAGAAGGTAGAAATTAATGGTAGTTTTATTTAGTTTTGTCAAAAACTTAATCAGAGTCAGGTTTATGGGCAATTTTTTATAATTTTACTCAAAAAACCGGTATTTATGTAGTGTAGCAAGTCCTGTTAAAATAGTGATTTTTTAATATTGTTTTGTTTAATTTTATAACTTATTTTCTGATGAACATATATTCACCAGCAGAAAATATTTTTTTAAAAGAATACATACGATTTTAAGCCAATTTTTACGGAACTATATTCACATGACATTACTGTTTACTACTGAAGATACTACTATTAATTCTCTGTGTACTTACCACTCATGTGCGATACAGAATCTCACAGGCATTACTAAATTTTATGATTTATTACTGTGTTTGTGCTTGTTAGCGAAACATTGTTAAAATGGCTGCTATTATTTGTGAACTTTGCGATTTGTCTCTCTTTGAGTCCTTAGGTTGGAATTATAGTCATGTTCTCGATTTTCTTATTAACCACGGCATCTATGAAGAATCGTATTCATGTTTGAAGTGCAGCAATATTTGCATTATTAATAAAGAAAAATTATCGTTTTATTGCAACCATAGTACAGATGTATGACGCCAGTAAAAACCGTCATCAGGTTTGTTTCATACATCACCGTATTAGGCGCAACAACCATGTCAGTTAGGTTATGAAGTATTCTTTTTAAAAAAATTAAAGTTTTTTTCCACGCATCACCGTGTTAGGCCTAACAACTGTGTCAGTTAGGTTATGGAGTATAATAAAAAAAAACGTTTTTTTATTACCCACCGTGTTAGACATATTTTTATCGTTTTACTGATCTGCAACATGTTACCAACTTTCACACGGGTAGCAATTTTGAGGTTATGTTGGTCACTTTTATCTTCGGTTTTTATCGTATTTCTCATGGTTTCCATGCATTTATATTTTGGATTATTGCTTTTAGTAAAATAAATATAGAAAAACCCAGGGCATGCCACACTGCACATTTACAAAAAAAAAAATGCATTTTCAAAGAATATTAAAAATTTGTAATGTAGTCATTCTGTCATAGTCCACAGTCCTACCAGCTTTTAGTTTACATTATTACCTCCAAGCCTTTCTTTTCAGGAAAGAAAGCCAAGGTTTTTCCATGAAATTATATATATTATACATTATTTATGTTCATTAAAACTTACCTCATAATTAATATATTGTTTCCTCCATTCAGGTGTTATGTGAGCTGCTAAATGCTCCGTAAATTTCATTGTAAAATCTGAGCAAGGTTACAAACAAAAATAAAACTAATTTCTGTAAATATTCATATTAATTTAATAAAATATATTTTCACATAAAAGCACTATCATTTACAACCATTATCGTACTAATTATTTTGCTATAATTTATCTGCAAACAACTGATCCTTAAATCGCTAACTACAAAATTAATTATGAATATCAGGAAAAACAAAGTATAAAGCAATATTATTGTTTTGAAATTGCACAGAGTTGCCTCACAGTCACAGATTCTGGTAATGATAATATAACGAATTTTACACAGGAAATAAAGTCAAAAAGCAGAACCACGATAATAATATAATGTTTATGTTTGTGTATAATACTGATTTAGTGCAAAGGAAGTAAGACAAAGCTTCTTAATTTTTTTTTGCTTTAATCAGTACAATATAATGAAGATATAAACGCCTATTAACCTCAAAAAGAAAATTGTTATTGTTTAAAACATTCGAGATTATGCGAAACTGATACGGAAGTTGTGTTTTTTCTAAGTAAGAGAAGGACATCTATTAGTACTAATCCTGCAACAAAAATAAAATGTGGCGGTTTGAGACATTGCAGCCAATCACCAATTTCCTTTTTAAGGAAATAACTATAATTGACGAACTAGTTATAGTCTGTGTAGATGATTTTGTCTCACTTCAAAATCAACAAAAAATATTGTTTTGAATAATCAGCTGGTTATTTTTCATCACCAAGCACCAAACGAAACTGACTAACCGTTCATTTTGTTTATTTAGTTTTAAGGTTATGTTTATTTAATTGTTTAGCCCAACTTTAATTTAATTTCATAAATTAGAAGTAAGTTTGCGGTAGATTTGAAGATCATTTTCGCTGTTTGTAGTAACACATAGTCTCTTATAGAAGCTTACTTTGAACAAATTGTTTATACTGGAGTATAAATCTCACTACATAGGTTAAAATTATAATGAAACTTTAAAATGGAAAATGAAAAGGCCTTTGACATTATTTTAGATGACTGCTTACTTGTACCACATGTCATTAAAATTATGAAACATGGACAATACAATTACTTATTGGCTTGGAATACTGGTATACATGTTTTATCTATTTACCAAACCAAAAGGAGAAGTACACTACTTTTTGAAGACTGCTTCCGAAGGCAAGTAAGTAATATTGTAATGTAATTCTTATTGAATTCAGTTATAGAATAAATTGAAAATAGTAAACTAGAAACAGTACTATAATTCCATTGTTGACAAGGTCGCTTTTTAAAATAATTGTAGTATAATTGATTGAATGAGTACACCTCACAAAACTCACATTTAAAAATACACTGAACAAAAGGCTGTTTTTTTAGATTGAAATAATTTTCAGTTTTGATTAGATAGAAATAATTTTACTAGAATATGAAAAATATTTCTTCTAAAAATAGCCTCTGTGTTTTCTTTAAACAAATTGTGCTCAAATGCTGTAGTGACTTTTGAAAATCAAACTTTCTATTTTATTAAAGTATAATAAAATTTGTTCAGTATGAAGCTGTAGTTATGCCGCAGTCATTTTCTTCAAAGGAAACTTAATTTTAATAACGAAATTGCTGTACTTTTAGTATGTTACACATATTACTCAAATACATTTTTTGTTACATCATAATTTTTAAAGTTAAATGTTAGTCACTCATACACACACACACACACACACACACACACACACACACACACACACACACACACACACACATATGCACACGCACACATATTCATACTAACTCTTTAAAATTTTCAATCCTTTATTTCGGAATGTGTTATTGTTTTGTGACTGCCGTATTATTCTGAGATCAACTTCTATTCCAGTGCATCTAGAACTTAGATCAACTAAAGTTCTTAAATACTATAAATTTAAAATTATTTTTCAACTTTAAAAAATCTTAAATAAAAGTATAGTTTAGGCCTGTATACAAAATTTAATGAGATGGTTTTATTAAAACTTTATTTTTGATTATTTTTTAATGCATAAACCATTATTTTAGTAATGCTTGAAGCCTAACCCAATCTTTATTTTTGGAAGTGAAAACAATTTGTTTATAACTGAATTATTCAGTAAAGGCCTGTCCACATGTAGGCCCAATGTTTTAAAAAACTGATGAGTTGAAACATTGATCATTAAATATGAGATCAGTTAAAAAATGTTATTGCCATTACTGTTGATACATTTCCATCTTTACTGGTATTTATCAAATCAGTCTTGTATAAACTATTATTGCAAATCAAGAAGTCAGCATGTTCTGGTGCCGGAACTGATGAATTATTTGCCCAGTTATATATTATTATTATTATCTGCGCATAGACCCTGTTGGATCACGCAAAGCACTCCGACTCATGTCTTGTTCCTTCTAAGTTATATATTATTATATAATTACTTTTTTTAAATGAGTGTTATATTTTGATATATTTCATTTCTAAATGATCAAGAAATATATAGAGATACAATCTGAAATATAGATGATTCAAGAAAAGAGACAAATTATAAAATAAACATAATTAACTAATGTAATTAATTAAATTAACTTGCAGTCTATGCTATACATTGTTATTTTAAATCACTTTTGAAATAAATTTGTAATCAGATTATGTTTCAAAGTAACATTTTATATTAAGCCATGTTAAGACTAAGAGATTATTAAATCTATAGGAATTTTGGATTTTTAGGTATAAAATAATTGAAAATGCAGGAAACAAAGAAACTTTATAAGGTTAGATTTAATTACAGTTAATTAGCTAGAAGATTTGTGCTAAATCTTTATAATAAAAATTATTATTTTACTAATATTGTTTAATAGCATGAAAGTCTTGTCCTGCCAGAATACTAATTCTGTGTTATTAAAGAAAATCTTGAAATTACCTACAAATTTTGGAACTACTGTAGATAGGAAAATTTAAGATATAATATGGCTATGTAATTCTATAAGTTTATAAGTTACATATGATTATGATTTGTGACTTGGTTTACCCAAAATGGGTCTTTGGTTTTTATTTGTCCTAAAGTGTGTTTGATTTTGTAAAGATTTATAACTTTTGTTCCAGAACTTAAATGTCTCGGGCAGTATATTAGATATTATCTGCATTAAGAACTTTTACTTGGTTTTTCTTGTTAGTGGTTTATACTACCAGCTGGAAATCATTGTGGATTCAAGGTATGTGTGAAAAATTGAATACTACAACTTTTAAGTCATTTACCTTTACCAGTTAGAAATAACCTTCCATACAGTATTTGGTTTTATTTTAAATTATGTTGTGATATTTAATAAGATATATTAATTACGAACCAGTTTTAACTGAATAATTCACTACTCAAATTGTGTATTTTTTTCTAACAATAATACTTAGTTGAGATTTTTTTATAATTGTTATGTTAATAATTAATAATAAAATAACATTAAATAAACATTAAGTTATGATACAACCAAACTATTTTAACATGGAATCTTTGAAGACTGATTTTAAGCATAAAAAAATAAAGTAAAAATACAAGAAAATAATTGTTATTAATACTGTAAATAATATGTTTTTGTTACTGATAACAATAAAATTAAGGGTGAATTTGTATTCTTATATTTTTTGCAGACAGAGAAATGAACTAGGAGAGGAATGCATAGTTTCATCTGGAGATCTGAATATATTTCAGCTTACAACAAGGACTCTGTTGAAAGAATGTGACAAGATTATTGCAGTATGCCCAATAACAGATGGGTTTGCTGTACTTGTTGCTAAAGAAGAATGTTTATTTTTGCAAGTATATAACTTGTCAGAAATTATTCCTCAATTCGCCATACCAGTTCAAGTTCCAAATTGTGTAAGAAATATTTTAGAGTTGTTGCTTATAATTTTAGGTTAATAAATCCGAAATGTTTATTTAAAATTTGACACATTTAGAATCAGAATGGCTGCAGTTTCTGTATCTACAGTACTTTACCAATGTGTGACTTAGTAAGCACTATTGTATGATCTAGTGGCTACTTATTTAATCAGACATGTTTAAACATTTAGCCGCATGCAAGGTACCTATGTGTGGCAATTAAATAACCAGACTGGTGCAAATACCAGCAAACAGCAAGGCAACCATAATAGCTTTGAACATATCTGTGCCTATTGATGCTTTCTCCATCCTGAGCTTGATGGGAACAGTTGTACATCACTCAGTCTCACTGTAGCAATTGCTCTTTCAAGTCCTTGTGCTAGCATCTCATCAAAAAATGCAGTTTTAGATGAAGTAACGAGTTCACCTGATGTTTCTTGTGACATTGGGATAAACTGCTACTGAAGTTCATGCTATATTAAAAAAATGTACAGAAGTGAATATTTATTCCACACACAAGTGTTTGAGTGATTCAAAACGTTTAAGGAGAGATATGAAACAACCAAAGATGATGCGCACCCTGGAGAACCCTCAACATTAAAAACAGACAACATTCAGAAAATTGGTAAATTGATCCGCAAATCAAAATTCAAGGCCATGACGATAGTTTTTGGGTATGACGATAGTGCCTTGTCTGTGAAAGTATGGCCTTATTTGCAAAATATGGCATCACTGTGGTGGACCACCCGCTGTACTTGCCTGACGTGGCCCCCTGTGGCTTTTTTAATTTCCTAAGATCAAATTGGAACCTAAGGGGATAAGATTTCAGTGTGGAAGTGGTGAAAACAAGCTGACAGAAGCAGACTTTCAGCACTGCTTTGAACAATGTAAAATTCATATGGAGCATCGTAAAGATCAGAAAGGAAAGGAAATTTAAGGGGATAAACTTTGTAATATCATTAAAATATTTTGTAGCACCAGTCCAGTTAATTAACTGTCACACCTCATAGTTGCTTTTTTTATGTTCTTGTTATTAAAATATTTTCTTTTTTTATATTTTTATTGTGAATATAGTATGTTTCATGTATTTTTTTCTTAATTAATTTAACAGTTACAGCCACTGTTATTTTTTGTGTATATGATTTTTTTATTTTTCAGATTTGTGTAAATATACTATTATTGCTTGACTATTTTATAGTATATTAGGCTACATCTTATTTATTTGTTTCTCATAATTACACCAGTTATTTTAACATTAAAAATGTTATTTTTCTACAGTGTAATAAAAGATACAATATGTTGAAGATAGTTACTAACCATTCGTAAATAGTAAATATACTTTCAGACTTCAGCTGTACTTTGTCACTGTACTACTTCACAGATATCATTAGATTTGAAAAGATATTTGTTTCCTGATCTTGATCAGTTGGATGAAGGATTTGTTTTAGTGGGTTTGAGTAATGGTGTTGTGGCATGGTTTCCAGCTGATAATCCAATCAAGAGATTACAAACATTATGTTGTGCTAACCAGCCTGTCAAGTTATTTCATTGGATCACAGGTAGATAATAATTTTGAAGTAACTAATTTTAGCCTGATGTGGGATGACTGTATAATAAATGTTATGACTAAAAAGTTGTGGAAAAAAGCATTTTTTTACAGAACTAATAAAAATGTATTTTGTTTGAGAATTATGTGTTTGTTCCAAGTTATTGCTTTAATTGGAGCATAGTGTACATGTACTGGAACTCAAACTGTCATTTTGGGTGCCTCAGAACAATATAACACTGACATGGTAGCTTATCAGTTAGATTTAATTTAATTAATTTTTAATTTAATACAAATTAGTTTAAGCTTATGAGTTACTTTTGCAAGATCTTTTCCTTAATGTAATAAGCACGAGATGTGTTCTTTTAAGTAAGTACTGTTTTGAATTAAAAGCAAAACAAGTACAATTTTTGTAGCTATTTTATTTTTAAATAAAAGTCAATACTTTAAACTATTTTTCTATATAATACTACTAATATTAAGGCACTTAACATGTCATAAGAACCAGCTTTTAGATACATGCTCCCTGATGAGACAACCATTGCAACACGGTTCTTTTGACATCATCATGGCGCTGACCAACCAGATGTTTCTTCCATTGCAAAAACACATGGTAGTCACTGGGTGCTAGACTGGGACTGTATGGAGGGTGATCAAGTTGTTCCCAGCCAAATGTTCCAATCAATTCTTGAATTCGATTGGCCGTGTGTGGACAGGCATTGTCATGAAGCAGAGCAATCCCCTTCCATTGATTATTATTATGCTGACATGCCACACCTCTTGTTTTGGATGACAATTTTTTAAGGTCTCACAGTAAGTCATAGAATTTATGGTATCACCATGAGGTAAAAAATATAAGCAACATCCTTTTTTCTGTTCCAAAAAAACAGTACACAAGACTTTCTGGTCTGAAATTGTTTGCTTGAACTTCACTTTCTTGGGCAATGTTGAATGCCGCCATGCCATGGATTGCTGCTTTGATTCAGGTGTAACCACTTTCCCACCTGGCACACAGGTGTATAACAGCTACCCATGTTTTATTGCCTGTGACAATTTGGATTAAAAAATTATCACCTTATTCACTGTAATGCTCTAGAAAAGTCAAGGAACTGGCTAAACATTTGACTTTGTGTACTTCAGTCAGCATTTCAGTACCCAGCATGAGCATAGCTTTCTATAATTTAAATGTTCTGTAACAATTGCATAAAACACACTTCTTGACACTTGAGGAAACTCATCACTTAACATCAGAATCATAAAGCATCTGTTCTCAATACTTTTTCATCAACTTTCTGCATCAAATAGTTAGTAATGACTGGAGGTCACCCACTTCGTTCCTTATCATGCACATTCGAACAACCACTTTTAAAAAGCTCTCACCCATATATATACCATCCCTTCTCTCATAATATTTTCTCCATGCACTTCACTGATCTGACAATGAATTTAGCAGTAAGAAAAGAAGTCACAGCATGTATTTCTCAGTTGGAGACATTTCAAAAACTCACAAACGTAAAGATGCTGATTGACTCTATAATGGAGCCTGTGGTTTGCCAACAATGATAACCTTAACGGTTTTTAACTGGAAAGAAAAATGCCAACAAATTGCAGTAGACAGTGCACATGTGCCAAATGCCAACTACGGCGCTGCAGCAGTAGAACTTCAATACCTTACATACTTAAAATGTACGTCTTGTACATGTTGGCTATTATTGCTTCAAAATAGCCATATATAGATCAACTTTTGTCCTCCGTGTGCTGGTCAGAAACAATATTCAATGTGCCAAGCAAGGTCTTTTTAGTGACTTTCCATTGGAAAATGAACTATTGGAGCGGCAATAATGGTAAGACCCTGACCTGGGACCTGATCCTGACCTCCTTATAACTTTTTGAGAGATCATTAACGTGTGTGTATGCGCGCGCGCACATGTGTGTCAAAATGGCGACAATTTCACCATCATAGTCAGCATTAAAAAATGCACAAATCAGCATTTTGAATTTTCAAAATCAATTAAAATTTATTTCAACAGCAGTCATGGTTTATTTTTATATTTTCAATGTAATTTGATTTTATAGTACTAATATATATGAAGATTTTAATGCTGTTTAAGAGAGTGAAATCAGAATTTCATAAGGATAAATACTTTTCGAAAATCGCCTCTTATCATATCAATGAGAGAACTGTGTGCTGTGATTATTTTGCTTATGAACCTGTATAGGCTATTATCAAACACAATTTTTGTATGAAGTTTGAGTCATATCTGACTCGGATCTGTGTCTTTTTGGACATTTTGCATAAATATTTAAAGCAAAGTGTATTTAAGCTGTATTTAGCTTTCTCTAATCTCAACAACTAGAGAAAGTTAATAAGGAAATGGACAGAGAAGTCTTAATTACGCAAGCAATATCAACCAAAACTATCGCAAACACTTTAACTAAATTATTTCAAATCAAAGTTTTTCCTTAGCCAGGTAGAGTTTGTTAAATGTATTTTTAAGGATACTAGTAGCTATTCTTTTACTTTTACCTTAGATATTTTATTCCAATGTTAATGGAACGGCTGCTCCATTAGCTCATTTTTTTATAAAAATTTGTTCATGAAATATTTATAAATGAATTGTTAAAAATATATTAAGACAATCTTAAATAGTTTATAGCATAACTTTAATTCATAAATCACTTGGTTGTTTTTAAGATCCTTTGAGTGGCAACCATACAGGACTTTTAATAATTCTTTCTAATGGACTGGTCATCGCAATAACCAAAAAAGCAGATGCTGTTAATTCACACACTTTTTTCTTACCTGGAGAAGTGATAACGGCTGCTGGCATCGGAGACAAACTTGTAACAAGTGATGGTATCGATTGCCTATTGAATGAACTGTGTTTGCAAGACATACCAAATGTTAGAAGCAGTAGGATGCCTGTTAAAGGTATGAATGTTTTGATCAGTTTAGATGTACTTCAAAATTAGTTGATTATTCTAAGAAAATTACTCATTTTTGTATTTTAACTTAAACACATATCTAGTTTAGTCCTTCATTATATTTGGTTCATGGTGGTAACATAACAAAAATACTATGAAGTCAGTAATTGAAAAGATAACATGTCCATATGAATCTTATAAGGGTTTTTTGCTCTTTACAATGCAAAGGAAGCTCTATATTTGTACAACTTGGCCAAAAGAGTGGTTTTAATAATAAAGGTTATAACCTTTAATTTGTTGCTCTTATACAATTTTAATGTTGTTTTATATATATATATATATATATATATATATATATATATATATATATATATTGTAGTTTAACATTTTTTTTAAATGAGATTTATATATATGATATTTATTTGCTAGCTATGTTTAAGTGTTTCTTTTGAATGTAAAATACATTTTCAGGAGTACAACATATCTGTAAGGTTGAGGGTACAGATGATACTCTTATAGTTGGGACAGTGCATCAATCCATATATTTTATCAACACATCAGTACCACCAGTCGGTAATCCAAAGTCTTTTGTTATGCCGGACCAATGCCTCCTTGATGGGATAATGTATAATACTCAACAACTAGAGAAAGTTAATAAGGAAATGGACAAAGAAGACTTAATTACACAAGCAATATCAGCCAAAACTATAGCAAACTCTTTAACTAAATTATTTCAAATCAAAGTTTTGGTTTATCCAGGTAGAGTTAGTAAAATATATTTTTAAGGATACTTGTAGCTATTTTATACCTTAAATATTTTATACCAGTGTTAAAATTATAGAATATTATAATCACCGAGATCCAGTCTTGCCCAGCATTAAACAACCATATGGTTATCTCATTCAGCTTCTCATAGAAACCTATAGTATGGTTTGTTTTGCTAGGAGGTACAAGTTAATATAGTGGAGATTTTTTTCAAAAAAAGAACACATTAAGGTTTAACAGTTTTTGGCTAGCGAACAATAGCTTTCTATAATGGTTGGAGTTACGAATGGTTTTTATCATATCAGGTGATTTATACATACTGGAAATCAGTGATTTATATATATTGGAAATCCGCCTATTTTGGTTTAATTAAAATTTATTTAAGTGTACTAGAACATAAAGCAGTAATTAGGATTGGTTTGTTGAGTACATTCCTCCATCTTTCCTAGCTTTGTCAATTTATTATTTGTTGATGCATTTTGGGATTAATCCATTATGAAGACTTATTGCACGTCAATAGATGAAAAATTGACAAAGCTAGGAAAGGTGGGGAATGTCCTACACTAAATAATTGACCAATCAAAGTAAGGCCTGTTCAACTTAACTATTTAGCATTTGGTTTGTGTATTTGTTATGCAATTTTGGAAAACACATTGTGATCGATTATTTCAAAATTTGTTACGTAGGAACCTTGTAAAAACCTGAATGATTATGTGTAGAATTTTGTTTATTCACTTCCATTTCAAGATGATGAATGTAGTTGTTGACTGTTTCTTGTAATACTGGCATCTGATCACAAATTTGTCTATTTCACGGAAAAAAACATAAAATTTCCAAAAAGGTGATTTTGTAACATTTTCTGTAAATATTAATACCAATGAAATTAGTGCAAAAGGTTGTTAGCGTGTCAGAGTACTGTTGTGGAGCACTGGCTATGCAATTAATTAAGAATATAGCGTGAAGTCTACTGTTGTTTGAACTACTAGTAATATTTCTAGCAAAAATAAAGAAGAGTATATTAATTGTTTCATTTAGAATTGTTATTTTATTACAGGTGAGAAATTAACAGTGTCCATTAAATTGGTTGAGGATGCCTTTACTTTTACTTCAGAACTGTGGAAAGTCCATTTGGAACTAATAACTAGTAACACTAAGGAAGTGTTAATAACAAAATTACAACATAACCTAAACCATCAAACTGAAGTAGGGATTGATTTGATTTGTAAATTAGCTGACCCTGCAATATTAAACTGTAAACTAGTGGCTGTGATAGATGATAAACTACCTTGGTTGATTATTCATATAGGAAAGGTAAATTACATCATATGTTTACAGTTTTTAATTAATAATATTTTAAGTACAAATTTCTGGAATTATTATTGATGTAGTCAAAATTGAGATTTGCTTAAAACAATCATTATTACATATAGAATAAGAATATTTATTGCATGACATCCAAAAAAATCCAAAATTAGGTGTATGAATGAATGAGGGTTACTACTGCAGTGCGACTTTTGTAGATCTATTGTGTATCCTATTTACATCCTTACTTATGGCAACACCAACAATTAGCATGACATCTGCCTATACAGAGCTCGGTATGCATGGTTAAGGTACACTGGAAGGTCACCAGGACTCTGTTTGATACACCATGAGGGCAGTGCCATTTACTCCAACAGCACGGGTTACTTTACATTGTGAATGTAAGGTAGTGAATGTAATTGTGTGTCTTGAGTAGATGAGTGAGAGTTGTATGACCTAGAGGTATAGTGGGGATTGCTAAGCCTATCAGTTGGTCACTTCTGCTGCCTCTGCCAGAAAAATTAGGTGTAAGAAAAACATAATTTTTACCTATTTAATTTTATATATTATCATCATTACTGAAGCATGTACCTAATTTAATCCAATAAAACTATTTTTTTTTAATTAATACTAAAGCAGGAGTTTGAAAATATTTGTTTACAGTCTGAAACCAATATTCATTTGTATTTTCAATTTTAGGTATAATACAGTAATAAATTGTAAATATCCAGTAGAAATGTATATTTTCTAATTATAAAAACTGAAAAACAAAATGATAAATTTATGCACTTTGTCCCTGATAATGGTCATGTAAAGAGGTCATGTAAACCAGGTTTATAAAATGGTCATGTAAACCATTTATAAAATGGTAAGAACAGATTTAAAAAAGGTGTAAGAAAAAATTATTAAATTCTTGTAAGATTTTACGTAAGCAATTATCAGAATAGTTTGTGATCAGTTTGAAATAAATAATTATTGACAACTTAACATAATAACATAACACATTAACCAGATCACCAACCATTAATGTTCTGTGTTATTATGACCCTTCAAAATGTTCCTGAGTTCAGAATAAATACATATTAACATATGATATTAATAGTTTAAGGTATTTCCATTTTAAAGTAGTTTAAGGAATTTCCATTTTTCCATGGAAATTCACATAATCCTATTTACCTGAGCTTTACTAGTGCCATCATTTTGTATTGCATCATTGTTTTACCCTAATTGAATCCCTTAAAATTTTGCATGCTTTACTCTAGTTACTATAAAAATATTTAAGGGTGTCAGTTTATGAACCCTTATAAACTTTGTGCATATATGGAATTTTAATAAAATAGCATTTTTATTTTAGGTACACATAGATGTTTGCTATTTATTGGTGCCTGTAAATTTATTACAGTCAGGCTATTCAATACTGTTTGATGCACACAAAACACAAATTGAGGATTGTGAAATCTATATCAAATTACCCAATGGTATTGAAATCAGTTCATTTTATACTTTGCTTTTAAAGGACATACAGCACAGAATTTCTGAAGAAACTATGAAACAGTTAACTGGTAAGTTTTCATTTAAAGTGGCATCTCCCGTATTAGTTTTCTAAGTAAAAGACTGGCCAGACCAGAGATTTGTTATCTGATTTATGACCAACTATGAATCTGTTGAGCCAGATAACAGTTGAAGTTCATGTCTTCTAAATTGATCTTCTCAGTGTAAAACAAAGTTTGACACAAACTCAATGTTCCATTTGTAGCCCATTTTGCGAAATCAGTATTGATGGTCCTACAATCACTTTTTGTCTCCATGAAAGTACAGCACAATGTAGGCATAGGTGAAACAAATAAGTGTTTGTACCAAAACATCTGATTGATAAAAAAAAATTTTGTTGAAAGTAATATGTAAATTATTACTGTATTTAAGACTTAAATAATTATTGACTGAAAATAGTTTTGAAAGTAGACTCAGTAAGATAATCTAGGCCAGTTGAAATATATGTTATTAAATAAGACTCTGCTTTTAGTAAACAGTAAACTATAACCTAATTTAGGTTTATATTGTAAAGTCTGGTTATTGTAGGTTTCATGTGTAAATATATATTTCAATAAAATACAATTTTAGAATTCAGTCATTAATTTTATAGATTATAGTTTTAAATATGAAAGTATAAAAAAGGCCTATTACAGTAGAGTCCAGCTTATCCGACCTAGCTTCAAAAAACAATATTTCAAGCAATTTAAAAGATGTGTACGTGTTAGGCCTTTACGCCTACTTTTACTTACGCGTCCAGCTAATGACCTACATTCTCTTCAAAAGAAAGAGGGGGTTCATCTATCCTTATACCTGCTCTGTACT
The DNA here is from genome assembly GCA_022606455.1 of Callitettix versicolor. Lineage (NCBI taxonomy): Eukaryota > Metazoa > Arthropoda > Insecta > Hemiptera > Cercopidae > Callitettix > Callitettix versicolor. The sequence goes on from CM040183.1 coordinate 47,557,437, forward strand.
TTCATGTCTGTCTTTTAGTATTATTTCAGATTCGTGAAAGAGTTGATGTTCAGAGTGCATTCTGCTTGTGTGTGTTTTGTAACATTTCATGTATTTTTTTATTCGTGGTTCTCTAAAAAGTGTTGTGGTGGCTTTTAAAAGAAAAAAGGTGACTGTTTCACGCGAGATGTAGCGGCGAGAAAACGTCAAACAGTTTGTAAACAAAATACAATTACAAACTTTTCCCTCAAGTTTGATGATTTGACGTTATTGCTCTGTATTACTGTAGTGAGAGATTCTGTGAGCTGTTTATTTTAGCACAATACATTTAGTAATAATACATGTAAATTCAAAGTTTTTTAATGTAATAAATTCAATTCAATACTTTTAAACGTTTTTTAATGGTTCTCTATATAATCTGACATTGACGTTAATTCAATCCGGTAGCACCAGTTTAGGTTGGATTAGCGATACTCTACTGTATATTAACCTAATATAATGAATGACATTGCTTTAAAATAACTAAGAACTTCTTGCTATACATTATTCATTTCTTTTTCCCATTCATCTACAAGCACAATAGGATGTACTGATTTTCTCTCTTTATTTGTTTCACCCAATTTGGGGTACATCAAATCAATCACTTCTTAATGTTCTGTGCCTTTCTCGTAGCCCAGTATTGCTTCATACGTTGTGATCTTGCTTTTCTTTCTTCGTCAAAGATTTGGATCGTTCGCTTGGATTTGACTTTGCCTTGGAACCGTTGCTTCTTGTCCTTGGTTATTGTTTTGGCTGTTCTTTCCATGTATTGATTTTATTATGAGAAGTTATACTGATTTTCTCAAACCAAATTTATTTTGAGACAGCGACCCATACATTTATTCTGTTGAGTAAAAATTTTAGAAACACAATTTTAAATAATTAAATGAACATGGGAATGTTTTTGCACTATTTATGCTCTATTGTAATTTTTGTTTTCACAGATGAAAAAAGAAGAGTACTTCACATGAAACTTGGCAACAGTGTAGTAGTATTCAAATTAGATGAGGCCAAACACCTAGTTGTTGTTACATGTGCAGATGTTGAGCTATGTTACCAGATAAAACATGCAATAGCAAGGAGGTTTATTAATCAAGGAAATAAGCTTGTTAATAGTAATATGATTTTGGAAATTCAGGTAAGAAATGACTATCTATCTGTGTCAACAATATCATACTTTTTGTTATATTCACTTTATTTCCTGCTGTAAATTAGTGTTGGAAGTGTATTATAAGTAATAGTTTCCAGGCTCATTCCTGAGAACAGGTAATGATGACTGGTTTAGACTGTGATTTTCAATGATGGGTTACTTATATTATATATATATATATATATATATATATATATATATATATATATATATATATATATATATATATATATATATTATAATATAAATACATATGTTATAATTTTGTTTCAGGCTTTGCATCAGATATTAGAAACTCACAGGTTGAATATGTCATTAAATGTAAAAGAAATATCTGCCATTAAGACTAAAGTGAGAAGTGAAATATCAGGAAGTCTTGTATTGTAACAATATGCCTAATTATATATATTTTTTTAAGAAGATACTTTCTCTAATGCAGGTAAGACAACTTGCAACAGTTTATTTTTGCCATAAATTAGTCTCAGGTTTATTATTGCCTGCCTCTTCAAGTTCAAAATTGTTTTGTTACAGACAACTTTATGACAAAAATCACTAATACAGCAGAATAGACAAATTGATGATTATCAAAAGTTTAGATAAAGATATGGTTTCCACTATTAGACTTAAAAGAAATTTTATCTTGTACTGTGGCAATTAAAAAAAAACAGGTGTCAAAAAAAAAAACAAATTGAATGAAATTTATGATATGTTGAATTCTGAATTAACTTTTTTTCTTAATGTTTATACTTTATGCCAGTTAGACTAATGAAGGATGAGGGATTAACATTAACAGTAGGGAAAAGCAACAGAAGCAATTGCAGTTAGAGCTAAGAACCTTAAAGTGTGCTGTTCAGACACACAGCAGACTGACCCGTGCTTTAGCACATCGATCACCGAGTCCTCTTGTGAATTAATGAAAGTACATTTTACCCTTTAGTGCAACTAAAAATATATACCAGTTAATTAGGCCCCTAGTTCCTGGAGATATTAATTTGTAAGTTTAAAATCTCTATCTCATATTAAAACATACATGGGCATTTAGCAATATGCTATCAACAATTAACACTACAAACTGAACATTTCAGACTACACAGGAAAACAGATTCTTCTATTTTCTGCACAAAACAATCAGACTGCCTCCTAGGAGAGTGTAGATTAGCGTATTGAGAGGTTTTCAACTTCTCTAGCTGTACCTGAGTCTAACTACACACTTACAATTTAAAAACTTTACATTCACAGTTACATTTAGGGATTAGCTGTTTTTATCTAGTTATGTGGAAGTGGTGAACTGTTTGGTTTCCATGGGTGGGGCCAAGTATGTAGAACGTGATGTGTACCTAGCACTGCCGAAGACCTCTGATTGCACAAGTTCTAGGACCGAGCAGCCTACAGGCACCTGGCAAGCACATGGGTGTCGGGAGTCTACAGTTGGGTCTATTTAAACACTTGGTTACAATGTGTGAGTACATAGATGGCGGATATCATAGCACTTTGGTTTTGGTAACCGTAACTTTGTACTGGAACTCATTCCTAAGTATCAAGAAAAGCTGAAGACATGTATTTTGGCTCCAAGATATTGGTGTTCTCGCTTTAGCTCGAGTCTCCTGGACTACTGGTGATGCTCTTCACAACACTCTTAAGAAATTTCATGTAAAGAGAGCTAAATAATTTCAGCATACTAAACATTGAGTGTCAACTATTGTGAAATAGTTGAATTATAAAATTTTAATAAATTTATTTCATTTTTTTTTTTAACATCCGACTATTGTGCACACTTGGACTAATGCAGACGATGAGATGATTTATAGCGTATGAAAATGCCAAGCCCTTGCCAGGAATCGAACCCGTGTCCTCGGGGTGAAAGCCTAGTACACTATCCACTAGGCCACCGAGGCGGCTAAATTTATTTTATGTGGTTAAATAATAAATTTGTAACACTGTGCTCAAATAGGAAACATTGCACAGTATTACTTCATTTTTTCTTTTGATTTTGACTCGTTATCAGATGTTTTATCTACCACTAAGAACCTTACAATTTAATATGCAAGCATTATTTTATTACATCATTGTCTAAAAACTGATAGCGCATAATAGCCAGATTGTGAATTTTTTGTAAATTTGAATTTTTGGTTTCAAGTTCTTTAAAAGCAAATTTATTGTATTTTATTTCCTATGAAAATACAAATTTTTCTAAAAAAAAATGAAATGAAAAAATGAAAAATGGTTTAAAACCACCAGGTTAAACCAGATGTAAAATAAACCGGAATAATCGAAAACTGGTTATTTTTGCAAAACCCTCACCCAAGTAACAGACAAACGGTGAGATTGAATGAATGTGGTTAAGAAAGAGAAGAATGGTGCAGAGAGATAACAATAAAGATAAAGAGTAGATGTATGGGGAGGGATCACTGTTTCATTTGCTACTAGTGGTGATTCAACAACCAAAGCCTGAAGCTCTCTCAAGACCCACCGCAAGACTGTGTAATTCCTCGCACCATCTTAAAGACAAACAAGCCTGGTTAAAGTACCAAGGGGTTCTCTGTAAAACCTTAAACTTCAAAATCCTCAACTAATATCTACAAGTAATATATGGATTTAAATAAAATTGTATTCAATTAAACATTTGAACATTTATTAAACATTAATTTTTGTCTGTAAAATCTGTACTGAAACTATATGCATCATTATTGCTAAGAGATATACTTTCCATATCTGAAACTAATGCAGTTGTTGCTCTTTCTGTAACAAAGAATTGAGTTTTAATTAATATTTAAAAATATCAAAAAATATTTTTAAAAACATGTTTTAAGCCTGAAAAAACACTGAATGTTCAATCCTATTAAAAATTTATATTTTTTTATTTAAACTATAATTAATGATTTTTATTTGGAAAGTGTTTGGCCCCACACTCATTTACCATCATTTGTGTATATAAACCAATAATGTTTTGAGAGTATGGATCAACTCTAGTTCTCAAGTGCTTAACTCTATATACAACAAGAACATATATATTCACGTCTATGTTGAAATACTTTTAAAAAATTCCTGAGTGGTAAGACAAAAAAATGTTTATTCTAGTACTTTTGAAAATCTGATTTCACCATTTTGATTACTGTTTTATTTAAAATTCAAAAATGAATGGCGGTCAGGGTTTATTTTTGTATTTCCAATTTAATTTCAAACGGCAATGCTGATTTTAAATGGCTGCAATTCTGATGGTAGTCTCTATTTAGACTTTTGACAGAAAATTTTTGCATGTCAAATTGTTTCTGTGTTATTAAATATCGTCACTTTTTTGACATGTTCCTATCATGTCAGATGTCCCCTATAGTACGACCAATAGCAGTCATGAGAGACGATATTCACAAATAAAATAAAATGGTAATTGTTTTCATAGTAATTCTTTTAGCATTTTTTAAAATATCTGAAATTATTTTTCTGGGTATTAATAACTGCAATCAATAAAAAAAAATATATGGTAATAGATCTGATGACAACAGAAATAATCACGGCACACACCTGTCTCACTAATGTGATGGAAACATATTTCCAAAAGTAATTTCTTTATAATGCCGTTTAGTGGAGAACTCTGATTTTACCATCATAATCAACATTAAAATCTGTACATAACATCTGTATATGTTATGCATTAGCTTGTAACATTTATATTACAGTAAAAATATGAAAATGAACCCTGACTGCTGTCATGTTCAATTTCTTAATTTCAATAGATTTTTAAAATTCAAAATGCTAATATATGCAATTTTTAATGATGGATACAATGGTAAAATAAGATTTTAAATTTTAAAATAAACTTAAACAAAAATGTTATGGATTTTTAAAAATGGCTATAATTCTGAACTGTTTAACAGATTTTGCTAGGTAACAAACTTGATCAAACTATTACCAAAATCGATTTTTGTACCAAATTTGAATATAATCGGACCAAAATTGCTAACACACAAGTATTACATAAAATTGTTAATGTCCCCTCAAAACGTGATCTAGGGGTCAGGATTTCAAGGTCCCATGTCTGTGTCTTACCATGATGACCTCCAATAGCTTATTTTACAATGGAAATTTGCTCATTTTTAAAGTAGTTCAAATCCCTCACTGGCTATTAAATGGATAAATATGGACATCAACAAGATTTGCCTTTGTATTAAAATTATACTCAACATTATGGCAGATATGAGAAGATTTTGTTTGTAAATACAGTAGAGTCCCACTTATCTGACCTTCCGTTTTAATCTGACCTAGTCAAACAAGTTTTCGTGTCAGGCCTTTACGCCTACGTGTTACTTGCGCACTCAGACAATGATCTACATTCTCTTCAAAACAAAGAAGGGGGACGTTGACCCCCTGTATACCTGCTATGTTTGTTCATTTCCGTCTTTTAGTATCAAATCAGATTCATGAAAAAACTGACGTTTAGAGCATTCTGCTTGTGTGTGTTTAATAATGTTTCACTTTTTTTTATTTATTCACCATTTTCTAAAAGGTAAAATATATTTTACTTCTTACGAGTTTGTGAGATGTAGCAGCAAGAAAACATCGAACAGTTGATGAACAAAAATAATTGCAAACTTTTTCTGTCAAGTTTGATGATTTGATATACTGCTTGTTATTACTGTTGTAAGATTCTATGTGCTGTTTTATGTTTTAGTACAATATATTTAGTAATAATATGTATGTAATTCAAAGTTTTTTTAATGTAATAAATTGAATTCAATACTTTAAAATGTTTTTTAATGGTATTCCGTGTAATCGACTTTCTTACTAATTCAACCTGGCCGCACTTGGACTAGGTCAGATTAGCAAGACTCTACTGTATTATTTAATAACAACAAAAATAATTTACATCAAAACTTTTTGATTCCAACTTCAAGACTTTTCTTTTAAACTTCCAAAAAATATTGGAAGGTTTACTAAAAGAAAAACTTTGAAAAATCTAATAATACTGAAAAAGAAATTCCTGTATAGCTTATTACCAGCTGTTAACCAACCAGCTCACATATTTAAAGGCTTCTACACTGTGACGTGGCTGTGATAACGATTAGTTAGATCTGTGTATTCAGACAAATGTAACCAGGCATTCAATTATGCAACGATCACAGTGTGGTGGCGATCAGGATGTATCTTGCTTGATTTGCCTGCTGATCGCTGTACAACTTTTTCAAACATGACAAAAATTTACTGAATATGTAAAAGTACACTACATTTTATATGATCTATCCCATTCAAAATATAAAAATATTAAAAAGAAGAATAATATTATGGAATAAAATACAAGAATTATTAAACTACTTTTAATTGTGTTATATTGAAATTTATATATTGGCTTACCTATAAAACTACAAGTACTAGTGAAATGCACCTGTAGGCTATTATGATTTCTCTCTTTAATTAATTATTTTTGTTGAAGTGTTTGAAGTTACGATAAGATGTTGGTTTTCAATTTTTGTTGTTAAATTTGTGATTATTAATTAAGCTATTTTTGATAAATAGAAAGCAGACTATTGTTTAACAAAGGCAAATAAGAGTGGTGTTTTGAAAATTCTTCTTGTAAAAAATAAGCCTTCATTTTATAGTAGCTGTTTTACTGCCACCACCACTGTGGCCATGTGTGGCAGTTTTAAATAAATAGTATCGCTAAGCTGATATTCTGGACAGTAGTAGTTTCTTTATATGTTAATTTTAGAGTTATATAATTAAGGTAGACATATTTGTATTTACAAGCAGTTAGAAAAGCTTGCAAGTGTATTCACTACTTTGTTACTCATAGTAAACAATCTCAACTAAATATATATATATATATATATAAATCTAACCTGTTCTTGCTTTCTGTTTTCTCAATTTTTTCTTCATAATTTTTAAATATTTCTTTTGTTTTCTGGTATTTCCTGGAAGTAACAATTGTTTGTCAATGGCTGCTTCACCAGTTTCTTCTTTTTCTTTTTTACTTTTCTTGCCACCTCTCTTTCTCTTCTTCTTCTTCTTTACTGCTTCTGAAGTTTCAACCTTTACATTATCTCCCAGCTAAAAATAATCATAACATAATAAATAACTTATTTCCATCATATTTTACTTCACTTTTATTAAGTTTTTTAATAAATTACTTTAGCTTAATTAGCCAGAATTCTTGCTTTTAACTGACATAAACATAGCAATGAAAAATCTGTTTAGTGAATTTCAATTGGCAAATGATACTTTAGAGTAACCATTAGGGTATTTTTTGAATTGTTAAATATTCAGTTTCTAACATATATAGAACATGATTAATTTTAAAATTGGTGCAAATTCTTATATAGCAGAGTCTCGATTAACAATCAGGTTAATTCTGTTATCTGTTTAACAGTCTTCTATAGTACATAAATTGTAATAAATAATAAAAGTAATCTTCCAGGTAAAACAAAAACCATGTTAACTGGACACAACTTATTTATAGCACAGGTGACACTTGCACTAGTTAGGCAGCTGACACTACTTCCTACCCCAAGCAAACATTTTTAATCAAAAAATAAACTATCCTATCATATAGTGAAAGGAGATGACACTTCAAATAGTGTCAACAAATTCAGTCAATCAATCATGTAAAGTCACATGAGTATTCTGTTATGTGAATACTTGTCAAAAGGTTAAGTACAGATAATTTATTTATTAAAGACCTATATACGTAAAATTTGTTTTACATCATTGAAGTTAAATAAGAAATTTAAAAGTTTTACTACATTTTCCAAAATAATAAAAGTATTCTTGTGCTATAAACAGTATGTTATTTTTTATTGATTGCCGAAAGTACAGGTGATCTATTTCTGTTATCCATCTATTCTCTGATCTGTTACACCAACGATCCCAAGAATTATAGTTACAAGACTCTACTGTATGTACATTCTATCCTTTCTTTTCTTTTTTTGCCATTTTGTAATGGAAGTCACATGAACTAATTTACATACATCTTCTATACAAATTGTGTCACTCTTATGACACATTGGAATTACAGGAAGGGTGTTGCAGAGGAACGGTTTGAATATAGAGCCAACACAGGTTATACATACCTAAACACCACAAAGAAAAATTAACTAATACCTTTTAAAATAATAAACGGATAATGCAGATCCATCCCAGGAAACTGCTGACAAAATCTCTTCTTCATCGTTCCACAAATACTCTGCATTTCTGTATAGGTCTAATAGTATAGAAGATGTAACAAAAAAACATCTAAGAACAATTGAGATTTTTACTTAAAAAAAAACTATTGCAAAAATTTATATGACAACTTTAAAGTTTACAAATTTTTTAAACTAACTACAATAAACCCTTAATTATCCAAACTAATTGGAGGGAAACTTGGTTCGTTTACCGAAAAGTTCAGTTATTCAAAGGGTATTTATTTAAATAACTTCATAACAAATGCAGTTATGAGTGGTTGAAACATAACCATTGTGGAATAAACTTATAGTATGTTATAAATAATTTTAGTATTACTATAAACAATGAACCAACTTTGGTTAATAAATTAGACAAAACAAGTACTGTACCTTACATAAGCCAATTTGTTATTGTAATACAGTACAGTTTATTGAAAAGTTACTTTCCCTTTTTTAATATTTTCTGATATATTTTTAAAAATCCAGTATTTTTGTGCTAAGTAAAATTTATAAAAAAATAAAGTAAAATTTATTTAAACTGAAGGTAAATAAACTATTATTTATTTATTGAAATAAGTAAAGGTCTGTTTGATATGCATAATGGCTATGAATTATTATGAAAATGTTTCTTTTAAATTTGACGTAATTAAAATTTTTAAAGTTTTGCTACAATTATTTAGATTTCAAAATGTACTTGCTCAAACATTAGGCTCTGAAAGTTTTATATAATTTTTGGCAAATGCTGACCTTAATATTATAGTTTAATATTTTTACATAAACACTTTTTACATTATTACTTCACATTAGTCGAGAGTGTGCGACAACTTATGTGTTCACTGTACTCATGCTCAAACAAGTCTGTCAATGTAGAGAGAGACAGTGGAGGTCTAGTAATGGAAGGGAGTTATGTGCGTTGCCAAATAAAGGAGTTTGAAAGGGCTTGTTAGTAGTTTCAGCTGCTACAGAATTATACTGAGAATTTGCTTTTCGTGTACTTTATAAAATTTTAATAAGAAATAATTACAATATTATTAGAAGTGTTGTCTTGTTCCATTTCTTCAAAGTCAACCATACCATTAGACGGAACTACTACCAGTGGAGCAGTAGTATTATTATCAGTATCCATCAGATCTTGAAGCATTTTTGATTCCATAGTATTAAATGTCTCCAAATCAAATTCTTTAGACATCTGTTTTGCTATTTCACTACTAACATGAGTGCTTGGATCTTCTTCTGGCGGTACTGTATAGTACCGGATTTTACCCCTAAACATATAATTACATTTATTTAATGGTAATGCTAATACTAGTATACATTACACAGAACAGTTACAATATAAAAAAAATGTAATCTGTTACTTTAAGAATACAAAACAATGACAATATTTTACTGTTGATGGTGGTTTATCTGGTAACAAATATGTTGCTAGAGTATACTTTTTTAGTATAAAGTACTTACAGCTGGTACTTATTCAATGCTGCAACAGTAAATGCTACATTAAATTTTGCATTCTGTTTCTACACAATATTTAATCAAATATCAGACTATTTACAGTCCTAGCTAATTTCAGGTTATGGCTTCATCGAGCTGACATCTTATTCAAGATTTATGATACTGAAAACTTAAAATGAATAAATTATTTTATTAAGACAATTTTAAATCAAATGGTCTATTTAGAGAATTTAGTTTATATCAATATTCGTTTTAAATAATTTTCATTAAAATTTGATATTTTAAAGGTTAGTTAATGGTTTGATTAGACAGAAAAAAATCATGTAAGTACTGGTTTTATCTCACCCAATTAGTAGCATTTATTTATTGTAGTTTAAAGCTTGTATATGTTGAAATTTCTGTAGACAATAATTCTTGTTTTATATTATCACTTTTGAAATAAACTTTTCACTTTTAATATCAGAGCACTCTTTAAGACTGATGCTTTATGTTCAGCATCATACAAGCTGCTACTTCACAAAAGCTTTCTTCTCAATGTCGGAAATTCAAAATGTACTCTATATTCTTATGCCAGTTTTTTGGGTACTATTTTAGGGAAATTTTTTATATTTTTTGATTTAATTTGGGTATTTATAAATAAAATTTGTATTTTAAAATTAATTTCTAATTCCTAAATTTAGAATTTATTAAAATAACTTCTTTGTTTTATTTACATTCTATTGTAATGAAAATTAAATTAATACTATAAATCGGCTTTCTGATATGTATTAACCTGTCAAGCATTAGGTCATCATACAAGTGCAAGCCCAGTCCTTCATTACTACTTATTATGATGTGTCAAATATGCATGATCTTTCCTGTTTAAATTTAAACATTTAATTATCTTGACTGGTATTTCTCAATATTTGCCATGTACATTATTAAGTATTTTTATATCAGTTATTTTTATAATTTGTTATGAGTTAAATTAATGTCTCTTATAAATCTGCCTTTAGGCTATTTGCAAAGATGGAATTTATGCAGCCATGATTCAGATCATATATTGTTTATATTTTAAAGTCCTTTGACGTAACATAATTATTGTTTCAAATTATGAGTTGTTGCAAACTCTTTTAAAAATTTTGCTTTTGCACTTATAAATATTGAAATAAAAAAACATGTTTAAATTTCGCTCGAGTAGTAAAACTTACAAAATGATTTAAGCATTTTTCAAAAGTACCACTACAGCATCAACTCACCTATTCCAGTCATCTATAAGCGTCTTTGCGGCACCATCCAAATCTAAAAATCCTCCTCGCATAAACCTGCCTTGTTTCTTAGCTTTAAGGGTCAAGAACTCACGAGGAGATTCATAGTCTGGAAGTCCATAAAGCTCCATCATCTAGATAAAACTTGTAATATTAGAACAACTAATTGTTTATATTGACACAAATTATGTTGACTACACTTTCTTTATTGTCATCATTTATTACAGTAAAACACCATTTTTCCATCACCCTTGAGATAGGGCAAAGGTTGCATAATTATGAGAGCCAAAAAACAAAAATACAGTACTGTTTCCATGTTTAAGTCAATTATTATTTTAAAATACATAACTTCCTAAAATGGACAAAAAATGTATTTTAAAAATACAGTACAGTAATATCTTCTCATCCACCAATTCTAACACAAAAAATCAATATTGTGTGAAAACATAAAACTGCTTATCTATATATGTACTGTGTATGCAAACTGTTACACAAATATCCAATTCACATAAATGGTTTTGTAAACATTATTTATTTGTGTTGACATTTTCATATGCAGTATATCCTGTTTATCAGGTTGAGAGATGATACCAAACAAAACTGTCTAATCTATGTACTTTATGGGCATCAGTCACAAACACTTATTAGCCATTAGACAAAGGCTAAAAGAAGACTGCTTCATCATGACTATTTTAAGATCTAACAAATATACATTTAGTAAGCTACTTATGCAATTTGTAAAACTGATGAATAACCCGACAGACTGTAAGATATGCCGATATGATGGTTAGTCAGACATTGGATATGCCGAATTCTACTGAAATAATATTTCAGCTAAAGCGTTTCAGCCTTTATCTTCATGTTTATAACACTCAATTATTCCAATTTGTGTCAGCTGAGAGGACAAACAATACAATAATCAATATTTGGTGAAACTCCATATTAATGAAAAGAAGTACAAAAATTAACAGTTTCGCAGAAATATTTAACTAATATATATATATATATATATATATATATATATATATATATATATATAAACTTAATCATATATATATATATATATATATATATATATATATATAAACTTAATCATATATATATATATATATATATATATATATATATATATATATATATATATATATATATATATATATATATATATATATATATATATATATATATATATATATATATATATATATATATATATATATATATAATCATACTTAAGCATCAGCAGGCTATATACAAACCTAACAATTAAGGAAGAGAAGACATGGAAGAAGTTAACAAATAACCAATCAAAAAAAGAAAAGGTCAAGAAAAAGCACAAACATTTTTATTTATGTAATATGTTGAAAAATGACTATGTAATATGACTATCGAGTTGAAAAACTAAACTATGTATACAGATATCAGAACAGCTGATTAACAACAGGCCTATACATAAATCAAGCAAAGAACAAATTAACAAATTAGTAAAACAAATTAACGAAAAAAAGACAAAAATAATATGTTCTAAATTATCCCGGAAAATTCATTAGTAAAAGGAAAATATAAACATAATTAAAAAAGAACCTTAAATGTGAACCAAAGGGACTAATCAGTAGCGAAAAGGGGCAATAATAACATACACCATATGCAGCCAATGAAAATGTAGAATGCAAGACAAGAATAAACTAAGGGATCACAAATGTTAATTACCAATAAGAATTACTAAGAAGACAACAACTACAGTAACGTTTGAACCAACAAAGAGAACAATTCATTTTGAATAAATGTTAAGTGAGTGAGACAGAATGTTAACGATCAACTAAATTGCAATGTGATCAATTTAGCAAAAAGAATGCAGACAGCCATATTATTAATAATTAAGTAAATCAAAAGAGTGTAACATAGCATTTTACAGAATTGAAAAATTTCATAACTTTTTTATTTTTTAATAAGAAAAATATTTTTAAAAAATAAAAATTATCATTGTATAAAAACTTCTTTTAAAACTAATTACTTTGCCTGCACGATAACCCCGACCAGAAGTCAGAAAATACTGTATTTATAAAATGAATACATAAGTTTTTAATTTGCTCCATTAATTTCAATTGAATAAATATATTAATAAATAATAATTGTGTAATTGTTAAATGAAAAAATTATTGTTTGATTTAATATTTTATTTTTATTTTATAGTCAGTGGCATGATGGGAGGTACAGTTACACAATGGGTTCAAATAACAAATTTTGTAGACTGATTTTAAATATTGGATTTCTGCATTTCTATTCAAAATTTTCAACATTTACTTTAGGATTAAAGCATTGTTGTGTTAGAACAAAGCATAATTCTACTGAACAGGTTAGGTCATTCTACACAAAATGACATACTTGTTCTTTTGAGGCCCTCTGCAGAATAGCTGTTGTTGCCAACATATAATCAGTCAACTGTTCAATTTTTACAGCATTTTTTAATGCAATGCTGCCTTCATCTTGTAAACTGTTGTTCGAGGCAAATACAATGCCAGGGCAGTCAATCAGTCTAATTTTAGAGTCTAGCTGAACTTCTTGCAATGATCTGAAACCAGTTAGAATATTAGACAGTCAAATTAGGAAACCAGATTGTATATAAAAGCTGCCATACTTTTACACAGCATTACTCATTATTAAATTACTATGGTAGTTAATGCCTACAAGATGTATTCAAGTCCTTTACAAAATATACAAATTGCTAAATGGATATTAATCAAACTAGAATACAAAATTAGCTTTATTTAAATAAATTTTTGGAAGAATCTTAAAGAAATTGGTCCCATGTTTAAGGACCACTAAACAACAACAGAGCAAGTACCAAAGTAGGTGAAAATGTTCTTGTTGCTTTGTATGGGGAAGATCCAGCAACTCAAAACCTTGACGAACTACAGTAACACACATTTGTTAAACACTGCAATGGACAAATTTGCAAGAATGCAATGCGTGTCATTTTAGACGAATCTGAAAAGATAAAACTGCTCCAAAACCAATTGAACATGGTTGATGAAGAAATGAGGTGGGAAAACATAAATTGGAAGTAGTATCATGTTGCTCTGTGCGATATGGAAGCCAACAAAACAATAAGGAACATGGTGCAACCACTTCAAATCATATGAAAATGTGAAGTTGTGTTTCAACAGATATTTTTTTCATGAAAGGTAGGTAATATATCATTTAATTAAAAATTAAAAATTAATTCATAAAATATCTATTGTATTAATAAATTTTCCTTCGATTAATTTTATAAGAAAAATCCTATATCCTGGGTCAGATTTTTCATTGTTTTTCTTAAATAAATAAACAGTGCTGCTGGTCTGTTGGAATTTATTACAAATATAGTTTTTTGTGCTTCATTTCTATTTTTGAGTTAGTTACCCATCAGCTGATGCTTTATTCAACTTTTGTTTCTTATTGTCTACAAACATATATATAAAAACATGAATTCAGCTAAAAGTAAACAAAAAATTTAACACAAATAAATGTTTTAAGAATTACTACTGGTATGATTTAACTATAGATCTTCTTCTACACCATCCACCTGGGTTGGAACATTTACTCCAAGGGATACTCCTTTTCGTGAAATGTATATTTTCCTGAGGAACTAAAAGGTTGTTTTTAAGAACCTAAATGAGCTAGCAGAACCAATTTGTTCTTATTTACCTCTACTAAAGATGTTATGTCAACATCTGGTGTAGGATTCATCATTTACTTGCTGTCAAGCTAAAACTGACAAAAAATATATTTTTCACAATTTTGAGAAAAATTCCAAAAATTCAAAATGCTTTACCTCGGAAAGTATTAGAGCTAAAAATTTTGTTTTGGTCTCAAAATGTAGATAATGCACTCCATTTTTAAAAGGTGTTAATAAGTTCTTTTTGTCAGCCCAATACTTTAGGAGCTTCTTTAGAAAAATAGGGCCAAGTTTATGAAAATTTAATGTTTTTTTGAGGATGGAAAATACACTCTTGAAAAACCATTCAAAAACTTAGATTTTCTAACAGTGTACCAACCCATAAAACATATCAAAAATTGGAACTACCCTAATTAATGTAACCATTTATGACAAGTTCAGTGAATTTACATACTATTAGTCTTTTTTCATATTTATTTGTTAATTATTACTTTTACAACATTTTATTCCACAAACAAATTTCAGCATTTATCCTTGTTTCACGTTACATTTTTTCCTTCATTTTGTCATTTTAATACTTAATATACATTGTTGTGTTGTCATTGTAACTGCTTAACAAAAACTGTGTATAAACTGAGCCTGCACAATGAAACTGTGTAACTTTAGGATACCTCAACTCACTTTTACATCCATGCTATAGATATGACCTGTACATTATCTACAGATATGATCTGCACTTGAACTTTAGTATCCCTTATCTCATTTGTAAATCCATGTTACGGATATGACCAGCATGTCATCTACAGATATGACATGCACTTGAAAGACACATAGTTGAAATAGAAAATTTAACATTTTCCACAAAAAAAAATTAAATTGGGTTTTGTTCAACTTTTGCCCTAGTTGATCCTTCCTCCTTACAATTAATCTGACCCTCGATAAATGAAGACACAATCGACTGAAAAAGCAAGACTGGTGCACTAAAATAAAATATTGTTATTTAGAGTGACAATTTGGAATTACACACAAACAATTTAAAACTATTGACAAGCATGATAATAAGATAGCAGTGCAGCCTAAAGTTTAGTCAACTATCTCTAGTCATCAATTCAGTTTATCTGTATTACTAAACAATACACACTTTTATAGACTATACTTTACTGGACTTCTTATAGCCTACCTTGTAACACCAGGTGTGGCTCCTACATTACAGGCTTTGCTTCTTTTCAAACTATTGATCACACTGCTTTTGCCCACATTTGGCAAACCTAGTTAAATAAACAAATCATTTTCATAAATCAGTTAATGTAGATTTGGTATACACACCAAACTGATATACATTTAAGATCAACTAATATATATATATATATATATATATATATATATATATATATATATATATATATATATATCAATGGTCTACAGATCTCGTTTAAAAAAACCGAATTCTTCTGTACAAAATTAAATATTCAAGAACTAAACACAAAATATGGTAAGATAAACAGAGTCAAGTACTTCAAATATCTGGGAGAAATTCTTGAACCCACAGGTGGCGAGAAGGCTGCGCAAAAGGTTCGGCTACTGAGAATGAAGAGGGCTCTTGGTATAACGCGTGATATCTACAATAAGAGATGTATGTCGACGCATACAAAAATCAGACATTACAACACAGTCATAAAACCAGAGGTATTATATGCAAGCGAGACGCTAACACTCCACACAAAAGCTACCATGGAGGGTATTTTGAAGGAAGAACGCAAAATCTTGAGGAAGATCCTTGGCCTGAAATTTACAGAAGACGGATACAGGTTGCATTCTTAGAAGACCACAGAGAAGATATCGAACCTGGCAGCAGATATCAGAAGAAGGAGGCTTCGGTTCTATGAACACATCAGTAGACTCCCAACAGAATCCTTAAGTATATACAAGGAGTCAAATCAACAATGTCGTGGATCGCACAAGTCAGAATAGACCTACATGACGCAGAAATAGACTCAACAGACGTTGAAGACAGGCACGTATACAGGAGAAAGATGCTCGGTTGGAAGGTCCAAGAGAATGAAATCCCAAAGAGAGCAGAGGTAAAATGGACGGAGGAGCGGAAGAGGATCCATGGTGACAGGATGAGAGAGGTGTGGGGGATTAGAAGGAACAAGACATGAGTCGGAGTGCTTTGCGTGATCCAGCAGGGTCTATACGCAAATAATAATAATAATATACATATATTGATCCTACTTTATCCTAACTTTAGTACTGACAGTGTTTTCAACCAATCATGTAAGTCTGGCTGAAATACAATGGATAAGATATACATATATACGAGGTTTGTCCAATAAATACGCGAACTGGTCGAATATGGTGGCCATTACGGAGAGTTAAGCCACGCCCACTGGCCTCACGTGTTGTCTGGGACCCAATGAGCCGTCAGTGCTTGGCAGAACGTTACGCCAGCGGATCTTGCGAGTAGAATTATTTTTAGTTTTGCATTATTTTTTTGTTCGTCGATATGGAAATTGACCAATTCACTGAACAACGAATTAACATTAAGTTTTTGGTAAAGCTTGGTAAAAATTACCAAGAAATTGCTGAAATGTTGAGAGTTGTTTATGGTGATAATGCTATGAAGAAAACAGTCATTTTCAAGTGGATTAAGCGCTTTAAAGAAGGTCGAGAAGACGCCACGGATGATGCAAGAATTGGACGACCTTCAACCTCTTGTGTGCATGAAAACATTGATCGTGTGCGGCGTCTTGTCCTTACTGATCGCCGAAAAACTGTCCGAATGATAGCTGAAGAACTAAATTTAGGAAAATCAACAGTGCACACAATCTTAACCGAGCATTTGGGCTTAAGAAAGGTTTGTGCGAAAATCGTGCCAAAACTGCTGACTCCGCATCAAAAGTTGAGAAGAGTCGAATGTGTTACTGACTGGAAAAATTCCATGGAAAATGATGATGGATTCTTAAATAGGGTTATCACTGGTGATGAATCATGGTTTTTTGAGTATGACCCGAATCAAAATCGCAAAGCATGGAGTGGAAAGCAACAGGTGAAGCTCGAACGAAAAAAAAATCAAGGAAAAGCCAATCAAAGTCAAAGTCATGCTCTGGTTTCTTTGATATCAAAGGTGTTGTTCATCATGAATTCCTTCCTGAGGAAAAACGGTAAATTCTGAGTTCTACCTTAACGTTCTCAAGCGTTTGAGAGATCGAGTGCGTCGTGTGCGACCACATTTGACTCAAAACGATGGATGGATTCTTCATCAAGACAATACACCCGCACATTCGGCTTTGATTGTTCGCCAGTTTCTGGCTAAAAATTCAATCACTATCCTTGATCATCCCCCTTATTCACCGGACCTCGCCCCCTGCGACTTTTTTCTATTCCCTAAATGCAAAAATGTGATGAGGGGACAGCATTGGGAAGATGTGGACACAATTAAAACAAGAAACGACGAGGAGACTGAAAAGCCTGACTTCCGAGGACTTCCAAGGGTGCATTGAAGAGTGGAAAAGAAGATGGGATAAGTGCATAGCAGTGAATGGAGAGTATTTTGAAGGGGACAAAATCAATGTAGATGAAATTTTGTAAAATAAAGTTTTATGACCTTAGTTCGTATTTATTGGACAAACCTAGTATATATATATATATATATATATATATATATATATATATATATATATATATATATATATTCCTATTATGCCTAGTTACTAAAGAACACAAAAGAAGCTGTTTTACATTTGTAATTTCTTAGTTATTTTATAGATATTTAAAGTAGTGAATTAAAGTACCAAATAAAAGTGTTAATTTTATGACCAAAAATTGATTTTCATGTGGATATCTCTCCAGCTGTTTGCATGTGTACAGAAAAAATATTTTATCAAATTTAGTTCAAATTTTAAAACTACCTGGTTAGAATTAGCTACACAGCCTTAAAAACATAAAACTAATAAACAAGTGTTTGTTTTTTTTTTTTTTTTGTTATGGTAATTTTATCAAAATTGGCTTAAATGTAACCTATACGGACTCGTTACATGTTATGGTTGCTACATATTCAAAAAGTCAACTTTTTTAACTTGGATTTAAAAATTCAAATTAGGAAGCTATTGGCGAAATAAAACTGTCAACAGTGGTGTAAAAAATACAAGAACCTTGAACGCCATCAAGATCACTTTTTGTGATTTTATTACGTAGTGATAATATTAACACCTAACCTATAATATTCTTATTTCAAATAGTGTAGTCAAATTTCAATAATTTGAAAATTTTATATTGTAAATTATGGATAGTTTAAATATTTGTCAGTCTTTTGATATTCCTGTATACACACAATGTAAAAACAATACTTGTAATTTGAATTCTATTTGAAATAAAATGAAGTTTTTTTAAAGAGTTCTCTTGAGTTTTCTCTTGTATAAGACATAACACAGTATTTTATAAAATAACTGAGCTTTAACTGTGTGGTCATCCTAATATTATATATAGGTATTATTAGGAATTTGAAATTTCTTTTTTTAACGGGGGTTCCTAACAAAGATAATATTGAAAAAACATTTAAATGTTTTATTATTATTATTATTTATTTGGATAAATCAAACCAAAATGAAATGAAATGTTGTACAAAAACTACAAATATATTCTGCATAATAGCACCCGTACATTTAAAAAAAAAAGCCGCCTCGGTGGTCTAGTGGATAGCGTACTAAGCTTTCACTCCGAGGACCCGGGTTCGATTCCCGGCGAGGGCTTGGCATTTTCATACGCTAAATCATCCCATCGTCTGCATTAGCCCAAGTGTGCATAATAGTCGGACATTAAACACCAAAAACAAAAAACAAAAAAAACATTTAAAAAAACAGGAAAGATCTGCAAACCTTAGCAAGCTTGACTGTAGTGTTTCAGGGGTACATAAAATATTGAGAAAAAGTATACAAGGCAGTGAACGGCATGCTGTTTACATATGCTGTGTCACTGATAACTGTCTATATTTCACACATCCATTACATTTATTGGTGACAACACTAACTTAAGTATCTTCATAAATAATTAATTAAAATCTGAGCACAAACTTTTCAGTCAGTTTTTAAAGATTATTTAATTCATGGTTATAGATTTGTGAAAATATTAGTGTACAGTGCTGTATTACTTATGGTCTCTTTATTTAAAATTCATAGAAAATATTGTGGTAGTGAAGAATAAGTTCATTCACTCTTACGTCGCATGGATCCAAAAATCGTTTTTTACTTTGGCACCTACTTGTGTGTGTATGTGTGTGCAATTATTAAAACAAACCATCCATACCTACAACTCCCACTCTAATAGCAGTCTTTATCCCATTATTACGGCAGTAGTTCTTCAATAATGACATGAGTAGTTCTGCACCGACACATGACGATACTTGTAACTCAATATTAGCATGTTTATGTTTACGTTTAGACATCTTGCGACGTCCCAGTTTTTTAGCTTGCATTTGAGTACTCGCTTTAAATGCTACTGCAGGAAAACTTCCACGCAAGACTTTTAACCACTTTTCCAAAATTTCTCGTGGTACTAAATCTACAACAAAAGTTTAAAATTTGAAAGGAGAACATAATATTTATTTATAACAATTACTATTACTACTTATAATGTACAAAGCTCACAAGTACAAAATAAACAATGCAAATAAAACATAAATTTTGTCTGTACAGTGATTAAAATCTAAATTTATACCACAGTATCAGATATAGTACATAAACAATAAAATTTTAAGTTTTGTCTAGATCTACATAAATTATTAAAATTCAGAAGTCCATTGCTGTTCAAATATACTGCTATTACTTTTAAAAATATAGTAAGTAAAAACTAAACTAATCTAACATTTCTCTTTAACATACCAGCTTTATTAACAACAATAACCAGGCGTTTGCGAACAGTAGACTGTAGTACAGCTGTTTCCACTTGTTTGCACCTTGTGCCTATAGGGTCTCTAGCATCTACAACTTCTAGAATCACATCTGCAGCTTCAACTACCTACAAAATTTATTTAAAACTATTTTTAAGAAATCCAACACTTTATTTAAATCTTCTAATCATGTAAAAAATGTAAATTTTTATTATTTTTTTAATTATGCTCTAAAATCTTTACAGTAAATTAATAACTGTGTTATATAATCTTGTACAAAACAATTTGAAATATAAAGTTTTGGAAAAAAAACTGTAAAATTAAATACATTTAATTCTAAAAGTATCTACAAACTTATATTTTTCTTGCAAAAGTATACTATCACTAAAACACTTTATCAGCTGTTTGTTTTATGATAGAATGATATTAAACTTAATAGGCTAATAGGTTTACATTTATTTTCAACTTTTCAAAAACAGCATTGGACAGAATTTTAAATGTTTGAGTGGTCTCTTAAATGTTTCTAACAAAGGTTAAAGTAGATGATGTTTGCTCAATCTGTGTAAAGTAACAAAAGCACTGTCATTGAGTTAAAAAAAATAATACACAAGTTATGAATATATGAAATTAGTTATATTAATTAATATATCCTTATATAAATTTGATAACACAGTTACTATTTTCAAACAAAATATAACACTAGAGCTTCTTAATAATAAAATAAAACAAAATAAAAGTCAGTATAAAATAAGATCTACAGCCCCTTTCTCTTAACCAAACAATATAAACATAAATGCACAAGAAATTAAAGTAGAAAGTAGTTGTTTAACATTTTGTAGTTTGCTTTTTTTATTATCTATATAAAGTGTAACCTCTTTTATATTGACACTTACCATTCACAATATTTTATTTGGTCACAAATAATGCCCACATATTAATGTTTTTTTTTTTCGTACTTCCAATAAAAGGTAAATGATACTTGGGACATGATCTTTTTATACAAATATTAAACTCAATCCATTTTATAAATAGTTACAATAAAAACACTTGCTTCTTGGTAGCCATACATTCAGAAGAAATGTCTAAATATAGCGATAATTTTTGTTTTTGTTTTTTGAAAAAAGTCATGTACTGTAAAGGAAGGATTTGAAAGATATGATCTTATATACGGTATAATATAAAACTTCTAATAATCTAAAATCTTTTGACAAATATTTACTACTTACAGCGTAGTATTATAATCTTCATCAAACATTTGCATTGATGTTTTAAATTTAATTAATTGTTCTGTTATTCTATTTCAATCGTAATAAAACTTATAACAATTGAAATGAAACATTCATAAATTTCAATTATTGGTGTTATTTATCCATTGGAAGTGTCTGATAATTCCAGGCATACACTGAAGGACTACAACACAGGTTCAGTTAAAAACAGAAAAACTAGCTTTACATGATTCTTCCCTACAATAAATGTAAGATCTTTAACAAACCTTTTTAAACTCCCTGAAGTAAGCTTTTGCTGAACCATCTGACTTTCCATAATGTTTTGTATCTTCTTCCATGACAGGATTGTCAAACTGTTCATGTAATTTCAATTTGTCATTATTGCTTTCAATCATAGCTTCTAAACTGGTTCCATTAGCATGCCCCATCTTTTTTGATTCTCTTTCCGCCTTCCATATTTCCTTTTGTTTTTGCTTTTCCTCTTCCTTTCTTTTTTTAGCTTCTTCAACATCTTTTAAAATGTCTAACTTGAATGGACATATATTGGGAACAGTTACAATTTTATTCTTTTTTCCTTAAAAAAAAATTAAAAAGTCAAGAAATTAAAACAACACAATAGTTAAAACATATCAGTATTTACTTATTTTACTGTACAATAAATAGTACTAAATAAAAAAACATTTAGTTGTGAAATAATGTATAATAATACATTACAAATATAATATTCCTTTTTTTTAAGTGCCTTAATACATCCTCCTTTTTCTATCTGTTCCTAACTGAAGCTGTCTTGAGGCCTGTTTGATATAAATACAGGTTTTTTTGCTAAAAAGTTACAAGTGTGTTTAAATATATAATTACAAGTTTACGTGTGCAAATAAAAATGTCTGCCCAAAAGAAGTAATATATGACAAACAACTAAATACCATTAGGGGCTAAATTGATACATTTATTGGTAAATATGTATAATGACAAGATCAACAAAAATTTTTTTAATACATATTTATCTGAACATAATTATCTGCGAGAAAAAAATTTCAGAAGATTTCCTGTGATACTTGCTAAAAAAATTTTTTTAGTAACTGTAACGGTAGTTTTGATATATACACAACCCTTTACACTTTTATTACTCATACTACATTTTTGTTATACATTCTTTTTTTTAATGTTTTACACCTTTTTTTCTTTTAAATTTGTGGCTGGACATTATTTTGCAATTGCTATCTTGTTCTGTTATTTATCATCAATTCTTGGACTGTGATTTATCTTCAATCAAGTCAATTGGACTTGGATTTAAAAAAAATTAATAAATAAATAAGATTAAAATGTTTTCTGATTTAAAAAAAAACATTATATTCACAAAAATATATACTTTCAGTTAACAAAAATACTGGATATCATTGGTCAAGCTAATGTCCAATTTACAAACTAACCACCATGGGTTAAAAAATTGGGAATCTCGCTGGTGTAAACTTCTAAAAAAACATTTTAAAAAAATGTGAATGTAAAATTTTAGTGATGAGTTAGTTAATATTTACTGGTTATAAAAAGTTTTGTAACTTTAAGTTTACAAAGTTACACCATAATTGTGAATATGGTATATGTAATAGCCCTGCAGTTCAAAATTTACTTCAAGCTCCTTCAATCAATACACAAGATTCATTTCTACTTGACCAGTTATTGTAACTATTACAACTTTATATGATGTCTTCCTGATTTAACTGGCTTAATAGTATATTAGACTTCCTTTAATGCAGCATGTTTGGGATTTGCATAATGCTGGATTATTAAGTATACCGCACCAAAGGAGGCCAATGTAAAATATAGAAAATGAAATTTTAAGAAACAGCATTACTATTATTTCGAGTTTAACAGAATATCATTTAGACTAAAAAATCCACCTTTACTATTTTAAAAATTAATTAATTCAGTGTTAAACAGTTTAATATGGAACTGATGTTCTGTATTTTTAGATGACATAATAGTATACAGTGAAACCTTCGAAGAACAAAGAAACAAATTAAAAGAAGTCTTAAAAAGAATAAAAAAAACATAAATTCCTATTGCAACCCCATACCTGACACCAAATTTATGTTGGACCCTACGAGATGTAGATACGATCATGGTTTTCTGTTTGAAGCTTTTGATTATTTTTGGTTGATGTAGTGTAGGTTAAGTTCCTGATTAAAGAGATAGAACTCTTAAAAGACAGAAAGAGGTCTATTGAAATTCTCTGTTTCATACACTTCACAAAACAATTTGATTTAAACATTTTTTTAAATATATTTCTTTTACATAAATAACACAATTCTTTCTTTATGTAAACTAATGCAAATTTTCCCCAAATGCAATTCACTCAACTTCCCTACTGCAATAGACTTCCCTACTGTAGTCTACTGAAATTGATAGTGAGTTTTGATTCACAGGGTTTTTATATGTTTATTATATCAGATCAGATGTTCTATGCTACAATTCTATTCAGCTAATGCATAATTTTAAATACATAATTTATGTCTTAGTTTTGTCATTACTTTGTAAAAAAAATATTTTTTTTTAAACAAAGTATTTTGTATAATTTCTTACACAACAGTTCTAGATGCTTTTATTTACATTACATAATATCTTGTCTTTTATTTCAATTTAAGTAGAACTTATTATGAAATTTGAATGTAAAATTACAGGATCTTAACAGTACAGTTGCCTTAGTGTGAACACACTTGCTACTCTACTCTGACCCCTCCAGGAGCCTGATCAATGAATTTTTTAAAGAGGTGTGACTCATCAATGAGTTATTTCATACAATGACCATCAATCAGCAGTTCAGACACTATCTGTGATTGACACTAATCCACCACGGGTGATGTATTAGACAGACTTTACTTTATACTGCTATTACTTGATTATAGACTTATACATAAAAACCAAACATGACACATAAATTTTGTCATGTTGTTAATATATATCCAAAGCATTTTCAGCATTATAAAAATATTACCTTTGTTAATTTTTTTTGACTCCTTTCTTATTCTTCGATTATGTTCTCGTACTTTTTTTTCTACTTTATACCTTTGGCTCGCTGGTATCCGTTTGCTTTTTTTTTCTAAAAAAATACACATTTAAGCCTACAATTAAAAAACAGTAAAATAACCCAAAACTATTAACTAAATGCATGTGATATGGTATTAAAGTAAATGTTATAACGTAATAAAAGAAACACTAATTTTTAAAATCATTTATTTTATGAGGGATTTTAAATGTCATACCAAATGCATTTAATTAATCATTTTCACAATAAAAAAAAACACTTTAGGTACTTTAGCACAGTAGTAATTTTTAGATTATGTGTATCACTTATACTACTTTCATACAAAATCATGTTAGGTTTTTCAGGCACTACTACTATCATACAAAACTGTGTTACGTTCTAAAAATAATTTTTAAAAAAGTTTCTATTGTTCTTATTATTAATTACATACATTCAATTGCTTTCGCAATGAAAAACACTTTAGCTATTTTCACACAGTTATAATTTTTAGGTTACAAAGGTCACTTTGATTTTGATTTTTTAAAAACTTTTCATAGTTTCCGCACTTTAGATTTTGTATTATTACTATTTGGCATGTAACAATGTATTTAGGTGTAAAAATTACAAAAACAGCTCAAAGTACTGAAAAGTCGTATTTACCAGTGGGTACATGAACATCGGTATTTTTGTAGTTTCAACTACTTTATTAAATAATTTTTACAATTTTTTTTATTATGTAATTTATTACTGAATTAAATTACTATATTCACCCACAGAAGAATAAATTTCTTACAGTAAGTTCTGCTTTAATGCAATTATAAACAAAACTATAGTTTGACATCTTTGCTGTTTATATTGCATGTAGCCTTGCTAGATGTGCTACATGAAGTGTGAGGTCACTACTCTTAGTCAACCGTTAGTATTAATGTGCAAGTTATTTATTTTTTGTTCATGCAGTGGTGTTATTTCTTGTTATTTTAATACAAATATAGTAATTATAAACAAAAAATTCACTGTTTTTACAAAGTAGCACCGCAATAACACTCATTACATAGGTTGGTAGCTTTAACGGAATACTAGTATTGAAATAATAATAATATTCCTAACCATGTTGAGTTAGATAGAAAGAACAACCAAGTTATTAGGTTCATAAGTTTTTTTTCTACAAAAAAAGTACATTCTTTTCATTATTAAAAACACACATTTAATTAATCATTTTTTAAATGAAAAACATGTTAGTAGTTTGCACACTTTCATATTTTGTATTATTTCGTCTGCATTAGCCCAAGTGTGCACAATAGTCCGACGTTAAACACAAAAAAAATTGTATTATTATTTTTAGGCATGTAGTAAAACATTTTGGCAAAAAATTACAAAAAGTGACAAATCACCCGATTTACCAATTGGGAAGTACAGATTTACCCAAATATCAATATATTACAAAGGAAATGATATGGTAACACTATTTCCCACATGTTACTAATTACATAGCAAACACTAATTCACAAGTTATTCCTTACAGGAACAATTTAGTAGTTTTCTATAATTACAAATAACTAAAATTCTAACAAAAAAAAATGATTATGTTTGCAAGTAACATTTTATAATCTTAATCACCAGTGTGTGTAAAAAAAAAAATTAGAAAATTTAAACAGCCTCTTGCAGACCCATACATTAATACCTATAATTTGTGACATGTTATTGTAGTTTCATAGACAAGAAATTTCATGTTTGGCATTTTATATAACATTACAACCTACTTTAGAAACTAAATCTAGTTGTTTTGTTTTGGGGACTTTTGTCAATTTTGGTAATTTTTGGACTAAAATGCATTCTTATATATACTTAATATTAATAATCCAAAATATAAAAGTGCGGAAATAACAGAAAGTTACAAAAAAATGAAAATAAAAGTAAAAAATGTAACCTCAAAATGACTACCATGCAAAATTCGGAAATATTTTTTAATGATGAAAGCAAATTAAATGCATATCATTAACCCTTTAAGGAGTGCATTAAAAGTACAAATATGAGTAAGGACGTCGGAAGACGTCATTCACAAATATAACATTAATGAGTATAAATGTAGTATGACGTCTTGGTTATTTTTTATATATACACCCTAAAATTATTGTGTAAATGGAATAAAACAAGATAATATGAAGTTATTTTATAAGTAAGTCTCACATTGGCACAATCCCGTTAAATAAAATACAAATAGTACACTCATTAGTGAATGACAATTGTGTTCCCATAAAATAGGATGTACTTTTATTGTCAGTATAGTTTAACATGTGAAATACTGGCAGCTTGGCGGTAGTTATTACCCTTTTGGCTGTATTAGAAGTAAGAGAGTTGTTAGTAAGGGAGTTTATTTCAAAATTGGGTTAGTTATTCTTTTTAAATTTTTGTTATTATTATTTATTTGGCTGTTTTTGCAGATTTGTCATTATAGCTTTTTGTTACAATTTATATTTACTTGACATTGTTGTGTTTAATGCAAATCAGGTGTTCAATTTACATACTAGTCAAAAAAAATCACTAATGGATTATTGCCTCAATCTAATTAAGTAAAAATTGTAGAAGTACATTACACGCCTAAAGAAGGTCATGATCCATGACACAAAGACATGCCCCCAAGTACCAAAAGACATCTGTTGCAGGTCACACTGTTATTTTATCTTACCACTACTAACAAGTAGTGAATGGAAAAGAAAAATTCAAAATAAGACTTTTGTTACAACGCAAAAAACAAATGAACAAAAAAGAAAAGACTCTTCTTTTGAATGTTCACAGTGTAGTGTGTAGGATTTTCACACAAAGAAAATATACTAAAATATATTATTTTTCATTTTTATATATTTTTACAATAAAATAAATAAGTTTTGATTAAAAAAAATTATTTTTACTCCTTTGTGACACTTTTGATGTTAATATGCTACTCACACAGACCTCAGCTCGAAAAACGTCATTTGACATCTTTACTTCTCAAAAGGTTAATAATTAATTGTGTTATTAATAATGAAAAGAACATAATTTTATTTACTTTCATAAAGTTTTAAAAATGAACTTGATAAACTACTCGACTCAGCTGTTGGGTGTTTAAATGAAGTGCATGTTATTTACAAGAACAAGAATATATTTTAAAAATGTTAAAAGAACAGATTTATCAAGTAATCTGACTTGGCCATTGGGTGTTTAATGAAATGAGTGTTTAATAAAAGGACTTGCTAACCTAACTTAACTCAGGTATTGTGAGTTTAACTCATTCCTTACATATATAATTCCTGTTCCTTAAAAAATACTAACCTTTGTAACTTAGTGTCATGGCAGATGTTAAATATGGACATCAGAATATAGTTGCAAAATAAATGGCTAAAAAAAGTGATTTATCATACACTTACAATCAATTTAATCTACTGAGGGTTAATTTCACTCAATGAAATTAAAGCACATAATAAAAGTAAAAATACCTTTATAATCAAGACTTTTGTAAAGTCTTTTTTGTACCTTCTAACCATAAAATCAGACATACCATCCTAATGAATTTCATCCTCCATGGATTCATTTCTTTCAACGAAATGATATAGCTCATAATTAAAGCAAAAAATCATTAAAATCATGGTTTTTGCCGAAAGTCCCAGAAAGAAATACTGATCATTAAACTTTTATTTGGTTTAGTATATGGACAATTGAATAAAATGTAAAAACAAAGTCGAGTTTCAGTATAATAGATCCAAATATTATGGCTGAAAGTGTACTTACTAAGACATAGTTTTGCCATTTTCTAATTTATGCTATAATTTCTTCAAATTCTGTCTTGTCAGAATAACAATTTATACAAATAAATACATTATACTCAAGACTATAACCAAAATGAACTGCAAAACAAGACCGGACATAAAGTACCTAGTATTAGTATATACAATACACGTGGGTCACAGCCACAGACAGATTTGATCACTGATTAAAGATTAAATTATTTTGTATACAATATTTTTTTGTAACTGAAGTTACAAGTAGTTACAGAGCAGAGATAAAAAGTAAAATAAGGGCGTTGTGTGTATTATATATATATATATATATATATATATATATATATATATATATATATATATATATATATATATATATACACACACACACACACACACACACACACACATATGTATAAAACAACAGATAATATGAACAGTAAGGGTATTTATCATAGATTAACTACCAACAATCTTCATAAAATCAATTTTCACTTCGTGAATTTTTAGCCAGTAGTATACATTCGGACAGGCGTCTTTTTTTTTGACGAAGCAATACTTTTCAAAAAAGCCAGGTGACCTAAAATGGATGTTGAACGCTTTCTGATAGTCTCAGGCAAGTGGTTACTTCTGTCAACGAGAAAAGATGTCATCGATGCTCCAGCTATATCGGACTTTATAATGTATACTTATTATAATTGTGTACGTTTACGAGAAAGTATTTCAGAAACTTCAGCGTTGTAAGAGATGACATCAGTTATAGATCAGTCGCTCAGAAAATATAGATCAGTTACCTGCTAAATTTACTAATGGGACAGAAAGAAAAAAATTTACGGGTTACAAGTCGTTCCCATTCACTCATAATAGCTCCCTCCTTTTCCTTCCTATCACTGAGTAGTAACAGTTTGTAAACTCAGATTGGCAGACTCTGTGGCACTGGATTGTTGGAGAGAGGTTAAGAGAATTGTATGCGCAAGAAATTCGGGCACAGGTCGTTTACTAAGTGGTTGGACTATAATCGATGCTTGATTCTTTATTTTATTTAAATTCAACTTTGTACCCCTCAGGACTCAATGCTTGATGTCGCCAAGACATCGTTTAGTCTGCTGAGACTTTAAACTATACAGTACCACCCGTTGATTTATCCTTTGCGTTTACATTGATTCATTGTCTTCATTAATCTAATTGGCACAAAATATTAACATTAATGAAAAAACGTTGTGCTCCACCTTTCCTTAAAGGTCCTTGATATAATGTCACCCACTACTTCTATTTGAAAAACCATCAACCCCAGTTATACCACGTAAAACAGTGTATTATACAGTATAAGTAAATACGAAGAACTTCGCCCTTTCTTTATAGTTTGCATAATAACTATAGTGTCCGAAATGGTCATAAAGACATCAGGCGAATTAAAATTTGTTTAGCAATAAATTTTCTTTCCCCTCTCACTTGTATGCCTTTTATTCTTGCTATAAAAAACGTTATGTACCTAAAACATGGACATGCGATTTGAGATTGTCTGACTAAACTATTTACATTTTCGCGCTCGGCTCCTGTCCTATAATCCTGCTTCCGAACTGGACTCCTGCATGCCGCTATGTGTACGGCCTTCATATGTGTGTAAAGCATGGCACAGCATAATGATATTGGGATTGTCTTATAGTTACAAACTGCATAGTGCAGTACACAGCTGCACAAGTATATATATATATATATATATATATATATATATATATATATATATATAACTCAGATTATATATCTGATTATATATCCACCTTCAAGGAAAGGTGTAGCACAACGTTTTTTCATTAATGTTAATATTTTGTGCCAATTAGATTAATGAAGACGATGAATCAGTGTAAACGCAAAGAATAAATCAACGTGAGGTACTGTATAGTTTAAAGTCTCAGCAGACTAAACGATGTCTTGGCAACACCAAGCATCGAGTCCTGAGGGGTACAAAGTTGAATTTAGATAAAATAAACAATCAAGCATCGATTATAGTCCAACCACTTAGTTGATTTAATATATATATATATATATATATATATATATATATATATATATATATTAAGTCAGATACAACGTGTAAATCTTAAAAATTGTGCATTATTATTACTGCATTTTACTGTCAAATTCCTCTTTTAATTCAATGTGTAACTTAATAAAACTGAGCAGTATTAGTGCATTACTGAATTGTAAACAAAGTTGTGAATTAATACAGTTATATTATTATTACTAATACATAGGGATGGGAGCTTCTGCTATTTTTACAAAATATCAACAAACATTTTGTTGAGAAAAAACTGCTTTTTAAAACAGTTGGAAAAAAACTGGTTTAGAAAACTGAAACTCGAAGTTGTATTAGCAGCTAAAACGTAAAACACAAACGTTCAGTTTTCTAAAACTACTTTTTCATTACCATTACCACCATGTTCTTAACTGTTTTTGGGTGTAAAGCATTTAGAAAAAAATAATCCTTATAAGTGTAGTAATAATTAAATTACATTCTCAAAACGTAATATATATGTATGCCATTTTATATTTACAAAATGCAATGAATTTCTAATAGAAGCATTATTTTTTTTTTAGTTAAAAATTAAATAGTCCTTTACATATTTACTGAAATGCAAACAATTTAGAAAATTTTTAGTTGATTAAAAAATATTGATGATTGATAATAAATATAAAAAATACGTTTAAATAAAATTAGGTTATGTATTTAAAAAATGTGAGATGTTACTGTCATACTTTTATTTGGGAGAAAGTAGGTTTTCACTTTTCAACACTGAAAAATGTAACCTTAATAAGTACAATATAGTAATAAGAACATAGGCCAAATGTGTTTAAATAAAATTAGCTCTATATAGTTACAAAATTATAGGTTATTAACATTAGGTTATTATAGGTTATTATAAATGTTCTTTCAAATTAATCACACTGGATTTATAAGATAAGGTTTATTCACATATATTGCAAAAAGCCTTTTCATTCTCAGCCTTAGAAAAATATATACTTCTTTGACGGTTAGCCATAATTTTAAAACATATGACACTAAAAGATTTGATTATGTTCAAATTTCGCAAAATTTTAGAAAATGTACTAAAATAACCTAAAATTATTCAAGATATATACAAGAGTAGATATTGTGAATTTTAAAAAGTCCACATATTCAATAAATAAAGCGCCTCGGTGGTCTAGTGGATAGCGTACTAGGTTTTCACCCCGAGGAGCCGGGTTCGATTCCCGGCGAGGGCTTGGCATTTTCATACGCTATAAATCATCCCATCGTCTGCATTAGCCCAAGTGTGCACAATAGTCGGACGTTAAACAAAAAAAAAAAATCAAATAAATAATTAAAAACTATGCACTTAATTCTAAAAACATAAAAAAGTAAAAGAAAACTTTCAAAATTGTCCACTAAATATTTTTAAATTTCTAAACACAAAGTAAACTACGGAGAAAAACTGATATAAAACACAATTATGGCTGATTTTACAGTTTAAAAAATGTTTGAACAACAAATTTTACATTTAAAACTTTCAAACAACTCGCAACAAAATAGAGACAAACGTTGACAACGCCCAAACAGTTCTTACTTCACTATAAGCAACAAGCAACAAGAAACTTTGAAATAAAGGGAAAAAGCATAAAGCAGGTTGAAGAAAAGCAGCAGGTAAACAGTTAGCAGTAAAACAGCAGGAAAAAGTTTTAGCGCTTGCAGCAACGTTCGAATAGAACGTGGGTGGTGAGGAAGTCCCAACAGCTGTTCCTTGTTCTCAACAGCTGTTCCAATCACGAACCAGTCCAAATAAAACTGCTTGTTTCCGTTTGGGAAAGCAGTTTGTTTGTTGTATGTAGAAAAGCAGTTTTGTTTAAAGTTGGTGTTTTCTTACCCATCTCTACTAATACACAGTTGGATATTTGTAATTTTGCTGAATCTTTACCCTTAGGTAAAATGTATTTCTAAATACTGTAGGAATACAGGTTTTTTATTTACAAAATTTAAGATGTTTATTAACTTTTTTTTTGGTAAATATGCATTGTAGGTTGTTTTCGAGTTTTCGGTAATTTTTTCACAAACGTATTATTACATGTCCAAATGTATAAGTACTATTTTTGTTGTTATTTTCATAAAGTTCATGTAAAACTGAGTTCTCGGGACTTCGGTAAATTATGGTATTTTTGCACAAAAACGCTTTATTATATGACAAATTTTAATAACCCAAAATATAAAAGTGCAGAAACAATGGGAAAATACAAAAAAATGAAAATAAAAGTTACAAACATAACCTCAAAATGACTACGCGGTAAAGTTTTTCATAGGGGAAACAATTATATGAGTGTTATTAATAATGAGATATATATATATATATATATATATATATATATATATATATATAAATAGAACCCAGAACTAACTTGACTCTGTTGTTGGTGTTTACATTAAAACCTAACTCAACTCAGTTGTCGGTGTTAACTGTTACCCGGTTTTAAGAAAGTCGTAAAAACTATGAATGAAATACATGTTATTAATAATTAAAGAATATAAACTTTTTCTTAAAAAAATACTTCAGAGCCTAACTTGACTCTGTAGTTGGGTGTTAAATACATATATACAAAATTATACAAATCTCATTTGTTGGTTATATAACTGGTAGGTAATTATGTAGTGTAGGTTGTTTTCTTTCAAATAGTGATTTATGAATATTTTTTTTTATTACATACCATATTACCTTATTATCCAATTAGGACATATTTACCAATGGAATTTTTTTAAATCTGTTTTTTATGTAACTTAATTGTTTCATCATTACTGTTTTTACAGTGGAACATACTACATTTCTTATGTCAAGTAGATGTTCATGGGCATTAACATTTAGTTGACCAACTTACTGCTTCACTAAATTTACTTCTTACCAACTTCACCAAATTTAGTGCTGCTCATAGGCATTAGCACATTGTAATACACATTAATACATATTTCTCTTGTTTGTTCCTGTAGTGAAAACTTTAAAATGGTGTCCATTTATTTTTTTTTTTTTTTTTACTCAACAGTGTCAGTAAAGTTCTTCACCCAACAACCATGTCAGTTAGTAAAGTTTTTTTTAAATGAACTTTTTTTGTCGTTTTATTTATCAAAACATGTTACTTACTTTCATGTGGTAGCAATTTTGAGATTATGTGGGTCACTTTTATTTTCAATTTTTATTGTATTTCCAGTACTTTTTGCGCTTTTACTACATTGCATAGTTACCAACTAGTAGCCTATTCCGTAAAAGTTACTAACCTATGTAATAAGTGTTATTGTGGCGGATATAAAGCTACTGCTGCTTTGTAAAAATGAACAACAGAATATAGTTCTGTAACAAATGGCTAAAAATTGTACATTTATCATAATAAATTTAATCTTCCTTGGGTTAACATCTCTCAATGAAGTAATATAGCACAATAAAAATCAAAAAAGTTGTTAAAATCATTACTTTTTTAAAAGTTCTGAATAGTCAGAAGTACCTAATATTAATCTGCCGAATATTAATCTCTTTGATAAATTTGCAGTATAATTTGTTTTTTTTGTTTTTTTTAACTGAAACACTTCATTGCTTGCCCAAAAGCAATAATCCAAAATATAAAAGCACATGAGGTACAATAAAAATTGAAAAAAGTGACATTTTTACATTTTAAGTGACACATATAAATACAATTTACATAACCTCAAAATTACTATGCGGTGAAAATTAGTAACATGTTTTTTGTTGCTAAAATGATAAAATCCTAAAGGACCTAACTGACATGCTTGTTGGGGGGGGGAAGACTTTTTTTTCAATTAAAGGACCTGACAAGTTTGTTGGTTAAAAAAAACTATTTAATTAAAATAGCTATTAACCCTGTAATGAAAAGAGGTTACTAACCTTGTGGGTTTAAAGCAGCCACTGCTAGATTAAGTATGCCTATTAGAATGTAATAACATGCATGAGCATTAAGCCTGTGTAGTAAATGGTAACACACATGAGAACTAAGTTGGTATAGATTAGATAGATAGATCCAAACGAGAGGAAGGGGTAATATAACCCCAGGCACTGCGGTCAACAGACCTATTGTGCAACTAAACCTCTTGAGTACTAGTTTAATGGATTGATGCCCTTAGTAAGTTCTAACAATCCACTGATTAGCTCACTCTGCTGAAGATCCATAGGGTCCTGGAAACCAAAAATCCCTAGCTTCATACTAGCACTAGCCTCACAATCATGGATTATGTATCCTGCAGTCTCCTCCTCTTTCCTGCACAACCTACACACGGTTTCTCCAAGGTACACACCTACCCTGTTCATGTGCACCCTCAGACTACAGTGCCCAGTAATTATCCCCATGATTTTTCTGAGTTGTGCTTTGCCCAAAACATCTGCTGCTCCTCCAAGCCCTTCATATGGAACCTTGCTTAAGCGGTGCTTACTATGGGAATGCTCATGAAGGTTATACCATCTTGCCTGGTGTTGCTTATTAATCCACTTATTAATAGCAGACCTGTCTAACAACAGAGAGATCCCTAAAGCAGACTTAGATCTGATGAACTCAGGTGCAGATCCCAGTCCAGCCAGTTGGTCTGTCCCCTCATTACCCGCAACTCCCTTATGTCCTGAAACCCAATGAAGACTTACTCGGTTATTCAGGGACAGAGCGTTTAGATTCTCCCGACACTCCCAGATCAGCTTGGACTGAATAATAGGAACTGCAAGTATTGCTGTCTAACTATCGTTATGAATATGAATACGAGACTTCTTAAAGGCCTGTTTCAAGTTCTCCTGAACACAGTCATTAATGGCCACTACTTCAGCCTGGAATACTGTTGCAAGCTGTCCCAGTATAATAACTTCCTTCAACTCCAGTTTCAGGCCGTACATCCCAGCATCAGTGTCTTTCTTTGTTTTGGAGACATCTATATACCATACTGTGTCTCCAGATT
This sequence comes from Callitettix versicolor, assembly GCA_022606455.1. Taxonomy (NCBI): domain Eukaryota; kingdom Metazoa; phylum Arthropoda; class Insecta; order Hemiptera; family Cercopidae; genus Callitettix; species Callitettix versicolor. The sequence goes on from CM040183.1 coordinate 47,592,973, forward strand.
TTCTCACTACATGATCTCCACCCTCAACTTGACATCAAAGGGTTCCAGATACTATGTGTCGTGTCACCATCTAATTAGTCCCCACCATTAGAATTAGATCACTGATCTTTTCTGTGATTTTAGCATGCCTGAAAGTAAGTATAGCCAGATACCACCTACCTGCAATCTATATGCTGCTCTATGTGCCTCCCCCATGACGTAAATGTCAATGGGGGGGGGACCCAAGAACGACTATATAGCCACTGTTGGTTTCGTGTTCATAGAACCAGTAATGCACAGGTAGGCCAAACTATGAATTTTAGTCAGACTCTCTGCCCTCCCTCTGCTCAGCCTTAGTCCACCATACCATAGGTCTAATGACCCCTGTCTAGATGTACTTCATCATGCCTAAACTCAGCCTCCATTTTTTGCCAACCATTCTTTTAACTGCCATCATTGACTTGTTGACTTTCCCCATGATGCACCCAAGGTGAGTATTCCAGGTTAATTTGGTGTCCAACACCATGCCCAGGTACTCCACCTTGTTTGCAACAGGGATTGTCTCTCCAATGAGCTTAAGCCCTCCTAAATACAGGATGATCCTCTTCCTAGTAAAAGGAAGAAGAGTTGTTTTCCTGGGGTTAACCCCTAGATTCTCCTGATGACACCAGGTTCCTAGTGATAGGGCTGTTCATAAGATCCACCACTGTATTGTGATGCCATCCCTGGATTAGCACCACCATATCACCTGTATATCCTTGGGTGATATAGCATCCCTCTAAAGAGAGAAGATCCAAGAGTGAGTCCATCACCAGGTTTCATAAAAGTGGGGATAGAACTCCCTTCTGCAGACAGCCCATGACAACCTCCATCTCCTCCTCTTCTCTTGTGGCTTTAGCCACAACTGTCATTCCTCTCAGCATATTCCCATTGATATTTTGCGAAATGGTTTCATCCTCATCATATTTTGAGAAATATGAAAATGAACTAAATGTATTAATAAAATGACATTACACAAGTTTAGTAAGCTAAATAATTAAGCTTCATTTTCACAGATATGTAAGACATTTTTTTAAAACAAAAATCATACCTTGTAGCTCAAATTTGGAAGAGAAAATTTATACTTCTCAATTTCCTGACAGAGAGAAGTGACCACACCCCCTTTAAACCTCAACTTTTTGTTTGTTACACAGTTTTTGTCTAATGCATGACTGATTGTTTTGAAATTTGGTACAAGGTACAAGGGACGTAAGATTTTTTTTCCCTTTTGAGCACTTGTGTTTCGAGGTTGTGGCCTATGATTTATTGGTGATTAGCATTAGCATAGTTGCTGGCTATTACCTATAATACTGATTGAATGGCAAGACCTATCATAATTTGGACCACTTCTTAAAAAAAAGCATACAATTTATAACTGAATGTTGGTAAATTATTGTATTTACAATGTTGGTCCAGTAACATTTTTCCTAGTTATTATAATTAGGTATCGGTTAAATTAGAGAAAAAGGTTTATGAGCACTTCGGAGTGCTGTTGTGAAGCAGTGGAAAGCCGCCTCGGTGGCCTAGTTGATAGCATACTGGGCTTTCACCCCAAGGACCCGGGTTCGATTCCCGGCAAGGGCTTGGCATTTTCATACGCTATAAATCATCCCATCATCTGCATTAGCCTGTGTGCACAATAGTCGGACATTAAAAAAAAAAAATGTGGAGCAGTGACTAGATAATTACTTAAGAGTATACTCTTAGGTCTACTATTATTTGAACTTCTAGTTTAGTCTATATAACATATTTATCTACAATAATTTGTTATTATATTTACGTATGTTTTCAGAATCTACAAGAGAATTATTGAAAAATGGCATGTTGGATTTTTAAAGTTGGAGCAAGGACTTGTAACTTTTTGAAATTAAATAGACCATTATCCACACAGTTTAAAGTAGTCAATTCTTGTATTAAATGTGAACATAAAATGATTTCTAGAACCAATAATATTGGAATTATAAGAATTACTTCAGATATTCTGAAACCATGTGTCATAAATTTGTCAATGATCCGTCAGTATGCTAAAGGAAAGGATAAGAAAAAGAGTGAAAAGAAAGGTGAGATTGAACCATGTAATTATTATTAAAGAGCACTTTTATCACCTTTACAGTTTGGTTTAAATTGTAAGTTGTGATAAGTATTGTAAGAATGTTTTTCTACTAGTAATTTAAAATTTATCAATAAAAATGAACTATTCTAAAAATATTATAGGTCAAAAAAAGAAAATTGAACTCAATGACGAGGTTGTGGCTGATGTTATCCAAATCAGTTCAATGCACAATTCAATGAAACTTGCTGTCGATAATATGAAAGAAGAATACATAAAAAATTTGTCTCTTCGCTCTGCCACTGGTAAATGGTAATTTTATTTTTGTTGAGGATTAGTTTTAAGACCATTTTTACTCTCTATTTATACAAACATTTAAAAATGTTCGGTAATGGTGACAAAATCGATTTTCAGATTTTGAAATATCAATCTTAAGACATCAAAAAAATTGGGTTTTACTTGGATATTTGTCACCTTTGTTAATAAGTGTGTGTTTGTGTGTGTGTGTGTGTGTGTGTGTGTGTGTGTGTGTGTGTGTGTGTGTGTGTGTGTGTGTGTGTGTGTGTGTGTGTGTGTGTGTGTGTGTGTGTGTGTGTGTGTGTGTGTACTTTTCATAATGAATAGAACACACACAAACACACACACACACACACACAGAATGAAGAGTAGAAGCACTCTTCTTGAGGCAATAGATATAATCTGGCATGCTACTTGCTATACGTGTAGCATGTTGTGTGTAGCACATAGCATGTCAGATGGCATCTATTGCCTCATGAATAGTACTTCCGTTCTTCATTCCATATTACTGCTAGAGGTAAACATATATATTGTAGTAAGCATGCAGCTAACATGTTTTCCTTTAGCCTAGGTAGCACTACAGGCTTATTACTAAATGTTTTTCTTCATCCATTATACTGTGGGTAGCACTATAGTGCAGGTCAGCTGGGTCTCCGAAAATGCATGTTATAACGGGGAACCATTGATTAATTTGTATGAAATTTAACATGTAGGTCTGGTTTGTTCATGTTACAACTATTTTTTTTTTTAATTTTGCAAGAAACAACAAACAAAATTTACTGGGTAGCTCCAAAAAATTCCGGTTGAGGAGTTAATTAAAAAGAAGAAGTATACTTTCAGAAAATTGATACATTAAATTTTGATTCCATATGAAGAAATTCATAACTTAAGTCATTGTAACAAAATTAAATAAATTAAATGTTTGGTTTGAAAGTAAATAAAAAACAAAATTATACTTTAACTGCCATCAGATTTATTTTATTCTTCTTCTTAATAATAATTATTTTATCTACAAAGGCAAAGTTAGGAACATAAGGTCCTCTCTTTCATTTAACCTCAACACAACAAATAATATAAAACTATATGAAAACAAAAAACCCAAAAGTAAATTGAAAAAATATCCTGTTTTAGAACAAAATTTGTCTCTATGATACTATACGATCTGATTAACCTCGACATATGTAGAATCACAAAATTAAAATAAAAATTAAAGTTTGACACTAAAAATTAGTATTTTAATTCACTTTATACTAAAATTGTTGTATTTGAAAAAAAATGTTCAGGTTGTTCAATCATTACTTTTAAGTAATAAGTAATAATAACTATAATACAGGTAATAAAAGTGCCTTATGAAAGTTGATCTTTAAATAACAAATAACAAACTGTTCTCATTGCACTTGTAATAAGTTTTTAAATAATTAAATAATTAATATTAATAATATTAAAATAATAATATTAACAGATTACTTTTTTGTAGTTATACACAATGAAACTTCTTTTGATAGTACACTTCTAAATAGGGAATTCTTCTTCATAATGGATACTCTTGTATTCCCTGATCGAGGTATAACTATTCTAGGCTTAAATAAACTTCTAAATAGCAGACATTCTCAAAAATGCACCCAGACATTAAAAATCAATGGTCCATGGGCTTATTCAACCGAATTAATGATTCACAACAGAGCTTAATAGGTCAGCTTTTTCTTGGAAATTGTTAACATATGGAAGCAAACTAAACTACTGTTCAGTGTTTTTGTAGTAGGCGACTTCCTGGAAACGAAAATTTTGGAAAGAACACATGTTGTAGAAGTGAATCGGACACATGATGTTATGTTGCATTAATGAATGGCACGAAAGTGGCAAGAGAACTTGCACATCTTTATTTTTGACAGTCTTAACACCTTCTGAGCTACCTGGCTGTTTTAATATCCTTGTTTATCATCAGTATAAATAATTAATAAATCATTTATACATTTACATTCATCATAAATGCATTAATCATATACACACACACACACACACACATATATATATATATATATATATATATATATATATATATATATAATTCAGTAGACATAAAGAGATAATTTGAAATTGTGTGGGAATATCTCTTTCGCCCTCCCTCCCTTCCCCTCAACCTCCATCTCTTCCCTTTCTATTTCTCTTCTATTTCCCCCTTTCCCTTTCCTTTCCTCCCTCCCCCCTCTTTTTTATGTGGCAAATGATAATCTTTATAGTTTTTCACCAAAAAACTCTCTCTCTCTCTCTCTCTCTCCTCTCTCTCTCTCTCTCTCTCTCTCTCTCTCTCTCTCTCTCTCTCTCTCTCTCTCTCTCTCTCTCTCTCTCTCTCTCTCTCTCTCTCTCTCTCTCTCTCTCTCTCTCTCTCTCTGTTTGTTTATCAGACTGTGGTTAATTTCATTTTTGCCATAACTGGCTCATAAAGTTTCTTAAGCACTGAAACAGTGTGCAGAATATTCAGTTTTTTTCCAAAATTTGTCTATAGAAAATGCCATTTAATACCTGATTTTAAAGGACTTGTAGTTAAAAGATTCAAATCAAGATTTTATTTTAATTTCAAATAAAATGTTGACATTTTTATTCAGGAAGTATTGAAGCTCTGAGAGTGACGTTTGATGGAAAGGAGTACACATTGGAAGAGCTGGCCCAGGTTGTCAGAAAGAATCCAAAGACAATAGTTATAAACATTTCTTCTTTTCCTCAAGCAATCCCTGCTGTATTGGCTGCTATATCTAATTCTGGTATGAACCTTAATCCTCAGCAAGACGGTACTACATTGTATGTGCCTGTACCAAAGTAAGTTATCTTAACTTTATGACAGGTGTTATGTTGAGTACAGTAGTTATAACTAGTATGATGTATGAACTGTAGAGAGCTAAACAATACTTTTTTGGAAAACCACCAAGGTCAACAGTGTTTTTTTTTTGTCATAAGGTTCACTCTCTCGCATCCCTCAATCCTGCAATGCCCTGGTACCCATCCTAACAGTTGACAGGACATTTGATAGGGAATCCCATACCATACCAGTTTCGTTTAAAATTTAGATTTTCAGGTTTGAAAGTTCAGTCATCACAGTTTTCACAAATTAATATTTTAGACTAAAAAAAATATATTAATTGAAATATTTACATTAGAATACGACCAGCGTGTGCAGAATTACAATTTAATATCTGGATGTACATAAAACTAAAACAATACTAACATTGGATATAGGAAATTCCAAAACTTGATGGAGATATGTTAGCATTATAATGTTCATAATTTTGGTTAAATTCGATTCAAAATTGATTTTTGTAATTGCTTGAGTAGTTTGTTACCCATCAAAATGTACTCATTTCAAAATATTATAAATTCATAACTTATTTTTCTTACTTTTTGAAAATGTGTTATCTTAATTAGCATTTTAAAATTTGATTGCAAATACGAACTCAGTGGTGGTCATGAATCATTTTCATGGTGGACATGAACCCTCTTTTCTTGTTCTAATTTTCCTCCACTTTTGGGGATGCCACTTGATGCCATTTTTTAGTGAGGTTTTCTCTCTGCAGTTACTTCCCTAACCTTTCAATGAATTTACTGTTATGCTCCTTTAATCTGCACTGTTACAAAGGCAGATTAAATTAATTAGATAGAAGTTAATCCTGTTAATTAGATAGAAGTTGAAAAAACCTGCAAAAAATTGCCTCTGTGTTTCATTTTTCTTTTGCTTCAAAATCCATTTTTGTTCCTATGAATTAACAGATTTTTTTTAAATGTGGCAATTTACAATTGACCAATGTCAGGAACCCATAAACTCTGTTTGATATATAATAACCTTGATACAGTCCAATAGCACAAATTAGCTTATAAACACCTAACACCATGGGTAGAGGATATTTCATTTACCTCCTGGTGGATCTGCTTTGTTTTGTAAAAGCAAGATCACTTCATGTAGAATGTGCAGCAATCTTGAGAGTCTCATCGTAGGATATGAATGTTATATCTGTTTGCTACCCCTTGGTAAATTTTAAGGGACCCCAGTGATTTGTGAGGACCGCAGTTTGGATTAGTGAGGTTTTACTGCATAGCCTTATTTAAAGTACAAATTTTGCCCAGTTTTCTTGGTTCGATCACTTATACATTGTAATTGTATTTGTTTTTCAGAGTTACAAAAGAACACAGAGAAAACCTATCCAAAAATGCCAAAGCATTGTTTGTAAAATGCAGAGATAATATTAGAGATATAAAGAATAAATACACAAGAGCAGTTAAGAATAAAGAAAAGGAAGGACTCTCCCAAGATCTTTCTAATGAAATTTGTGAACAGGTATACACATAAGCAATAAAGTTTAGTTAGGTAATGATTAATAGCTCAATAGAAGAAATAGCTAAAATTTTATGTTTTAAGTTATAAATAACTAGTTTATGTATAAACTAATTGTAGTTTAAAAATAAACTAATTAGTTTAAAAAAAAACATAATTGTATTTTTTGAATTTAAGAGAGAAAACTATCTTATCTCTTGTAAAATTTGTGTAAAATTAATAGGTTTCGTAATATTCCACATTCAAAATTGTAAATGAATGTATAAATTGTAAATTTTGAAAACTGTATAAATAAAAGTACAACCTATTACAACCCGATGTTGGGAAGAACTGAAATTTAGACTAAAGTGGTCCCATGAGGCCAAAAAAAAGTACAACCTGTATATATTTTATTAAAGTAGAAGATTTAGAGTTGTATGTTTATAATAAAACTGCTAATATTGAACACATACAGTAAAATCTCTCTATAGCGGTATTGAAAGGAAGTTTTCATCACTATAGAGAGAACTCAACCAAAACTTCTATAAAATATTTTTATTTGTAAAATGTATTGTATACTTTTTTTAATTTGAAGTACTGAGTGTAAAGTTTATTGAAATAAAACTATATGAGGTACAGTCTTTAAAAAACAATATTTATTAAATAATACTGCATGAATAAAATACTGCAATGGTGAGGAAAAGGCAACTTTTAGTACAATAGTTTTGCCGAAACTATTGCAGAACTGCTTCATCATTCCATCAAATTCCTACTTTGTGGAATTTTTTTGAAGGTATTCCCTTCATTGTAATAGGACTTCTTTATTTTATTTTTATTTTTCAGTATTGTACCACCAAAAGAACTAGCTAAATTAACATTTTGGCAAAAATGTACTTGCTTCACACCTTTCTCTCTCAAGCAAAACTCTTACCTTTACATCTAATAATAAACTTTTCTGTTTAGACACCACTACACTGTATTGTAAAAGTATAAAGAAATAATGCACCACTTGTAAAATATATACTAGTGACAAAACGCTCGATTCAGTTGATGCCTTACTCACTGCTTTTAATACACAAATGACATCTCAGCATACTGAGAAACAGGGTAAAAGAGTAGGAAGCGTGCATGTGTTATAGAGTGATTCCTAGAATTTTGTTAGCCTCACTAAAGAAAGTTACAATACATATTTTTACTACAGGAATGGGTAGGAACAAACAGATTTTGCCATTATAAAGAGATTTTTGTCAATAGATTATTCTAATCTTAATATCATTTTTAAAAATGCATTTTTAGTATTTATTATTCTTAAAAATAGTATTTTATCTCCATGTATTTTGTACGTCTTTGTTCAAACCTGAATACAATGTAGGTCTTATTTCCTCTCATGCTTTGACGACAAATGAGACATTGCCAAATTTGTAGATACAAAATTGTAATGTAGTAAATAATATACATGCTGCTATATATGTGAACAATGCAATTGCACTCTAGTGAGTAAAGATTGAACTATGAAAATACACTCTTTTTATCACTGCCTGTTCAGCATCCATTGATGAAAACTGTATTTTACCTATACTGTTTCCTCGATTAAAAATGAGACAATTAATTAATTGTGAGAAATATGTTCACAGAACATAGGGCTTTAGTATAAAAATAGTCTGGAACCAAAACAGATCTGCCAGTTGTTTATATTAAATATTATAGGTTTTGCGTCCATGAAAGGAATGCCGAACGTCTTCAGACTCCTAACAAATGCAAAATTCCAGTTGAAGGATGCCAAACTCGCATGAGATTTTGTGTTTTTTTGTAATGCCAAAAAATGGTGGAAAAGGTTTTATAGACTATCACTTCAGAGTAACTCTTCAGAGTATGGGACTCAAGTTAAGTTCAAACTGAAGTTAAGTTGAAGATATTTCTACCCACTAAAACCACCAAAAGAATTCCTCTTCTGCAAAACACCCCACGGAACTGCCGCAGGCATTACTTTGCGGAAAAATGGACTACGTGTCCGCTATCCATCTACAGTGTTGGCTCTGTGTGATCTTCAATCCTCAGCCTCTTTATGACCACTGCGGTGAATCCCGCAATGGCCCTTCAGTTGGCCTCTAAAGTCATCATTGTTGCAACCAGATTTTCCGATTTAATGCTACCTCGCAGATATGTTTGCAGGTCCACCCTGACCTTGTTGAATCTCTGGCAATAGAAAAATACATACCCCAAATCTTCCTTCACCGCTGGAAGATGAAGGGGAGAAGCCGAGTCTGTTTCCAGCTGGAAGCGGAATAGGTAAGCAGCTCAGAAGCAACCATGCCTAGTTAGAACCTGTGTGAGGTAGAAGTCAGTCTCTCAGTGCTCCCTGGTGCACCAATCCAGAATGTTGCTTATGAGTTGGTGCGTCAATCGTCCGTTTGTTGCTGATTCATTCCACTGTTGTTGGTAGTACTCAGGGTGCGATCTCGCTCCTCTTTAATTGCCACCGCATGACTATACCGCTGCTCAGCAGCTCACATTGATACAGCCTCGCTTTTTCATTGGCCATTAGCCTCATAGGAAACTATTTGATAACCACTTACAGCAATGTACATCAATGCACCGAACTGACCTTGCGCACATAGCTTGTGACCGTTATAGCCTGGCTCAAGGAGCACTTAACTCACTACCCAGGCCAAGAGTCAGCAGCATGCCTGTCTTGAGCCTCCTAGGTTCAGCATGAATCTGCAGAGGGCTCCTGCCACGTTTGCTACCTTTCACTAGCTTCCTGGAGATATTCTTTGAAGCAGAATCTTGTGTCAACCCTCACTCCAAGGTACTGGAGGGCTGGGACAAAAATTATCTGCATATCTCCAACTTTAAGCATTATTGTCTCTTTATTTTTCCTGCTTGTCACAAGCATGACCTTTATCTCATGACTGACAAGATAAACCCATGGATGTGAGCCATCTCTGGATTGACTTCCCTGCCTTATTGGCCCAGACTCTGACTTTTTTCAAAAACTTTCCTTTAACAACCACCACAAGGTCACACTGGTAAATCTGAAGACTTTTATGCCTGGTGGTACACTGACTTGTAAGACTTTATTCTACATGATGTTCCAAAGGAGGAATCCAAGTACTGATATTTGTGGTACCACCACTGTTACTTTGTACCTCTTTTGTCCTTTCTCAGTGTTAGATGAGAGTTCTATTTTCAAAGGAGCTCGCTGTCAGCTTCTGGAGATACACTAGAACCCTCGTGCTCATAAATTCCACGAGACATTACTCCATCCTGCTGAGTTGAATGCATTTTCAACGTTCAATGTGACAATGGCACAATACTTTTTAGCACCTCTTCTCTACATTTTGCCTTTAGTAGCTGTCCTTGCTCTAGTAATGACACCGTAAATACCATAAGTGTTGGTTCTGCCTGTCCAAAATCTATATTTGTCCAATTATAGACAATTACAGTGGTATATATAGGACCAATTTATATTCGAAGTAGTTTTGTTCTGCTACCTCTGGGTTGTGATTCCTCCAACGTGTTATCTGGGATTTTCTTCTGGCTTGGTGGTACTGAGACCGAAGGCTTGCAATATCTTCAGTCCACCAAAAAGCTGATTTGTGATGCTCTCGTCTGGAGGTTCTTGTCATTGAAGCATCGCACGCTTCTTCCACTCTTTGCATCAGTGAGTTAGCCATTTGTTCTGGAGTTCCTTCCAAAAGTAGACCATCCTCGAGCAGTATAGCAAGCACCTCTGAAACTCGAGCAACCTAGGATTCCGCTTACAAATTGGTTTTTGGGTGGAAGGTCCAAGAGTCTCCTGTCCCAACAATTTCATAAAAAATAGCATTGTGGTCACTATCGATGAATTGTCTGCTCACTGTCCACTTGTATATGCCAGCAATTTTGTGTGTGTGTGTGTGTGTGTGTTTTGCGTTAGACACATGGACTATAAGAGTTCACAGTTATAGTCCAATTTGATTCAAACATGGTACAAAAATCGATTATAGAAATTGTTCGGACAAGTTCATACCAGCAAAATGTGTTTAAAAGTTTCAAAATGAGAGCCACTTCAAATCTTAAAAAATGCATAACGTTTTTGTTTAATTTTTTTTTTAATGCAATTTCACAATTGTAATCAGTGTTCAAAACTGAATAAATTAGCATTTTGAATTTTCATAATGCATAGAAATTAAGAAATTTGATTTGATGGCTGTCAGGGTTTTTTTGTATTTACAGTGTGATTTGAAAGTTTAAAATCCTAATATGTAAGTTTTAATGTTGATTTTGGTGGTGAAATCATAATTTCGAAACGGTAAGGTAAAGAAAAATAGTTTTGGAAATTTGCATCTATAATATCAGTGAGACTGTGCAAGCTGCAATTTTTTATCTTATGAAGTAAAATTTGTTAGAAAATATAAATAAAAATTCAGCGTTCTCATTTACATGATGTTCTAAAATAAAGAAGTTGAGACCTTTAAAATATACTGAAAAATGATTTCAGGTGAACATTAAAAAAAAAACTTACAGATCAAAAACAATGTTTCATTCTTGCAATATTAAAAAATTTCTGTATTTAACGATAGTACAGTATTAATTTTGAGTAATCTTATTTTGATAGTGGTAATTTTTTTTATATAATATAAAGATTTATTATTGCAATGTCCACTTTCAATTAGATTGTAAATTCCCACTGTAAATGTGTTCACTATATGTTTACATAGTGTTTAATGTTTATTTGCAATCTTAATGCCTATTAACATTTCTTCATATGAAGTTTTGACTGTTTTTGTTTATTTCAGTTGATTCAAATACATGAAGAATATATTGAACAAGCTTCAAAGATGATGTTAGCAAAACAGCAAGAACTTATAGGAGAATGATAACTATAGCAAATTGCTTTTCATATCAGTTATATTAGTTCCTGAAACATTTTATTGCAAAAAGGTATTGACATATTTGCATTAATCATAAATAATAATTAAATATTTTATAGCAGTTTGTCTAAGTGTGTTTATTTGTTTACATGTTTAACTTCCAATTCCTACTAACAATAGTTTGTCAGTTGTCATATCCTTAATTAATAACTTATGTAGTTTGTGAAGAAATGAAATTTATGGAGTTTTAAAGTATCTGTTGCTAAGCATTTTACATTTATCAACAAATGTTGAATTGTAGTATAATAAATACAGGGTCCAATGAAGCGGGATGATTGTAGGTGGTCTTGAGACAAAGTTAGCAGGTAGTGGGAGGATGGTTACTGGCGCGTCACCACCTGCATTCTACCATTTAGTTACAATGGATCATTGGACTGGTAAACAACGCTGCTACGTGGTGAAAACGTATTATCAAAATGGCGAACATTTTTTGCAAACTAGATGTGTTTTCTGATGTCATTTTAACATACCATGTAACCAGCTTGTCCTGTTAGATAATGCAATTCCAACATGGATAAACAACCTCTAGCAAACGGGAACACCTGAAAACATCGCAGCTGTTCAACAACTATGGTTAGAAGTTCTTGCCGATCAGCCAAACAACATGCCCTTCTCATTGAGTAAGTGACACATCTAGGGGGGGATACCTCTTTTTGTTTTATGGGGATATCTAAAAACAAAAGTGTTTCAAGCAGATCCACCCACAACCGTTTAAGCCCTCAAACAGTGAATTGTAGACGAGATTGCGGCAATACCTGTAAATATGCTGCGGGAGATCATGCAAAACTTCCAAGCCAGGCTCCAAGAATGCCTTAACTGCAATGGAGGACATTTGGTAGACGAAAATAATATTTTTTCATATTGTACCCATACTGGCTATTCTTGTACTTTCAATTTTACTAAAAATTAAAAAATTTTTTTTTCAATAATCAATTACTTTATTTAATCATCCCGTTTCATTGACGTACCGTGCATATTGTATACTTTAAATATTTTTAAAGTGAAAACTTCTTTAGTACTTTTTGGGTGGGTAAAAAGCATTGAGCTTGCATCACGCTAAATCTGTATATGGCGAGTCATATCAATTCAATACAGCTGCGAGCTGTAGTATGCCGAGAGTCCGAGAGTGCAGTACACGTATAATATTTGTATTAGTATATACGAACAACCTAATTATAATATAAATGAATGACAATAATAATGCAAACAACTCAAATATTGATGAAATTGATAATGTAACTAATGAAAATAATGTTAAAAATTAAGTACATCAAAATCAATGTAAATACCGTGTTTTATGCATATTCACTATATTATTATGCCAAATAAGTTGTATTTGTTTGCTCTGCGATTGCACAGCCCATCATGTATTTTTATAATTAAATAAATATGCAAATGTGTTCAAAAAATGTGTATAAATAAAAAAAGATTACTCAGTAATTATTGTTCAGAGATTACTTAGTAATTGATGTGTGTAAATAAAAAAATATTACTTAATAATTAATGTTATACTTACAGAACCTATTTCTTACATTGAATTTTATGTAAATTTGTTTTGGAATATAAATCAGTAAATATCAGTTAATACATTTAAATATTACAATTTATATATTTATACTAATTATATTATATGAAAAATTTGTTGTTATGCTTGTATGTAATACATAAAAGCTGTATCACCATGCCTGCACAGGTAGTATTTAAGAACACATGTTATATCTGTTTTTTGTTTCCTTCATGTCAAATATATATATATATATATATATATATATATATATATATATATATATATATATATATATATATATATATATATATATATATGGAAACATCTTGATGACCATAAAATTAAAATAATGGTATTTGATGTGCAGTACAATAAACCTCTCAAAACTTATAAGTTTTGACACATCTCTATCTGTCTATATTTATTTATATGTATTGATTTGTACTAGGAGTTATACAGAAACAACAAAGAAACACTTTTATTAATTAATTTAAAAGCAGTCAGAAAATTATTTGAATGCATAAATACATAATGGATTTAACAAAAGTTCGATATTATCCAAGAGGATACTTGTCTTAGTTATTTGAATTGGCATTAACTCAGAGGTTTGGTAAAGTATGTAACATATTCATATGGTCCATATTAAACACTATGCTTACAATTTTCACTTAAATATTCTCTCAGGGAAGGGAATGTACTCGTTCTGGTTTTTAATAGAGAGCTTGTTAGTAAAACACATGTAATTAAAAATTATAATTTATAAACTAATTGATCATATAAAGATATCTGAAAACTAAAATTAAAAAAGTTATGATACTTGATGTGTTCAGACATATTTATCTTTGATGATTATTTTTTGTAAATTTATTGATATGTAGTTTAAAAAAATTTTATTTTAAAATTCAAATTGTAAAGTTCACGGATTAGTAATTTGGTAGTGTCTCACCCAATTAGAATTATTCCACTGCCTTTTCATTGATTCTGAATTTAAACACTAAAAACATTTTCTTTCTATGTATAATTTTACTTCTGCAGCTGATTTCTCCTTATTGGTTGATATTGTATGTTCACATAAACTGATGAATTTGTTTACTGTATATGCCCTTCGCATACACAGTGCTCTTATTGGAGCACTGACGTATTGAACCTTTTGTGTTCCAGAAGCGACTCCTGTATCATTTTGTGTTGTAAACAAAATTCATAATGTTCAATGTGTAAGTTTACTCTTTTGGTACTATTTTGGGTATAATTTCGATTGACTTGTATTTAATAAATATATATAGGGTAATTATACATGCAATTTTTTCACCAAATATTGTTTTATTTTAAAATATCTTTTGTGTGATCCAGTATTTGTATTTTGCAATATAACTATATATATATATATATATATATATATATATATATATATATATATATATATACAGGTTTTTGTGGAATATCCCACCTTTCTGCTACACACACATATATATATATATATATATATATATATATATATATATATATATATACATATGTAGTTCGACAGAATAAAATATCACATTAATAAATCCATGTAAAGAATGTTGTAGGCTATTTGACTGTTATGGGCAGCCAGGATTGTTATAACTGGTCATGACTTTTGGTTTTCTCTTTTTTTGTTGGTATTTATGTAGAAAATGGAGCTTGTGGGTTATTCTAAATTTATGAATTGTTGCAGCAGGGTTATTTTAGAATTAAATTCATATTCTAAAATTACGAATTATTGACAATTTATTAATTGTCAAACGCATGTGCAAATATATGTTTGCTCTAAGTGGGACTATTTTTTAAAATCAAACATGAAAATATTTTGGCAACTATAATAGTTTTGAAGCTGAAATTTGCTATGCTGGTAGGTTATAGCTCAAAAGGGTATATATATTTTATCCAAAATTTTGATTGGCTAGCCCAAAATAGGGCTACTTTGAAAAAAAAAACATTGTTGGCACTTGTAAGAAAAATCTGGAAGTTAACATTCAGGTGAGGTCAGAAGGTTACACAAATATTTATCAGAATTTTAATTGCCCGAAATGGGGTTATTTAAAAAAAAATAACAAAATATCTCTGCAGCTATAAAAGTAAGAAATTAAAGTTTAAAATGTAGAAATATTGTATCCTTGAAAGGCTGCACAAGTATATTTTTCCCAAAAAACTTTTTTTTTGAAAACCGTTGATTTTCAGTGGGTACTACACTAGTTATAATATTAACTAATGCATTAGTTTAATTTAAATTCCTATTCTTAACTTAACAATTATGAAAGTTGAACTTTTTTTACTGTTTTCCAAAAATTTCATGATTCTGGAATCAGGAGATAAAGAGAAACATTTAAGTAGGGGTAGTTGAGGAGTAGAATCTTATTAAGCAAAACACATGGTAGCTCAACAATCGCTAAATTGCCAGGAATCTGAAAATATATTTATTACCATAGTTAAAAAAATTCCTCAACAATAAAAAAATATTTAACAATGTGCATCTAAATAAATAAGTAAGATTGTATATTATAAATTAAAAATTGTTAGTTAAATTGCTTGAATAGTCCATAAGTATATAATAAAATGGCAAAGTCAGGAAAATATGCTGATCCTGAGTGGTTTACTCCATCACAATATATTGATGCTCGTCACTATTATTGGCAGAAACTTGAAGCAGAGAAGGATTTGAAGGTCTTGAAGGTATCTATTTCATTGTACAAACATATGGTATCTTAAACTTGTAAAACACATTTAAAAATCGCTGCCATTTCCCTAAGGTAAAGAGGAGCATACGGGCACTTGATCCTGACTTCTAAATCACTTTTTAAGGGGTTGCTAAATTTTAATATATGTTGAATTTCCAATGATCAAGGTGTTAAAAAAAATGCAGAGAAAGAGTAGAATGCAGAAAAATGAGAAAGAAGCTTTAACATACGAGTAAATTCTCCCACTACAAATTGCTGATCAGAACACATTTGATACTGTATTTATTTATGTAATTCAGTGAAATAAGAATGGTGTAATAAAATTGTTCAAAGATTAAAGATAGCAAAATATCAATTCACAATATTCATAGAGGCAAAATAAATTTAAATTTTAATACTCGTCTTTTTTACTAGTTTAAACTGGTCTAAACTAAGATTTTTATATAATATCTACATTAAATCCAGAATCAGTAAATAAAGTCCTAATCTTTAAACTGTAAACAATATAGAAATTGTTGAACTGACAGTCATTTTTCAAATGTCATTTTATATATAGGGAAGTATTTTATACAAATATTGGTACATACTTGTAAATGTACTTACATTTCTACCTCACATATAAAAAATTTGTGGGGTATATTAAGGTCGTGGATATTGAGGGATTACTGTATTGTAATTTTTATCAAAATATAAATATAACATGTAGTTTTTTTAAAATATATTTCATCTCTAAATAAATTATATTTCACTAATTCATTTACTGCATTTCTTTAAAAGATTTTATTTAAATAACCTTTAATTTAATTTAGAATAACTTAATTAAGTGTTTTCCTTATAAATGCATTGTTTGAATTACATGTGCTGAATATAAAGTTTTAAAAGTAATTATTTTTCCAACTTCTGAATAGTCACTGCAAATACAGATTTTATTTCTAATATCACATGTCCGTTAACCATGATTTACTGTATAACTACTTCTTTGAAAATTTGATTTCATTATCATATCATTGTCAGAATTTCGGTTCATTTTTTATTTTAATTAAAATTTTAAAATTTAATTCTAATTTATAAAGGTTGATATACAGGTCATTTTTTTCCTTACAAACTTTTACGATTTAATTTCCCATCCTATATTTTCAAATTATGGAACAAGTGGTTTATTTATCATATAGTTGTGGTCTCCCTCAGAATGAAGTAATTTTCATTTTATTTACACTGTGCCTGTCTCATTTGTATAATCTAAAAATATATTAGTATTGTATAAATTATTTCAAGAATAAATTCCATTTTATTATTGTATTATATTTTTTCTAAAAAAAATGTCAAAGGCTATACCAGAAGATCAAAGAATTACATACTTTAATAGACCACCGAAGAGTGAAAAAGTATGTCTGTATGATATGCTATACAATTGTAAACCGGGTTGGGACCATATGAGTACAAGGTGTGATAGGAAAAATCCGAGGATTGTTGAAAATAACATTTATGTGGAGGTAAAAGAGAAACAGCTGAAAGACATATTTTTTTCTGATATGTAGAAATAAGATTTTTTAAACATATTTACTTTATAAATTTATATTAGACTAATGAAGGTAGAAGATTGCTGAATATATGTAAGAAGTCAGTGTAGTAACTAGATTTGAATCTATGTGCAGATTCAAGATCTAGTAAACTACCAAGTGAGCTACAAGCCCTCACCTATAAAAATAGCAAGATGCATGATGCAGTATGGATTTTAATTGTGCAGTTTGTTTAGTGTTAAGTTCATTGTGTGCATGATATAATGGGTAATGTTTGTTTTGTTGAAAGAGTAATATTTATTTGATGATGACAAAATAAATTGTCAAAACTGGTCATTAATAGAAAAAAAATGATTAGGATTGGGAGGGAACGATATTTATTTAATACAACTTTAAATTTACTGTACAATCATAGTGGCTAAATTTCTCAAAAAACCTTATTTCATTATTAGTACAATTCATAGCCAAGGTTAGACATTTCCTTGTAAATAAAGAATGGTCATCATTCAAGACTGAAAAATGAATCAAAACATACAATCAATAGTTTTGGCTTCAGTTATTTGTTTATATTCTCCAGTAAAATAATGATTTCAGACCTTGGGTACTGCTAAATTTAAATGTTCCAAAGTGTTGGTTTGTTTTTTTCTCACTTTTAAATATTTACATATATAACAAAAAAAAGTGCCTTGGTCTCTAGCATTCTAAGAGTTTCATGGTCTAAGTAGTGCTGACCACTTGCAAGTAAGAGTTTTCATGAATTATGCAAGGACTTTCATTGATTTGAATTCAATAGAATCTTGCACTACCAAAGTTTGAATTATTGTATAGCTGATAATTTACATTCGTTTTAAATTAACAATCCATAATTTTCTGCTTAGTAAAATTAGGATTTTGCTTATTTAGTAAAATCAGTAAAACATTTTGTAAAAATGTTGCCTTTTAAGTAAAACATTAAAAAAATAACAAATTTTCAAATTAATTTTAAAAAACGTCAGCTGGTTTGAATTTATTTAAATGTGTACATTTTTATTGAAATTTCGTTGGAAAGTGAGCTATTCAGATTAGACTGACCTCTTAGAAATTATGCATGATCTTTGTTAGCACCTATTGATGCAATTTTGGTTCAGTTTGTTTTATACAAACATTTTTTTATGGTTAATAATACATTTTTGTGGGAAAATTCATTACTCTGAAAAATATGTATACATTGAATTCATTGTTTTTGAAGTGGTAGCTACAGAAAATCTTTAAAAACCATAAATTTTCATGTTACCTTTTTTCTGTAATTTTATTTCAAA
Organism: Callitettix versicolor; assembly: GCA_022606455.1. Lineage (NCBI taxonomy): Eukaryota > Metazoa > Arthropoda > Insecta > Hemiptera > Cercopidae > Callitettix > Callitettix versicolor. Next base: position 47,611,581 of record CM040183.1, read on the forward strand.
AACTTAAAATCTGCTTAAGTTTGTATTTTAAATGTTAAATTTTATTGATAGTTTATATTTGTATTAAATTCAATTTAAAATTCTTATTTGTGCAATTTTTAACTCTATGACAGTTAAGTCAGATTTAAACATCATTTAGAAGACTGGTAAAATAATTTCAAAAAAAAGATAAATTTTTTTAAAAATTTTGAAACAGATGAACGGATTTTTCATGGGTAATGAACAAAACCCCATTTAAGCTATTTTTTATTGAATTTACTTTTGTGTTTCAAAATATCTGTTTACATCATGTTATTCAATATTGTTACTTTTGAAAATTTGTTTCCTTTAGGTCAGCGAGGCAGCTGTCTGTCACGAATATTTTGTAAACATGATCAAAATTTATTTTTGTATATATTTAAGATTACCAGTTATACTTATTAGAGTAATACAGAGTAATCAAATTAATTTATTTAATAATATGGTCAAGCACATGATTTTAAAGCATTTATTGAAGGTATATAAGCACCTTGTAAATTAGTACATGTATCGACTATTGAAATGTAATATTGAATATTTCACATTCATACAGTTCTCATACATACTTCAGTTTTGATATTTACAAAATCAAAATGACTTTGTGATGACTTCCATATCAAATATAAACTGTTAACAAAAATAGATCAGTATCACTGGGGAATTGTACTTTGCCCTCGGCACTGCTGTGATGTGATAAAACGACACCAGTTACTCAGAACACATCATGCCAACTGTACCGCTTGTATTGTAAGCGATTTTTTAAATGCCCTCTTTTTGAAAAGTTTTGATATCCAAACATAAAAATACTTTTTAAACATATTTTACTTATCCACACTGGAAAAGGTTGAGCTATGTAAAAAAAGTGTTAATGTTGGTGAATTTTTCAAAACACGCTTTTATTGAGGCCCAGAAGTATAATGTTTTGTTGTGTGTATTTATATACTAAATAAATAAAAATTTTAAATATTTTTCCCTTAAGATTTTATTTCTGAACTATCTCTAAAATTTTTTGTTGTTAGCCCCTATATTTTTCCTATGTTTGGGCCATTACAAAGATCATTTTTGCTACATTTTTGGTAATCAGTCATACCATTTACTAGTTAAGAATTGTTAAGGACAGACAAATAAAAAAAAAAAAAAACGATCAAAATAAAGGTCCTTGATTCTGAATATAAAACCTAAAAACTGGTATATTTCACTTAAATTTTTATTTATAAATAAAAAGTTACAATTTGGTTATTGTTTTCATACACCTTCAAAAGCCAAAAATTTTAAATTGACATGAATAAACCAAATTGTTTTCTGTCATCTACTGCAGGAACGGGAACGTATTGTACCAGTATTGTTTTCATCACTTTATGGACAACGTAAAACCAATTTAGAAGGAAAGCCTATAATGTTTCATCAAAGAACCAATCACATAAAGGAATTTTATAGGAATAATAATGTAAACTTAAACCCTAGCAGAGGACTACCAAGAGTCTCAAGTGTACAATTATAAATACTTAATTATATTTGTGAACCTACAGATACAATAAATAATTTAATACCTTTTCCTTCATGGCCTGTCTACTTTCTTTCATTAGGATTTCTAAGTAACATTTTTAATAGGAGGATTATTTATTTGTAGGTGGTATTCTTAAAAATAAATTCAATAAAAAATTCCAAGTAACAAATAACAATTGTGCATTGCTGATAATAAGAACATAAATACCTGTTTAATTCAAATCTTGAACATCTTGATTATTTGTGGGGTCTCAGCATTTTTTTTAAATTAATTTTTTTTGTGTGAAAATCATGAGAACGAAGTATTGCTAACTACATATAGCAAAATAATCAATTATTTCACATATGCCTACTTCTGTACTTTACAGTATTGTGCAGTACATACGAGGTGTGTTCAGAAAGTAAGGAGAATTTTAAAATTTCGTGGGCTTGGAGAGTCCGATTGTCAAACATTTTTTTTTATTAGGTTGGTATACATGCCCATGAAGTATGATAAAACTTTCAGCTGTTTTCATTGTTGACTTTGTATGTGACAGCCACTAAGGTTAGACGTGTTTTTATGAGCTCGGCGATTTTCATTTGTTAAAAGAAATGGATCAAATAATTTGTATCAAATTTTGTGTAAAACATGGAATAAAGTGTAACAGTGTGTGTAAAATGTTAACAAAGGCCTATGGTGAGTCTGCCATGAGTAAAGCAAGAGTTTATGAGTGGTATCAGCTTCCAAGAAAGCTGTGAAGACATTGAAGATGACGAATGCCCTGGACGCCCCAGCACATCAACAACCGATGAAAACGTGGAAAAAGTGAAAGAAATGGTTATGAACAATCACCGAATCACAATTAGAGAGGTCACTGATGATGGTGGCATATCGATTGGATCATGTTTTGTGTGCGAAACATGTGGCAACAAAATTTGTTCCAAAATTGTTGAATTTTGAACAAAAACAGCGGCGAATGGAAGTTGCTCAGGAGTCACTGAATGAAGTCAACAACGATGCAGAATTACTGAAACGTATTATAACAGGTGATGAAATATGGGTTTACAGATATGACGTCGAAACTAAGACTCAATCATCCCAGTGGAGGCATTCTGGCTTGCCAGGACCGAAAAAGACTCGACAAGTGCGGTTGAATGTGAAGAGGTTATGCTCACTGTGTTCTTCGATATTAATGGCATAGTGCTTCATGAATTCCTGCCACCAGGTGAAACGGTCAATAAGGAGTACTACCTACAAGTTCAACGCTGTTTGCGTGAAGCAATCCGAAAAAAAATGCCCGGATCTGTGGAAAAACAATTCATGGCTTTTGCACCACGATAATGTACCAGCTCACACTTCATTGCTTGTTCGTGAATTTTTGGCCAATAACAGTACTGTAACGATGCCCCAGCCTCCATATTCGCCATACATGGCTCTGTATGACTTTTTCCTATTTCCAAAAATAAAGAGAACCTTAAAGGGCCGTCGTTTTACAGCCATAGATGACATTAAAAGCGCATCGCTGAAAGAACTAGAGGCTATCTCAAAGATCGAGTTTGAGAAGTGTTTCGAGGATTGGAAGAAGTGCTGGCACAAGTGCATAATCTCCAATGGGGACTATTTTGAAGGCGACAACATCAATGTAGAAGGATAAATAAATATTTTGTTCAAATAATTAAAATTCTCGTTACTTTCTGAACACACCACGTACATACTAACTATACATCTGATGTTCAACTGAATACATTATTTTAAACAAAAAAGAAAGTTAAGATGAGAAGGAGGAATCAATGCCGTGCAGATAAGATTGACTCATAAAGCTACCCTGAATCATGTTGACGGACTGCTGCAATACTTAGTGAAACAGGAAGATGCCGTACCGGCCAAAATACATATGTTACTGTTAGGGGTTCGGGGTCTCTACACTCGGGTCCTTCAAATAATTAACAATTGGTGGTTCATCAAAAAAATACCTTTAATATATTAAGATGTATATTACATTTACATTACATTTATCTTGTAACAGTTACAACTATGGTTGATGACAACCCCAAGAATGAACACTACTGTCTTATTCTTCAAAATGTTCCCCAAAATATATACTAATGTATTCAAACCAAAAGTAAAAGGGGAAGAAGTGTGCACAAATTTTTGTCTACTTACTTTTACCACCGATTCGCCAATTCTCAGCACCGCCTGGCTGGAATGCTCTTCCGTAGTGCATCCCGACATACAGCCTTCAGGTCTTCACAGAATCAACCGTCACCCAGAATATACCAACGTTCCGGTCCCTCCGGAATCGACTGTTCCAGCCTTACTTCTTCCCCAAGCTTTTATTTCAACTACTGTTCTACATACCTTGTTGCTTATTGCAACAGGCAGTAAGTCAGCAGTTTCGTAATTCGCCTATGTCTTTGTCAATAGTGTTCCTTCCTTGGCTGTGACCTCATTATAATATTTAAAACTAGTAACTAAAAATTGATATTTTTCTAAATCGTAACAATACCGGTTCTTTGTAGGACATTGTCCTCAGCGTCGAAACCAGGTCTTCTATAATTAGTGGGGTTTACATTTGTGGATAGTCTGTGCGGGGTAGGGAAAGTGCTTTGTTTTATTACATATATCCTATATATATATATATATATATATATATATATATATATATATATATATATATATATATATATATATATACATTTAAGTAGGATATACATATATCCTAATAGCATTGTTGTGCTATTGCATGCAGATCTCGCCCTCTCATTAATTGTATGTATTAATGTATGTATTTTCCCCCTCTCTACTTAAAGTATGTTTTTGTCTTAAAAATTGTTTTGTTATAAAAAACACATGCCACTGACTATTTCGAGAAAAAATAAGCTGTTACCTAATTACAAAATTTGAAAACATTACTTCATAGTTACTGTATACAACCCCGCAGGTTTTGCACCTATTGAGAGGATTTAGACTTCCCTCATGGTACCCGAGTCTAACACACACTTACACTTACAACTTTAACACTTTACACTCACAGTTAAATTTAGGGAATCCCAAGCTAAGGTGGAACAGAATACGCCGAGGGCTGCATGGCTAAGGGGGAGCTTAGCTTTTAGTATGCGAACTCTGGATACCGGGCGACCTCCAGTTTCAATTAGCCTTACCTATGCATGCGGGGCTCTTCATGGGTGGACTTCTTTTTCCCTAGCTGATCGTGGGACCATTTATGGATACTCAACAATCCTGGGCTCTGCAAAGGTGGAACCTAGGAGACAACAGGGCTGTCAAACGTCCTTCAGGAGCGCAAAGGCGCCGATTGCAGAGAGAAAAGGCAGCAGCTATCTCTTCCCCCCCAAAAAGGATGAGAGTTGTTCAAGTCAACCTCCATCACAGTAAGGCAGCAACTGCTGTCTTACGGAGGATGCTTGAACAAGGTGAAGCCGACCTTGCCTTGGTTCAAGAACCATGGGTGACGGGAGGTAGAATAGCAGGACTGACCATAGACGGAGGTAAGTTAATATATGACCAATCAGCCGCTAGGCCTAGGACCTGCATAGTTGTTAGGAATAATATTGAGATACTTGTGTTGTCTTCTTTATGTTCCAGGGATTGTACTGCAGTTAGTATAGACCTATGTGTGGGATCTAGGAGCAGAAGGGTTGTCATGACCTCTGCTTACTTCCCACAAGAGGAAATGGATAGCTTCCCACCCATCAGTTTTAGAAGGGTGGTGGAGCACTGTGGCGATGGAGAAGATGAGCTGCTTGTTGGAGTAGATTTCAACACACATCACACGGTGTGGGGGAGCAGTAACACCAACATTAGAGGTAATCAGTTGCTTTCCTTTATTGTAGCTCATAATCTTTATATTTTCAATAAAGGTAATACACCTACCTTCGTAATGAAGGCTAGAAGTGAGGTTTTAGATCTTACTCTGGGGACCAAGGGCGTGCACAATGCATTGGGTATGTGGCATGTGTCTAAAGTGCCGTCTATGTAGGATCATAGGCATATCGCCATGATCTCGGTGTGATAAATAGATAAGTAAATACTTAACGAAATCCTAGGAATACTAGATGGGGGGGGCCTATGAAGAAAAGCTTAGGGCTGACCTTAGAGATCTTAGGATGCTGATACGTAATTCGCATAAATTAGAGTATGCAGCTGGAAGACTGGCGGAGATAGTTGTGGACTCCTTTCATGAGAATTGTCCCCATACGAAGAAGGTTGCTGGGGTTAATGTTAAATGGTAGACCCAGGCACTTTCTGAGCAAAGGGGACAGGTTTGAAGGCTGTTCAATGCGGCCAATCACTACGGTAAGTGGGAGGCCTATAGGCTGGCCCTGACCGAGTATAATAAGGCATTAAAAAGGGCGAGACGGGACTCGTGGAGGAAGTTCTGTGTGGAAGTCAGTCGTATTTCTCAAGGAGCACGACTTCACAAGGTCCTAGCCTTGGACCCTTTGAACCCTATGGGGACCCTTGTTGGTCCTAATGGGGAGTATACAACAACTGGGAAGGACACCTTGGAAGTTCTACTCAGGGAACACTTTCCTGACTCTGTGGTCAGGGATGTAGGAAGGGAGTGAGTGTCTGATGTCCCCTATATGTTTTTTTTTTTTGGTGTTTAACGTCCGACTATTGTGCACACTTGGGCTAATGCAGACGAAAGATGTTCCCTATAGGAAGCCTAGTAGGGGAGATTGGAAAATCGTAAACCAAGTTGTGGACTTGGATAAGGTGAGATGGGCCATTAATACCTTTCACCCATTCAAGTCACCTGGTTCTGATGGTATTTTTCCATCATTATTGCAGCATGGAGGAGAGCCTATTGCTGTTATTCTGTGCAGATTGTACCGGGCCAGCATAGCCACTAGGTATGTACCTCTGGGGTGGAAAGCGGTCCGTGTAGTCTTTATTCCTAAGCCGGGGTGAGCATCTTATGCTGACCCTAAGTAAGGCTTTTAGGCTAATCAGTCTGACTTCGTTCTTTCAAAAGTCATTAGAGAAATTAGTAGATAGATATGTCAGAGGGGTCATGATTCCTCTACATGTCAGTCAATATGCCTACAAATCAGGGAAAGGTTGTGAGAGTGCATTTTATAATTTGGTTCACAGATTAGATGGGACTCTTGAGACCAAAGAATACGCCCACGGTGTCTTTCTAGATATTGAGGGAGCTTTTGACAACGCCTCACATGCTTCAGTGCTTTGTGCCCTGTCAAGATGCGGGGTGGATAATACCGTGTGTGGCTGGGTGGGGGACATGTTGCATGGGAGGTCAGTTGTAGCTGAAGCTCTAGGAGAAGAGGTGGAGGTAGAGGTTGCCAGAGGCTGTCCACAGGGGGGTGTTTTGTCCCCTCTCTTATGGAACCTGGTGGTGGACTCACTCCTGAATCTTCTCTCGTCAAAGGGATGCTATACCCAAGGATATACCAACGATTTAGTGGTGCTAATCCGGGGGAAGCATGGTAATACAGTGGTATATCTCATGAAGAGAGCCTTATCACTGATGGAAATTTGGTGTAGTCAGGAGAACCTAGGGGTTAACCCCAGGAAAACTACTCTGGTTCCTTTTACTAGAAAGAGGATTACCCCACATTTAGGAGGACTCAAGCTCTTTGGGGAGACAATTCCTGTTGAAAACGAGGTGAAGTATCTAGGCTTTAGTGTTGGACACTAAGTTAACCTGGAATGCTCACCTGGGGTGCATCATGGGAAAAGCCAATAAGTCTTTAATGGCAGTTAGAAGAATGGTTGGCAAAAACATGGCAACTGAGACCAAGAATGATGAAGTTTATATATACTGGGATCATTAGACCTATGGTATGCTATGGTGCTGTGCTGTGGTGGACTAAGGTCGAGCAGAGGGGGGCCAGAGAGTCTATGACTAAGTTGCAGAGGTTGGCCTGTCTATGTATCTCTGGCTGTATGGACACTGCGCCAATGGCAGCCATGGAGATCATTTTTGGATTTCCCCTTATTGACCTTTTTGTCATGGGGGAGGCACGTAAAGCAGCTTACAGACTGCAGGGTGGTGGTGGCTGGCTGCCCTCTATTTATGGGCATGCTAGAATCACAGACAAGATCTTTGACCCAGTCTTGATAATGGGGGACTGATCAGATGGTTAAACGGCACATAGTATCTAGACCCTTTGAGGGGAGAGATCGTGTGTTGGAAAAATCTGGAGACATAGTATGGTATACAGATGGCTCCAAGACAAAGTCAGACACTGGTACTGGGGTGTATAGTCTGAGACCGGGGTTAAAGAAAGTATTTACCCTGGGACAGCATACAACAGTATTTCAGGCTGAAGTGATGGCCATTAATGACTGTGTTCGGGAGAACTTGGATCGGGGCTTCAAGAAGTCATGTATTCATATTCATACCGATAGTCAGGCAGCAATAAAAGCACTTGCGGGTCCTATAATACAGTCCAAGCTGGTCTGGGAGTGTTAGAAGAACCGGGTCTGGGAGAGTGACATTCTATTCTGGGATAACCAGGTAACTCTTCACTAGGTTCCGGGGCGTAGGGGAGTTGAGGGTAATGAGGAGGCAGACCGACTGGCTGGACTTGGATCTGCATCTGAGTTTATCGGACCTGAGCTGGCTTTAGGGATTTTTCTATCGTTGGCCAGGTCTGCTATTAATGGGTGGATTACATGTCAACACCAGGTAAGATGGGATAACCTTCATGGGCATTCCCATAGTAATCGTCTCTTATGCAAAGTTCCTTCTGGAGGCATAAAAAGATGTCCTGGGCAGAGCACAACTTAGGAGGATCATGGGGTTCATAACAGGGCACTGTGGTCTGAGGGTGCACATGAACAGGATAGGTATATACCACAGAGAAACCGTGTGTAGATTGTGTAGGAAGGAGGAGGAAACTGCAGGTCACATAATTTATGATTTTGAGGCTCTTGCTAGTAGGAGGCTAGGGTTTTGGTTTCCAAGACCCCAGGGATCTTCAGCAGAGTGAGCTAGTCAGTGGGTTGTTGGAACTTATTAGGGGCAACAATCTGCTGAACTAGGTATTTTAAGAGGTAAGTTGCACAATAGGTCAGTCGATCGCAGTGCCTGGGGTTGAACTATCCCTTCCTCTAGTAAATAATCTTAATCTTACTGTATACAAACACAACAGTACAACAGTCTTACATTTAATTTTTTTACTTTGTTCTGTAAATTGTATATAGTATATTACAGTATTGTAAATAACTTCCAATTGTTGTGATGTCTTACTACTTGATCATATTGCAGTTTATTAAAAATGTAAAATAAAGTTTATATATTAAGTTGAGTTAAAACTCAACATTTAATCTATCTGTGGATTGCATTATATGTGATGTTCATGCCACTCAATGCCATGGATAATCAAGAGTTTGCTACAGTTAAACATTTCTTCTTCTGAACCAAAACTGTAGTTTTTTTTGTGAAAAACCTACAAGGTTATTATCGTCAATATTGAAATTTAAGAAAGAATAAAATTAAGAGTTACTAAAATAAATAATAAAATAAATAAAACAAACAAAATATAATAACTGTAAATATTGACCTAAAAATAGTTAACAGTAATACATATATTAAAAACAACAAAAAACTTTAACACTTTACACTCACACTTACATTTAGGGAGGCAATAATAGCCTCAATGTGCTTTTCGCCCTAAAATAAAAAAAATGTAAATAAATAAGGGCAATAATGGAATGAGTAAAGCACAGTTTAGAACCACAGTTGAATACAGTGGCTCTTCTGTGAAATAGCCTACACCAGCAGTTCCCAAACTGTGGGGATCATGGAAGCAGTTCGAGTGGGTCACAGGAGGATGGATAGTTTAAAATTTTTTAAGTTCTCTTGACTGTAAAAAAGGAAAAAATAGAACATATCTTAAGAAATATGTTTTATAATGCCAAAAAACTGCTTCACTGCCAACTGTTAAGTTACATACAAAACAGATATTTTCAAAATAAAGTGATAAGACAACAGAACAATGCAACGGTGCTCGACTACAGACTACTGGAATTATAACATGCATCCAGGACGAATGAATTTGAAAAATAAAACTCCATATTTCAAGTATAATAATTACACTTCATCTGAAGAGGAAATAAAAGTGTGCATAAGTGAATTAAATATTTTTAACTCACTTTTTATTTCATTTTATTTTTTGTGCTCCTGTTTTTTTCTAATATAAAATTTTATATATATATATATATATATATATATTTGTATTTAATCAATTGTTCTCCCTTAGGAGAGCGACTGAACTTGAAATACATGATTTAATCTTCCGGTGTTTGCCATCTTTTCCTCCCAATCTCTTCATCCTATCCGAATGCTCCCTCCTCCTTTCAGCTGTCCACTTCTTTCCAGGTTGTTTTGATTTTTATGTTGAAATTTAACATTCTTAATTTTATTCCAGCATTCGGCATGATCATCAAGATTTCCTATGTTGATCTGTTGTAAGTCCCTCTGGACTTCTTTCAGCCATTACATGCAGCATTTACTCTCTGTTATAATCTTGAGTATTTTCTTCACTGTCCATATATATATATATATATATATATATATATATATATATATATATATATATATATATATACACACACACACACACACACACACACACACACACACACACACACACACACACACACACACACACACACACACACACACACACACACACACACACACACACACACACACACACACACACACACACACACACACACACACACACACACACACACACACACACACACACACACACACACACACACACACACACACACACACACACACACACACACACACACACACACACACACACACACACACACACACACACACACACACACACACACACACATACAAACATGCATATGCATGCACAGCTGTAGAGAGACCCATGAAGTTTGGAAACCGCTGGCCTACACTACGGTTAATGTGCTTATCATTAATGGCTACCTTGTTACTCAAAAAAATATATAAACAGCAAAAAGAAACAGCATTGCTGAACAAGGTTAGTGTGATGCCATGCTGCTAGAATGAAGTCAGGAGTCAGTTTGAACTAACAGCTTAAAAATTACAATTATTTTGTACCTTATATGTTGTTCTGTCATTAAAATAGGTAATATAATATTATACATATTTTTAGCCAATTAATCAAATATTTATTATTGGTGGTAACAAAAATATATGTAATTACATTGTTTCATTTAATTAATATAAACAGGCTGTAATAATTGTCAAAAAACACAATCATTTTGTATAGCAAAACCACATACATACATACATAATATACATATCACATTTTTATAGCTTTGTAAACAATATTTATTTTATAAAATTAAAATTTATAAATTTTTAATGTATTGCTTTAATAATTTAACAACATGAAATATTAACATATTCATTTCAGAATAAGAAACCCCACATCAAAGTGCTGAATTCATTCTTATGTTGTAATTCATACTACAAACATTATATGCTACTTAATTTTTACCAAAATATATATTAATAATTAATTAAATGTTTACAATTTATTTCAAATTATTTAAAAAATAAAACTTTTAGTTTAAAAAACTGGTTATATGTTTTTATTTCACATATATTAATAATTGTTAAAAAGAGATATGACAAATCATTATAACACATTCAACGAATTTTGTAATCACATTACTTTTAATCACATATTTTAAATCCTTTCCACAAAAAAATTTTGAAACTAGAGTGCATTTTCAATTACTTGACTGAGACAATTTGATTATTGACCATGATGTGACAAATAAATTTAATTATTTTAAGTACATTTTGTGGGACTATTAATTTAAATGAACTTGGAAAGCAAAACAAAGGAAAAAATTAGTTTGTATTTTTTTTAAGACTTGTGTTTACTTTGTAAAAATAGATACTATCAATAAAAGCAAGGTGAGATTAGGACCACAGAGATGAGAATGTGGAATGAAGACATCACCAGATACTTATAATTCTCTTCATTAGGAGAAAAGATCAAAATTGGCAATTAAGAAGGCCTAATTTTTCAAAATATAATTTTCTAAAAGTTTCAATTACAGTACAACCATGGTTATATTAAATAAAGAAGGGGAAATGCCTCTTCAAATGATGATTTTTGTTAAACCATGTATATGTAATACTTTTTTGTATGTAATTAATTCTATATTTTGGATGTCAAATGATTCTAACATCTTTTTTAAGCTATTCATGATTTATGTTTTTTATTAAAGTTAAAAATTACACTTTTAGGCTTAACATGAATAAACTGTATACTGTACTTATGATAGATAGGTAGCATATTAATTTAAAAACTCAATAATATTTGTATATGTTTCTTATATTTCTCGTAACGTTTTCGATCAGCAATGACCCGTCATCTTTTGATTAGAAAGATGTTAGCCAGCGTTGACAACAAAGTTTAGTGCAATCAGCACTTCTATATTAACAGCTAATGACTAATGCAGATGTCAGTGTCAGTGTTGTGTGGACTGGCAGTGTAGCTATATTTAGACTCAGGAGCGGTGGCTGAGAAAGTCAACTCAAGGTCAGGTGTTTACTTCTGTGCTAGCCCATGGGATCTTGTCCTTATTTTCCTGACTACTTTGTTTATTCCCCGTCATTTTTTTTAAGGATTTGTGATTCTGGGTACATTTTGGATAACCAGGCTTTCAGTTGACCAAAGTTTTACTGCATATGAAATAGGTCTCAGTGTACCAAATTTAAAGCAAACAAAATTTAGTTTATTTTTTTATTATTTTTTTTTTTTTTAACGTCCAAGTATTGTGCGCACATTTGGGCTAATGCAGACGATGGGATGATTTATAGCATATGAAAATGCCAAGCCCTTGCCGGGAATCGAACCCGAGTCCTCGGGGCGAAAGCCTAGTACGCTATCGCTAGGCCACCGAGACGGCTTTATAGTTTATGAGTAAGTCTAAAATATCACAGATAAAAGTAACTGTTGTCAGAGGTAAATTAGTCTTAGTATACATTGCCAATATATTGTTACTAGTTATTAAGGGGATGGGCCGGTCAGTCATGCATATGCGAAACAGCATTTTAAAGAATAATCTTTGTCAGGGCTTAAGATATGTACTTCATTTAAAGTGCAACATGAATATGCTGACCATTCATTTAAAAATTATTTTTTGAATAGCTATTGAGAAAGCATTAAATCAATGCAGCTTTATGCATGGAATACCTCATTGTTAAATAAAAAGATGTTCATAAAGAATGAGATTTTAAGCTCTACAAGAGCTTTTGCAAACGACCTTCTGGCAGAGCTAAAGATGAAAGTTAACAAAAACACAGGGGCACATTTCTATTGTCACAATATAAGAAAAAGGTCAAATCAATATAATTTTTTTTTTTTTTTTTTGGTGTTTAACGTCCGACTATTGTGCACACTTGGGCTAATGCAGATGATGGGATGATTTATAGCGTATGAAAATGCCAAGCCCTGGCTGGGAATCGAACCCGGGTCCTCGGGGTGAAAGCCCAGTACGCTATCAACTAGGCCACCGAGGCGGCAAATCAATATAAAAAGGAGCACAGGAAGGGAACAAGAAATATGGCCCACTAATTACAACAATGCACTGGAATGCCATATCGCTGAAACATAAACAGGATTAACTAAAAAATGTTGCTGCTTGAGGAAAATGTCAATACTTTGTGGATCCAGGAATCTTTACTTCTTTTCAACACATGCTTCCACCCCAAATTTAAGGATATACAGTACCATGTTTACATTATCTAGGCCATATCATGGTGGAGGAAATCTTGTCACATTGGTTACGTTGGGTTGCTTGGAATGAATCTTTATTTGTTGAAAAGTACAGAAGCATATGCAGTCTAAAGTTATAAATATTAAAAGTCAAGGTAAAAATGGCAAGAAATTTTTTAGTTACCTTTCTGAATGTCAAAATTCTATGACAAGGCCTGAAAAGTGAGACACTCAGAGGGATGGAGATATGGCTGAAGACAATCTCTTAATTGTAGGTGTCTTCAATAGCAAACATAAAACATAGAACAACTGAGCCAAAAATGGGTATGTTAAAGTCTTATACCATTGGAGCCAAGCAGACTGATACAAAGAAGTCACATATCAGGCATCTAAGTACCACTTTGCAGTGTTCCTGAAGCTCAAGACCGAAGACCAACGTACTTGTAATGAGACCTTTGCCATAGCAGATACAAGACTGCCTTTACCAGTGAAGTCAATGTTGCTCTAAACAGAGATAGCATTTATTTAGATGAGACAAAATCAACTTTTTATACAGCAGCTGATGTTGCAATACCAAAGAAAACAGCAACTAAAAATCATAAGTGTATGAATGGCTGGTGGAACAACCAGATGAGAGACATGAGGAGGTAAAGAAAGAGAGTTTTAAAGTGTTAGAAGATGGTCAGAATAAGTGCAGAGTTCACTATAATACCATCTTACAAAGCATTATAACTTAAGCAAAGAGCAGCTCATGGAAACACTTTGTAACCCAAATACTGAATGCCATTTTGGTATCTTTGTTAATGAGATGGCAGATAAAATTGCCAAATCAGCAGCACATATGAGGCTGATGGAGTTGCAAAAAAGATCACGCAAGTACTTGACAGATGCTCATTTCAAGCTGAAGTAGGTAGACCAGTGGAGAACTGGTGAAGCAGGAAGACAACTGTGTGGCATCCAGCCTGAGCCAACTAACAGAGATATGTACTGCGGTCTTTCAAGAGCAATAGCTACCTGTGCTGCATGTGCTAAAACTGGACATATTGTAACCCAACAGTGTTTACATTGCTTAAACTTGGTGGATTTGCCCAAATGCCTACTATGCAGCAAAGACAAGGAATCGTTGGGGCACATCTTATTTTAATGTGTGTATCTTGTAACAGCTCAGGATGTCTTAAGAACAGAGATTGTGAAAATTGAGGAAGAAGATTCTTGGCTCTTGCGGTGGTGTATGATGGAGATATCAGGCTATCAGCTGTGAATAAGGCTGGACGCCCGCACAAAGAAGTAAGTTACTTACTAAAATTTAGTTTTATTTGGTATAGTACAAGCAAAAGTTAGATGATACAAATTTGATGGTAAAAATATAAATTACTTGATGAAACTGCCAAGAGTACAGGGCAAAACATAATATTTATTTTTAAAAGTAATTCCTGTTCTGTTTTTGTAAATATTGTTTATTTGGACAAGAATATTATTCACCTGATTGATAACAAATGTCCGAATAAACAAAAATTCAGATCAATAAATTTACATGAAAAGCAAGGAAGGCAAAATGGTATTGCAATTAAAAAGTCTGAGAGATACGCACTGGGTGGAATAAAGTAGAGTAGTTTGATTGAATGAGGCAAGTAGAGCACTAAGCTAAAAATAACCCGGGACTGGTTAAGTTTCATTTAGCTTCATTATGTTATATTATAAACACTTATATAACATAATTATTGAAGTGTACATTTTGTTTAACCTGGGGAATTTCTTTTCATTGTATTTTTTTAAACAAGTTTTCTTAACTATTTGTATTTTTTAAGTAAGTTTTTTAGCTATTTGGTAAATATTTTTGTTTGAAAATACATCCACTAAGAAAAAGATGTTACCTAATAATTTGTATTAATATGGGCCAGCATTTTGACGTGTTAAGTAATAACATTTTTAAGATAATGCTAATCAGTTACATTTAAATCAGATGTCTTCTCTACTAGTTCTTTATTTCGTTTTTCTATTCTCTTGCATCGACTACATTCCTGCTTGACTGCCCAGCAATATTTATGATAGACTGTGTTACACTTTTGACAAATAAAGACTATGTTATCAAATGGGAAAATTACGTTATTTTTCCCATCATTACTTTTATCGTCGTTATTTTTAACATCACATAGTTCACAGATGTATCCTTGGCCACTGCATATCTAAACAGAAATGAATTTATGTGAAAAGTAAATTAAGACATATTTTTCAAAATCACATGTACTTTTGTGTGGTATTTACTTTACTGGAAAATTTAAACCATACAGAATTTGAGAAATTGGGTCAGATTGTAAGTCCCATTGTTTAAATTCAAGTTTTCATGGAGAGTGCCTAAACTGCAATATTTGGAAGTATAGTATTCCAGTAGTTGAAGAATAAGCACTAAGGGTAATATAAGTAGTTCAAAAAACAACATACTTCACACTACATTCTTCATTAAATGTTTATAATGAAATCACAAGACAATGCATTGTATTATAAATACAATCACAGTTACCAGGGACACCAGATATTTGTTCAACTATACATTAGTCATAAAAAAATGTCACTGGTGAGTTGCGAGTTTAATTATGTACTAGTCGGCAACAGATAAAAAAAAAGGAAAACTAACAAATAAAAGTAAGTATTAAATAAGATAAAATTTCCAAAACCATTACATTACACAATAAAGAAATACCTTTATATTTGCGTTAATCTGTTTATGAATAGGTAGCCTGGCCACCACTCCACAACACTCTAATGTGCTCAAAACCTTTTCAACTAATTTAATTAGTAAGCACTTAACAATTACATTGTAATAACCACAGAAAAATGTTTGTCAACTTTATTAAAAACTGCTCTTATTTCATAAAACAGTCAAGTTGTGATTGGATGACACATTCAACCACTATTACAGGAAATAACCAGCAACTACACTCATCATTAAATCAAAGGCTTTTTTCAGCTGCAGACATAAGGAAATGAAAAAAAAATTACATATATTTTGTTTGGACTTTGTACAAAGTACCTTAATACTGGTTTTCAAAACAATTGTTTAATGCATTTTTCAAGACTATATAACAAACACAAAATCCAGAGACCTTACTCAATTAACTGAGATGTGGTAAAATAAATAAAAAAACTCACCATACAATCCTCTTTAATGTGTTTAATGAAGGTAGAAGCAGCAGTTTGAAGTTCGGGAAGAAGTTTGCCTGAATTAAGTTCAATTAAATCTTGAAGACTGAATGCTTCCGATTCTGTGAGAAAATGTGGTCTATCGGAAAACTGTTTCCAGATCAGTTTCTGCTCAAGAGCTTCTCTACATCTCACTAAGTATGCTTTCATTAATAAAAGATCTGCTCGCAATTTCTATATAAAATAAGAAAATTAAAACTACTATATAATAGCAATGGGAGCATACGTCACTATACTACTTACCCAACCCAACATAATTATGTAGTATTTAGATTTTGTGGCATGTGTTAAATGTAGTTATGTTTAATTACTGTTTACTGGACCTGAGATGGACATAGATCTAATCCCATTTTAAGAATCTTAATCTGTGTTTTATTTATTGCAAAATGATTGCTTTTAATGTTACATTTTCAATTATTTTAGTTGATTTTTTTTCAAAACTGACTCTAATTTGTTACTTTGTATTGAATTTTCAATATTAAATGTAAAAAAATCCCTACGCAGAGTGCAGATTACGATACGTTAAAAATTACTATAATTGTAAGTATTTTCTCTTTGTGAAAGTATGGTTTGCTTTATTGTTTGTAGTTTTGTTATTTTAAGTTTCATTAGATCAAATAATCACAATCTGGTGTTTCTCATTTAAGACTTTTCAATGTTTTCGATGCAGAGTGCAGAATATATAACACATACAATTTTATTAGGATACTTTAATTGTAAGGTAGTATATATACTTGTGTAATTACATTATATGAAAAAATGGTAAATATGCAGTGTAGCATGTCCTGAATTTTTCGATATTTTTATTACTAAAACGCTTTATTACGTGCCCAAAAGCCAGAATCCAAAATATAAAAGCGCGGAAACTACGAGAAGTACAATAAAAATTGAAAATAAAATTGACCAACATAACCTCAAAATTACTACCACGCGAAAATCGGTAACGTGTTATAGATCAGTAAAACAACAAAAATACGTCTAACACGGGTTTGGGGTGATAAGAAACCCATTTTTTAAAAAGAATACTCCATAACCTAACTGACACGGTTGCTAACACGGTGATGCGTTAAAAAAAAAAAAAACCATAACCTAACTGACATGGCTGGCAAAGCATCTGAACTTTCCTCAACTATTGAAAATATGACAGATATAAACAAAATTCTCTCTCTCTCTCTCCCCCCCCCATAAACAAATAATCATAATTCAATGTTGTCCTTACAAATTTATAGTTTTGAATTTAGTATGCTGAACATCATGCTTTTCAAGTTACAAACTTTTTGACTTCTGAACAATCGTTAGGATTACAGATTTTATTTCCAATAATCCGAATGTCCAATAATTGGGTGTCCATTAACTGAGGGTCTATTGTAATTTATGACTTTATAATAGTTTCATGAATTAAAATCTTGCTTTATAAATAAATAAAACATTAGATATTTTTTTATACACGTCATGTTACCCTATCATGTTTTTTGTAATATTATAATTATTAATTATATTTTGAGCCCATATTATTAATTAAATTTTTTTTCTTTAATTTGTGATAACTCTATTCTTTCTAGTATTTTTTTTAATATAACTAAAAGTGTGTTTACATTGGGATACTATAGTAGTTTTCAAACATGTCAAATATTTTATAAAAACACATCCTGCATTTACTCTTGTACAAATCATTCCATTTTTTCAAATAGTAATTTTTGCTGGTCAAGTCAAAATATATGCAATTTTTTGCTCATTTAAAATGTGTGAGAACATCTTCAAGCTTATACATTTTGTATGAGGAGATTATCAAGCTATGTTAATTTGATTTGTTCCTCATACAAATCCTCAAATATGTATCCCTCAAAATGTATCCCTAAAAAAAAATCAGACAACTTTGCCTGATTCAAACCATTTAGCGGGCTTAGAAATAGCCGATAAATTAGTCAAACCAAAGTTTCAGTACCATTTATATCAGCAGCCTAATGTACTTTGCTTTTCTATCATTAAATATTATTTTATTCATTCTTTCTTACACCTGTGCAAAAACTATAAGCCAATAATTACACTGCATTGTGAGGATACATAATAGGCACTTTCCTACAAAGAACTGTGTTTTAGCAACTGGAACTACAAGTAACAAGCACTTTCAATGTATATTTTAAAGTAATTTAAGCAAAATAAGAAATTAAATGTCAAGATTACCAAATCGTACAAATTTATTGATTTAACATAATCATTATAACAACAGTTATCATAACATAACTGTATATTAGTGTTTTATAAAATTGTATACTAAGTAATCAACACAAAACTATTAAGCACAAACCAGTTTTACAAGTAACAATGATAACTTAAAGTAACAAGACTCATGGTTATCAACCCTTCATGATCAACAATCATAACAGATAATTTTATTGTCAAATAAAACTAAACTTACTTTTATTTGGCCAAGTTCTTTTACAAATCCATATAGCTTACTATTCAAAGTAAGTAGAGGCCTGTTCCTTGTTACTTTTAATAATTGATATGAAGCTCGACACACTAGACGAGGGTCAAAATCCCAGTTACGTACAACCCTGGCTGGTATTATTGCAGTGTTGTTCCAATGACATGAAGCACAATAATACAAGCCATTGTAATCACATAATCTTGGCTCTACCCAGCTGTTCTCTAATAAAAAATAAATTGTTCAGTTAGTGTTTTGCAAAAAAATGCAAATTTTTTGTTTGAAAATATACCCACACATAATTACAAAAAACCTTACATGCACATGCAAACCTTAAGTAGGCTAACAAAATCAAGAAATAAATAGATATTTTTTTACAAAATACAGTTCTTGAAATCCAGTAGATCCTAGTATAATGTTAATGTTAATATAATGTTTATACTTTTAGTAGGCTTCATGTTATTTAAATATTTGGTATCCTGTTTTAACAAATTTACCAAGCAAAAAATAAAACCATTTTTGTTTTTTTTAATGAATTATAAAAAAAACAATTAATATGACTACAATAGTCAATGAATATCTTGAAAACTGCTTTAATGTACATTAATTTATTTTTCAACAATTTTCCTGAAACATAAGATATTTTATATTTGTAAAATTACAGTCAAATATTAATGGTTCTACAAAATAATGATTAAGATTTGTTATTTTATATAACAAAACAAGTGGTTAATATTGGTAACCTAGTTGCAACAAAATTATCGACAATACAGTACGTCACAAAAGCTTTCAGGTTCCCCAACCTTACCCTGTTTTGTCATATATTTTTCCTTTTTCTTCTTTTTAACCCTTTGTCCCCCTCTATTAGGCTCTCTATATGGGATGTAACCTAGCAATCAAGTTAAAATTAAAAATTGTTTTAAAATATTCATCTTCATGGTAATACATTTTGAATTTAACAGAAATAAGTTGTTAATAAATAAAGTTCTTTTACAACTAAAATTTGAACAACAAAAATTACTAAATTACACCTTATGAAAACAAGTGGTTGCCATAACATAAATTACAAAGTTACAGCTATAACAAAATTTTAATTGTTAAAAAAACATTCTGAAAGCAATGACACAATAAAAAACAATTTCAAAAGTATTAAAAAATAAAATGCATGCAAAAAAGCTGATGAAATAGAACTTTCCAAATTGAACAAAATACATAAATATACATACCGGAAGTGAACAGACCTCCAAAACATGATAATCCTTTTGGTATGGCTACAAGGAATAGGAAAAAAAGTGAAAAAAGGAGAAATACTAATACTTTTTTTTTACTATCAAAAATACGTGTGTGTACTTTTATTACATTAATAAAAATCATATTAATAAAAATTTAATATGAAATATTAGCATTTATTAGATACTAAACCTTCTGAAATATATGTGATGAAAAAAATTTTCTTATAGTAGATAATACACGATGGTAATGAAAAATTACTTTTTTTTAAAATGTAGAAACACATTTTGAAGCAATCACTCAAAGTCCAAAATTCTTTCTAACTCTTTAAATAGTATTCTACGTTGTGTTATTAATTTTATTTCAACTTTAAAAATAATTACATATTTCATTTTGAGTATTTGCATTATAAATGAAAATAAATGGCTTTTAATTGTTAAATCAACTTACTGTAAGTAATATGTGCTTTGCACTCTGCACACCTATAATTTTGAATGCCCAGACCTACTTCAGGACACATTCTGGTTTCATACATCGATGTTTCAGATATTCTAAGGTGTGCACATACTCTGCAAGTTTGTTCCATACAATTCACATGACATCTGTAATGGCAATCTAAAACAAACAATTATTTTACTCAGTTACTTGCTAAATGTTAAAAATATTAATTTTAATGTCTATATTTATAGATTAAAGGACATTACAATTGATAAATGATAGTATTTAAAATTGATAAATGAAACAATAACAAATTTAGCACAAGTGCGGTACACAGCTTTTTTCTTAATGTAATGAAAACAAATTTCTAACAATAATTTTTTCAAATTTTACACTACTTAAAAAAATTTCATTTCACCATCATAATAAACATTAAAATATGCATACATTGGATTTTTAATTTTTTATGGAAGCACAATGAACATATTTTATTTAATTTTAAAAAGTCATTTTTCAGTAATGTACAATTTCAGTACTATGCCAATAAGTTACTCTTTTTTTTGGCTTCACTGCAGTTATGTTAAAATCAATGTTGATTAAAATACTGGTTTTACTTTCAGGAAAGCTTTTTCTTCTGTGCTATAAGTGAAATCCAGTATTGTCACATTCATTTCGAAACAAAATGCAACTTTGGTAATTACAATACTTACTATAATAATTAATTAACCACAATACTACTTATTTGGTGTAATCCGTCCTGCCATAAAATAAAAATTAACAAATACTTTTATTGCTTCTTGACAAACATTTTTCAAACCAGTTTCTAGTCCTTTATTTGTAACTAGTGAGGATGAAGGATCATTGTTAATGGAAATGCAGTAACTGCAGTTTCGAACCACAATTCAGAAATGCAGCAAGCTGGTGGTATTGATCGATCAATCCTTGTTTAAAACTAATCTTAAAAATTAAATTAAATTAAATGGGAACAAACTGATTAAAAGAACAATCCCCTTTCGCTAATGAGGGAAATTATATAAAAAAGTCACTAACAACTAATCTTAATTCTATTCCTAATTTAACAACGTAATTATTCTTATACTTTTTAGATCAAAATTTAAATTGTCCACAGGTCCTTGAGTCTATCACACATGTATCACAATAAACAAATTATTAGTTTTTTAAATGTCTAATTAAATTAATAATCTCAGGAGGGCTTAACATGGTGGTCTCATTAAAGTTTGTTTAAAATTTAAAAAAATTTATCATGAATGTTTTAAATTGAAAAAAATGTTCACTGCAAATATTTGTTATACAATAAAAATTTTGTTATTTCAATAGATATAATCATGTCACAATCGTATTAATAGAAATTAATATGTTACCTTTGCTTTAAGCTGATCAAGACTGATTTATTTAATTACCTAATGATTTTTGAAGAATTGATTTTTCACTTATTTTGCCAAATTTAAATTTTCATTGAACTGCATTCCTTACCCTATTTCTCTCGTTTTGCACCAAAATTGATTAACGTAGTTCCGCATATACGCTTGGTTTTTTTTCTAGCTATGTTAATAGTGTCCAATACGTCTTCCCTGTCTACTGAGTTATAGCATATTTCTATCTTAGTTTTAATTCGGACATTCAATGTCTATGAGAATATTGTTTTTGTTCCTAAAGTCTTGGTTTAGTAATATAATTTAGTGATCCTCATGGAATAAGTGATTATTTTTTGGACTAGGTCTGACGCAACAAACATCGCGACTGTTTGTTTACATTGTTTACCTTGGGTTAGTGCAGTGTTTATATTAGAGTGTTTATAATCTAACTTGTTATTTGAATTATTAGTTACACAGCAGTTAATAATTTGAAAGCTACAAATAGGCTTCATCAAATAAGGTTAAAAACATGAACATGTGATCCGAGCAATGGCTGCCAAAATTCCTAAGTGCTGATGTACGGCAAGTAGCCTAACAACAATGCATATTTATCAAAAATATTAATGTAACCCATAAGGGATGGCACAAAGAGTTTATAAAAACATATTTAAATAAAGAAAACATGATATACCTCAGATATTGAGAATTAAATATATAATTAAACATATGAAGTAGGCTATTTTTTTTATTTTGCTAAACATTGAACTCCCCCGCAGGGGTGCAAACTAGCTGCAACTATTGAGAGGATTTAGAAGTCCCTCGTGATACCCGAGTCTAACACACACTTGCGACTTTAACACTTTACACTCACACTTACATTTAGGAAGGCGATAATAGCCTTAATGTGCTTTTCGCCTTATAATAAAAAAAAAAAAAAAAAAAAAAAAAAATTATAATAGATATAAAAAAAATAGGTTGAGCCAAAGTGTGTGTAATAGTTGTTATCTAGAAACCAGATTTTGGTGTATTGCAAAAGAAAAGGAGTGATGTACTAATTAATTTGCATAACAAAAAATAAATAAAGAGAATTTATTCGAGTAAGATTAAAGATTGAATAATCCAATATTGAATAATAATCTAATAAGATTGAATAAATAAAATCAGTTTTACTATAAAATTTTGTTTATACAATTACTAGAAATTTAATTTACAAGAATGAAAGTTGTAAAAATCTGCCTAAAGTAGTGCCGTGACATCCAGCAAAGAAAACATTGAAGGCAGTGGAATCTGAGTTTGTGGAAACGAATGTTTCAGTTCAGAGAGATGTAGTTCAAGGATACGGGCAAGTGCAGATGTCAGCGTCAAAGCTGCCACATCCAAAGTATATATTTTTTTTTATTAATATGAAAGTGAACAGTATTGTATAATAGTGCAATAGAGAAGACATACAAATTCAATGAAGTAAAACTAGTGACAAGCCGATACTCATGTATAACATTTGACAAATCTGTGTGAGACAAAGTGTACTTTGCACATTTTAATATTTTTGAAAATCAAAGTAAGTTATAAATAATTATTAATTTTGGATGAAGTAATAAATCAAAATCAATAGTCAACATTCCAAATTTGCTATGGCTTACAATTAAATTTAAACTTTTTCAAATTTCTAGTGAATTACATAAAGAAACATAATGATTGTATTTTTATTTTGTATATATGAAACACATTCATTCTGTAGATGTTTATTTTTAATTGCTGTTTATTCTGATTAATCTGAAATGCAATACAGTGATTAGAACTGGAATTTTTTAAGGATATACAAATTCTTTATTAACCATTTCTATATAGATTTTCCTTAATAAAATCTTGAATGAGGTGTGCACAAAGAAATCCCACTCCGAGAACAGACTTATTAGTATTAAGAACTACATATGGGATTGATAGAAACTACACTTATTTAAGTTTTATGTGTTCAATGAACCTTAACAATAGGACTGTTAATAATTGATAAAGACTATATTAATGTGTGCATGTTAGAATACTATTATATGTCTATGTCTTATTATAAGACTATTACTTGTGTGTATGTTTAGAATACAAAACATTAATTCGTCTTTGTGTTAATAAAATTTGTCTAATAGATTTGATGATAACAGCTGAGGGATTAATGAGAATGTTTTGATTGCAAATCAAATCTCCTTTTCTGGTTGATCAACAATAATCTAAGGAATTGAATTGTTTCCTGATACTAAATAATACTGTTGTGAATTATTAAGTTTGATTTAATACATGAACTTCGATCGTAGATATTTATTTTTTGTTTATTACCAAAATTTCCTTCACATACAATAATAAGTACACATAAAGGACCTCTAGGAGGCATAAATGCCCGTACATAGGAGGTTGGTCCTCACATTGATATTTATAGTTAACACAAATACAAGTGATACTTATTCTTCATTTCAATTCAACAGTTTTAAATTATATATAAAACAAGCAACAGACAGTAAACAATGAAAGACAAGAAGAAAGTCCATCTCATGATAGCATAATATTTCTAGTTAATCAATAACATTGTCTCTAATTTTCTCTTAACTTTTTAAGCACTTTTTTATTACGCTTAGATTTTCCAACTCATTAAGGTAATTCATTAAAGCATTTTTTGGCGTAATAAACATAGCTTCTTTGCCGAATATTAGTAAGTGTCTACACAATGCAATACTTTTAAACAAAGTATTAGTTGGTTTTGTAAAAATTTACTTTTTAGTTCATTATACTGATACATAATAGAATTCATCACAAACACCTGTCTAATATATATTGGTTTACCTCGATCTTGTTCATTTACTCCTATAATTTTAAGAATGAATTTCTATAGCTGATTAAATGGATCAAGCGATGCATTATAAAGACCACCTCAGCCCACAATGGCATACACAATGGAATAGACCGTAGTATATTTGCAAAAACTGCTTTCTTGATAGAATATGTTACAGTCTGTAGAAATCATAAACTAAGTATCTCATTTTTTTTACGTCAACTACATGCATATCCCGTTTTACATTAGAGTCATACGTTATCCAAAGATATATGCTGGTTGAACTCATTAAATTTTTACCATTTATCTTGATTTCTACATCATGTGGAACTGAGGCTCTATAATTTCCAAAAGTACTGTATACTGACATGCTTATGTTTACGAACATATTATTTTGAAACAACCAGGAAAACATAATATGTAATTTAGTGGATATTGCCCATGCAAGTTCAGTCAATGATATTAATAATTGTTTTTTTTTAAGTGTATGAACTTTGATTTAGGATATGTGATAATTATTAATTGATAATTTGTATTTTAGAAGTTGTGTGTGTGTGTGTGTGTGTGTGTGTGTGTGTGTGTGCATGCGTGTGTGTGTGTGTGTGTGTGTGTGTGTGTGTGTGTGTGTGTGTGTGTGTGTGTGTGTGTGTGTGTATGTGTCAGTGTGTGATAATGTAATCAATCACTAGTTAATTATCTGCAAATTTGATAAAGCAGACATTTGATAAAGTTATAACTTATAAAAGTTAATAATTATTAGTTTTTTATTAGTCTAAGGCCAAGTTAAATAGGCCTTTACCTGAACACTGATACCATGATTGTAATACATTCCATATTGCACCACAGCATCTATCACAATACTTTTTGGTTGTTGAAGTCGGTTCATAATGAAGACTTAAATGATGACCGAGAATAACTTTAGTTTCACTAATAGATTGTACTCCTTTTTTTCCTTCTTCTTCTGCTTCTTTAGCTTGTACAAGTTTATATCTCAATTCTATTAACCTGCGTACTAGCCACTTACGTTCCTCAGAACATTCAGCAGTGTCCAAAACTAGGTTTTTACATTGTGTAACAGCTTCAGTTAATTGAGGTACGGTCAGAGCATATTTGCAACCCTAAAGAAAGTTACATAAGCCATTCAGTATGAAATTAAATTTTTTCACTTTACGGTTAATTATTATAACTTAATACTCAAGTTTGTTTATAACTTAATACTTTCTATTTATTTAGATTTTGGGATTTAAGGTCTGTAGGGGTTGGGATATATATATATATATATATATATATATATATATATATATATATATATATATATATATATATACACACACACAAGGTGTGTTCAGAAAGTAATGAGAATTTTCAAATTTCGTAGGCTTGGAGAGTCTGATTGTCAAACATTTTTTTCTATTATGTTGGTATACATGCCCTTGAAGTATGATAAAACTTTCAGCTGTTTTCATCGTTGACTTTTTCCGTGACAGCCACTAAGGTTAGACGTGTTTTTATGAGCTCAGCGATTTTCGTTATAGAATTTGTATCAAAATTTGCGTAAAAATGGAATAAAGTGTAACAAAGTGTGTGAAATATTAACAAAGGAATTTAGTGAGTCTGCTATGAGTAAAGCAAGAGTTTACGAGTGGTATAAGCGTTTCCAAGAAGGCTATGAAGACGTTGAAGATAACGAATGCCCTGAATGCCCCAGCACACCAACAACCTATGGAAACGTGGAAAAAGTGGAAATGGTTATGAACAATCGCCAAATCACAATTAGAGAGGTCGCTGATGATGTTGGCATATCGATTCAATCATGTCATGACATTGATTCATACACAATGTTTTGTGTATGAAACGCATGGCAGCAAAATTCGTTCCAAAATTGTTGAATTTTGAACAAAAACAGCGGCGAATGGAAGTTGCTAAATGAAGTCAACAACGATGCAGAATTACTGAAACGTATTATAACAGGTGACGAAACATGGGTTTATGGATTAGACGTCGAAACTAAGGCTCAATCATCCCAGTGGACTGATTGCCTAAAAAAAATCTAGCTCGCCAAGACTGAAAAAGGCTTGACAAGTGCAATCGAATGTGAAGGTTATGCTCACTGTGTTCTTCGATATTAATGGCATAGTGCTTCATGAATTCCTGCCACTAGGTGAAACGGTCAATAAGGAGTACTACCTACAAGTTCAACGCCATTTGCGTGAAGCAATCCGAAAAAAACGACCGGATCTGTGGAAATACAATTCATGGCTTTTGTACCACAATAATGCACCAGCTCACACTTTGCTTGTTCGTGAATTTTTGGCTAAAAACAGTACTGTAACGATGCCCCAGCCTCCATATTCACCAGACATGCCTCCATATGACTTTTTCCTATTTCCAAAAATAAATAGAACCTTAAAGGGGTTTGTTTTATAGCCGTAGAAGATGACATTAAAAGCGCATCTCTGAAAGAACTAAGGACTATCTCAAAGATCGAGTTTGAGAAGTGTTTCGAGGATTGGAAGAAGCGCTGGCACAAGTGAATAATCTCCAATGGGGACTATTTTGAAGGTGACAACATCAATGTAGAAGAATAAATAAATATTCTGTTCAAAAAATTAAAATTCACGTTACTTTCTGAATATGCCTCGTATATATTTATTAAACATCTATATTTTATGCAAGTTAGAGTAATGAGGATGAGGGATCAGTGTTAACAGTAAGGGTATGGCAGTAAGGAATGGCAGAAACTGCGGCTAGAACTAACTGTAGTTCAAAGACACAGTACATCGATCAGTGCCTTAGTGACTTTTTTTACATAAGCAGGCTATAAGAACAATATACAAACTAAATTGTAATATTCATAAATACCAAACTATTTAGATAGATTGTATCTTGTATGTTCTAAGCTATTAGAGGGAAGTTTTGGATAACCAGATCAGTAGCAGACAACTTTTAAAACATATCATTGAACTATTTATTTCTAATCCAGCACTTAATATTATTTGAATGTTAAAAGCAATGTAAACTATATTATAAGCAATGTATATTATATGTAATATAAATATTAAATACTAAATATTTTTAGTATTTACATGGTACATACGGATATAAGCATTGCAAATTAAAATCAAAAGCTCTTCTACAAAGTACTCAAAGAAATTAGAAAAGAAAAACACGAACTATTAGAAAATAAACTTTGTAAAGCATAGAAATATAACACTGTTAATATAACGCACAAAAATAATATTTTAGCAAACTGCTAGGCAATTAACCAGTGATGGATATGAAATTAAGAAATCCTGAGGAGAAGGAGAAAAAAAGTCAAAAAAAGCAGAACAAAGAGCATACAGATATAACCAAGATATTTCCCCAAGGTCTCTGAGAAGTGGTAGTCATAACTGTACCTATATACAAAAAAAGATTGTACCAAAATCACAAAGAAATCTCTTTGTTAAGCATTCCTAAAAAGCTGTATTTATAATAGTAGAACAAAGACATTGTGGTACCACAACTTGAGAACTACAATGCAGTTTTAAGCCTGTTAGAAACACCAAAAACCTGTTTGTATTACGGTAAATAAATGATAAGATTACAATACAAAACAAGAAGTTTACATGTAGCATACATCGACCTAAAAAAGTATTTAACATAATAAAAGTATGACATAAACATATGAGATATAATCTCCTCTCAGGAAAAGAACAAAATATGACTCCTATGAAATATGCAGAAACTATGTATGAAAAAAAATCACTGGAACTTTTAACAACTATAGGAATATGTCCAGGAGACATTTTATTTTTATATCTACTCATAACAGTTTTGGACACAAATGTGAAAAACTGCAAGCAAATGACAAAAGAAATGGCAAAAAAGAGATGACAATGCATCTAAAAACAAAATTACTGTCTTATCCAGAAACCTTGTCAAACACAATAATACTGAACAAAATATCTTGAACAAGTGGCCCAATTTAAATATATTTGCGTCATCATAAAGTTACAATCAGGTGTTTAAAGAAAAAATCTATATGAATGATATCTAAGTAAAACAGAAATATCAACAAAAGTAATTGTATACCATTCTGTATATCTCAACCTTAATTCACAACTCTGAATCTCCACGGCATTAAAAAAGAAGCTAAAGAACCAGCTACAAACATTAGAGATGTGATTTATAAAAAAAGTAATAAAAAAGAAGGGACAAATTCAGAAATACTAGTATCAGGATTGGAATGAATGCTGGACTTATACAAAATATCATCGAGAAATCATAACTTAGTACTGAATAAAAAAGGCAGGATCCCATAGTAGGTGTATCCTACTGCAAAGTAGGAAGGCAAGATTAAAGAAAGTCTCAAAAGCAGAAATGTTACATGCAGAAAGTCCAGAACAGCAGCAGTTGACAGAAAAAGATAGAAATCTCTTTGTACAACCTCTATATTTACGGATAGAAGAGAATCAAGATAAGGAACATGTCAAACAGTACTTCAATTTGTTTGTAATAAAAAAAATGTTTTTCCTGAATATAATAGTGAAAACATTTCTTGGAGGACTCTTTAATAACCACATTGCATTTTTGTACACACTTCAGAGCGTAGACTCCTACACTTTAATACTTTTAGAGCACACACTAAACTTTTATTACTACATATTACTTTCTTTTTCATTGTACACATTCTTTTGCAATTACCATCTTGTTACGTGAATCATTTTTCTTAATTTTTTAAACATTTGTACATTTCACATTCATTAGAAGCCTAAATATTTCCCTTTTCTAATTAATGTAACTATTTATAAAACTAAATGTTTATATACCTTCTTATAACTGTAGTGGGTACCTATAGTTCTGCCACTAAATATAAATGGTTTAGCAGTACAATCACCATTATAAAAAGCGTGCTCAATATTAGAGTCTAAATTGGTCTATCTGCTCCCACAAAAGTTGCAAGCTGCAAAGACAAGGCATGGATATGTTTGAGAAATAGACAGTACTTTTATCTGTTTAACTCTAGTTGAACACTCTGCTGCAATATGCCACCAGCAAGGAGCACTCACAAATCTCTCATAAGGGAGATTCTAGTACATTTCTCATTCTAGTATATTTATATTATATGTCAATGGTTCTGCCATCTGACATGGCTGACTCGTGTCTTTGTTCATTGTTGAGCATTTATCAGAATGTTTAAGAAAAAAAATGGTTAACGAAACCTGAAATGTTGGTTTTGTATGGTATGAATTGAGTATATTTTTTCAAGTAAATGAAGGATTATTTATTTACTTTTAATAAACTATTGTGCTTACTTCATGTCTTGAGAGTCTATAATATATAGAGATCTCACTACAGAGGAAACTATGTGACTGAAAATGACTAACGCTATCCATCAGAAGGGAAATAAACCCTGCACTTTTAGGTTAACTTTTGAGACTACAATTAGGTTATTTCTTAACATATCAATTACTATTTAGGTTAGCATTTAAGACTACAATTAGGTTACTTGTTAACATATGAATTACTAATATTATTAATTAGACAACTTAATGAAGTATAAGATAAATACGTGCCACAACAGCAATTTATAGGCTCAAGGAAATTTATATGGGAGACAGTAAGACAATGAGTTTGTAGCCCTCGACTGTTAGTTTTGGTACTACATGCATTTTATCTTTTATTCTGGCATTCTGATTTTAACACTGGGTATGAGTTCTATATATTATAGACTCAAGAATGTTGGTCAACCTTGTTATAAATTTATCTTTGGTAACTCAATGCATGACCAAATGATTCTGGCCTAAAACTAAAGTTTCAATTAGTCATTGCAGTTTTAAGTTTCTATCAACATTTTTTTATTTAAGTTTCATATGCGCAGAGATAATACAAGCATGGTTTGTCTTAATAAGTGAGAAACTGATGTTTTCCTGAGACAGGCACCTTATTAATTACTCAAATATTTGTATGCATGTTTGTTTAATTAGGAATGGAACGCTTTAAAGTACAACACATTGCCAATTTTAATTACTGTATTTAGCAACAAAATATATAAATACTACATATTTATTTAGTCATATATGACAAAATAAATACTGTACCACATTAATTTAAATATTAAAACCTTGAATTATATTCTACTGTACAATATTTTTGTTCTACAATATTCTCATTTATAAGACGTTAAAACTTGATCAATTAGTAAAACTGCACTTTCAGACCTCATGTTTTTTTGGTAAATTTTTTATTAAAACACTACTACATGCCCAACAATAATAATCCAAAATATAAAAGTGCAGAAACAATGAGAAATTAGAAAAAATGAAAATAAAGGTGACAAACATAACCTCTAAAAGACTAGCATGCAAAAGTAGGTAACATGTTTATAATCGTACAAACGATTAATTAAATAAGTGTTATTAATAATGAAAAGAATATGTACTTAAAAAAGATAACTCAAATCAGTTGTTAGCTGTTTACTAATTCAATTCATTTATAATGTGATAACACGAGCAGTACCTCGCAGAGTGACATAAGCATAGTAAATTTAGCAAGTTCGATATAAATTATAGTAGTGCCATCACAATATAGTTCTATTAAAAAAAGCTTAGAATAGTGTTAACATAATAAACTGAATCTCCTGCAGGTGAATATGTATTACTGCAATAATAAAGTTCATAATAAAACAAAAAAATTGTTAAAATCAATACCTGAATATGATCTTCAAAAGTGCAGAAATACCTACCGGTTTTCAAAAATTGTTTCAGTATCATGTTTTGTTTCATATGGATTTTGTTCAATATTATATTCAGGAAAATAGTTATATTTTCAATTAAAAAAGAATTTCAGATATTGTTGGTCACACTAACATTCACTAGCCTAGTAGACTACCATTTAATCATATTTTGTAACTGTTCTTGTCACTTTTTGCCAATCCAAAAAAACAAAATACATAAGAAAAAACACACATGAAAAAAAAAAAAAGGATGTCATTCAATTTCAAGAGAAAAAATCATGGTTTCCAAGACTAAACTAAAACAAATTTAGTAACAATTTAGTGCAACAATTGCAGTTTTTTGAGGGAGGGGGAATATTTCAGAATTATATAACTTAGGGGCCTACTAGTTAGGACGTTCAGAGAAACTAACCTATTGTTAACTTACGAAAGTGCTGGATTAGTTATACTGTACCGATATTTATAATTGGCTAGGTATCAATAATTTGTCCACTACTGGATCTTACCCTTTAAAAAAAAGTTAGGTTATGATAACATTTTACAACCTCTGTTATTGTCAAATAATTCTCAGCTCCAATTAAACTTGCTGGGACTGCATTCATTCCATCAGACAAATCATCAGATAATCCACCTGATGTTGAAGATGTTGGTGAAGTAGTGAAACTTGCACAAGTATCAGAAAGGATTTGTTCCTTATTCTGGCTTTGTTCTAAATTGTCCTCCATAATTCAATCACAAGAATTACTTTATCATTAACCCTGAGCTTACTTTTTGTATATAAAAACTTTAGTATTTTGGGAACACATTAGAGTATGTAGAATCACAGAAATATTTCTAAATTTAACTTGTCTCAAAAAATACTTCTTAGAAGTGTTCTCTTAGAAAAAGTCATTTGAACTCAATAATTAATATTATTTATTATACATACATAATGTTATCAAATTTAAACAATTACAATAGCAAGTAAAATAGGACAAACACAAACATCTGTTTCTGACATTTTCTACAATATCAAATTAGTAAGTACATGCAACATTATAACAGTAGAGAGGGTTAGATACTGGGAGACTGGTAGAGGTGAGACTGTGAATGCTATCACTGCTACTGAGAACTGAGAACACTGTTCTTATCACTGAGCAGTTTGTTGTGATCATTACTCTTCAACTCTCCTGCTCAAGTGCTCACTGCTCTCCGCCAATTCACTGCTTAGTGTTTGTCTGCTCTTAGTTTTACAAGGAATTCACGCGCGCAAAACAATAAAAGAGGACTGAAAATTATGTGAAACAAAAGTTAGCTTATTAGTGATGTTTATTAACTAATAACATCTTGTTTATTTTACTATAACTAATAATTAAGACTTTGTTGTTTTCTTTTAATTAATTAAATATATGAAAAGAATATTTTTACTTTTTAATTGATTACAATTTCAAGAGCTCAACTAATGATTAATAAAAATCACACAAATTAATATTTTGATTCCTTATTTTACGGATTCGAAGGTTTATATTTGTTAAATTTGTGTTTATTTTTGCTTCACTTAGACTACGTCAAAATAAAAGTTTTTCTCTCTTATTACACTATTACTTTATTAACTTTATAAAAATTATAATAGTATTTATATTGAAGAAAATCGTTCCTAGTCAATTTATTTTATTTTTTTCATACATAATTATTGTTAGATACGGTATATTGTAGATTATATATATTGTTAGCTACCGTAACTAACAATAATTATATATGAACAAAATAAAATGAGATAGATAGATAGATAGATAGATAGATAGATAGATAGATAGATAGATAGATAGATAGATAGATAGATAGATAGATAGAGAGAGAGAGAGAGAGAGAGAGAGAGAGAGAGAGAGAGAGAGAATAAATTCCCTGCACTAATTTTACTAATTTGATAATATACTTTTATTTTCATTAACATTTTTGTAGTGTAATAAATAACACTGAGCAGTGAACAGTTAGCTCATGACAGTACGTTGTGTTATTAGCAAACTGTTCTCTAAACTGTGTTTAAATCATTTCTACTGTCCACTGCTCATTTACTTAACTGCTCATTCACTGCAAGCAGGAAAACACTCCTGCTTGCCTATCGCTACTACTATCACTACTGGTACCTGGTACTGGCATCAGAGATAATGTTACAATAACAAGTGTTCGATTTTAAGCACTTAAGATTGGTACTATATAAGTAAAAAATAATAATCAGGTTGTACATTTATATACTGTATTGTTTTTGTGTGAGATCCAGTGAATTTAAAAACATTCATTTTGCATAATGAATACATACTTATTATTGGAAGAATCCATAGAAAAATTACTAATAATTTGTACTATTCCAATATATTCGTATACTGTGTTATCATTTATGGAGAAGTATACAAAGACGTCATGACTATTTAAATTTAATAAAATTACCTATGGGTTTTACATTATTTTCATTCATTTTATTACAGAAGAGATCATAAACTATTAAATGAATTTTTTAATAAATGAGGTCCTAATATAAGGTCCTAGTAAACAAATGATTAGTACCATAAGCTTTATTTCAATTTAATAGACATTGTTTTACAATGTCTTTATCTATGGGCTGGTCTCATTTCCATATATGCCCACATGTGTACTGATAAGTATGTATGGAAGATTATTTACTTAATAACCATAGACAAACTAATATGATAATTTAAAACATATTACTATCATTACTTGTATACACATAATATACATATTAGATTACTAGCGTAGTAACTAAATATATGATTATTTGTATAGACTCTTACATTTAAAAAAATTGTTTTTAACATAATGACAAACAAACGCATAATATAAAATAAAACTTAACATTTGCTTTAAAAATAATCGAGTAGCCTTATCACAATTCGAAAAATTAAATCGTCTTTGTTTGCACAAAATAACATACAATTTATAATTATATGCGTAAATCTAGAATTCAGTTTACAGCAAATTGGTTCTTTTTGAAATTACAATACATAAATTATAAATTTTAGTAGCAATATAACAAAAATGCACAAACATTTTGCTATTCATCCAAAAATATTTGAAATAATGTAGCACTAAAAATTAGGATTCAATGTTTTTTCTTTGTAAGAAATACTAAAATTGAATTGTAAGATATTACTATTATTAGCAGCGTAGTAATGAATATATAATAGAATGGTAAAGTTCTTGTGTTTTGAATTACTTTGTCAACAAATATTATTTTCTTTGCCAATGCGTAAATACAGGTGACGTAACACACAACGACGTAATCGTTTTGACTTTGCTTATTGCAAGACATTTTCTAGTTTTGTACAAATTTCTAAATAGTACTATTATTATTGTAATGGTTATAACCATTAGGTGTTTTAAGAATTTAAAAAAAATATGTGGCTAAATTTATGAGAATGTGGTATTTGTTTCGTAAAGATATTGTAATACTGGACAACTTAAATGTTTTACTTGAATAAAGGAGGAGAACTACATAAGTTTTTATTTTTCGTCAAGGGCAATGCACTGTGGGTACGATTTGTACACTGCGCATGCGCAGATCAGTTTACAGTTGGATTTTGGCATAAAATGGCGTCAGCTAAGTTTCTGGAGGAAGCTCTCAGTACAGACGTGGATGAATCGGCAGTGAATGCAATAGTGGGTTCATTAGAAACACAGTTAGTGACTACAACGCCTGCTGTTTCAAATCAACAAGGAGGGCCTGTTGCAGTAAACCAAAATCATTTAAATGGGGGCACATTATCCAACCAGAAACATGGTGTATCAAACGGTGGCTCAGAGTCTATGAATATTATTTTAAACTCAGATGCAAATAAAGTTATTTCTAGTGGCACTTTACAAAGTGCTATGCCATCTAGTGTTGTGAATACTGTCGTAGCGTCATTACAAGGTGGAGTTCCCACTAGTGGTTATTTAAATCAAGTTTCTTCTAATCTAGGCTTAGTTCAGTCTAATCTTTCAAACTTAAACAAATCACAAGAGGCTGTCAAATTGGTTTACCCATCTAGCAGTCAAGGTATAAGTACATCTTTAGGACTAAGTAGAGTTACATACCCAAACAATACTGTTTCTTCACTTCCAAATGGCAATGTAGGGCTTACACCATTAACTTCTAACACAGTTTTAAGTGCTTCATCTAGTTTACAAAGTGTAGTTTCTCAAAGTTATTCACAAGCAGGAAGCAATGTAGCTAAACAAATTAGTGGTGTTGGTGTTATGGGAATGGACCAAAAGCCTACTGGTACGGCATTAGTTATAAAATCTAGTGGAAATAATCATGGACCTCAAGGAGCGCCATTGGCGCAAGGTGTAGTATCTGCTCCAATGACAGTAAGTACAACAATGACATTAACTGGGTCCCAGATGGTAACGTCAACAACTTCTGGTGTCCCTGGTGTTGTGACTTTTACAAAACCGTTAAACCAGACTGTAGGAACTCAACAAGTAGTAGGAAACACTCAAACAGTACTGCCTACAAATGTTCAAATTTTGAATGTTAATACAATTAGAAGTGGAACACCTGCCCAACCAGGACAGAAGACATTACCACCGAGAGTTATGACAATTGGGACTCCTCAGATGGTCGGTGCTCGACCTGGACAACCAGGGGTGAGAAGGCTGTGCTGAGCACTTAATTGTTAATTTAAAGTTGTAGGCATCTAGGCCTACAGCATAGGTTATATAGGTCCACTGCCTATACCTATTATAAGTAAATTTTCATTTTATTTTCCATGAAAGAATTACTTTTGAATAAGCATTAAAATTTAGAAAGATAGTTTAGCGCTGTTAAAAACTGATAGCACAACCTAGGCTGTGAACTTTTCAAACATAACCTTTTAAAGATCAGTGTTAGTGTTAATGTAAATGGATTAGCATACATAACAAACTTTGTTCTAAGTGAAGAACTAAGACAAAATCTATTGATTTTAATTACTGAGTACCACTTTTAATACAGAAACCTAAACTGTATTCTTAACATTATTATGATACAAATTATAACTGTATCATACATAATTTCTCTATGGTTCCATTTATGGCTTCGACCTACTAACTTCAGTTCATTTTAAGGTATATTGTTATTACTTTGCAACTGCAATTTTGTTTATGGGGGTAAACTATATGTAGTTTTAGACAAACAAACAGATTTATAAACTAAGATATTTTCTGTTACCAACGAAATTTGAAACAAAAGTGTAGGGTGTAGATACATAGCCTACTTAAAATAATAATAGGCTACAGAGTGAAAATATTAATAGTCTATTATAGTATGAAAGTAAAAAAAATATTAGTTTTATGGTATATACAAATATATAGTTTGAAATGTTCAAAATGATAAAAGGAAAAAAATATTATAAACTTAACCTAACATTAAATTTTTATGGAGATTCCAGTATGAGGAAAAAATGCAAAAAGGCATTATTTGAGTTTTGAAAATACCAGTTTTTGAGAGTATAAAAATGTTAGTATAGGTAGGCTAACCAACCCAGAGAAATGAGTAGACGTACTTTCAAAAAAAAAAAAAAAAAAAAAAAAAAAAAAAAAAAAAAAAAAATTTTTCTTGGAACTTGTTATAGAAATAAGTTATGCTATTGTAGATTAATACCTTACATTTTCTGAATTTATGGCAATTTGTTAGTTGTAAAAGAATTACAACTTAGGTAAAATGTATAATATTTATATGGGCTAACATGTTAAAAATTGGCAGCTTTCAAAATTTGCAATTACCATTCAATTTTTTTTTAATTCTGAAAAAATGAGTGCTTATTGTTTTTATGTCATACTACTGTATCAGCATTGCATTTTCCAAGATTCCAAAAATAAATACTTAGGGCCTGCTTATTTAAATAAAATTGTAACATGACTAACTAGCATGAGAGAAAAGTAAAGATTAGGTCCATTATGCTTCAACAAACAATTGACTTATATAGGCCAAAGAATGTTTTTATTAATGTGTAGGATGGGATAACCAAATAATCACTTCTAAGTAAAACACATATTTTATACCTGCAATTCGAATGATGTTTGTAAGGTTATATATATATATATATATATATATATATATATATATATTTTTTTTTGGTGTTTAACCATATATATATATATAAAACTGCACTTTTGGACCATATGTCAATTTCAGTAATGTTTGCACAAAAACTATATTATATGCCCAATATTAATAAAATCCAAAATATAAAATTGCAGAAGCAACAGAAAGTTAGAAAAAGAATGAAAAATAAATAACAAACATAACCTCAAAATGATTAGTGTATGAAAGTAGGTAATATGGTTTGCATCATGAAAAAGATTAGTTAAAAAATAACCAAACTATCAAGGTTGTTGTATGAAAAACCTAGTTGACATGGATGTTGGGTGGAAAAACCTTTGTGCATCTATATATAGTGTGTCTTACTGTGTTTTTTTATAATAAAAACAATATACAAAAAAAAATATTTAGTTAAACAATACAAAATTAAACAATATAAATAACAATATATATGTACAAACAATATAAAATTAAAAAAAAATTAAGGTCGTAATTAACATGGTTGTTGGATAAGAACCTGACCTAGTTGTGTGTCATAATATAATGCGTCTGCTATGTTTTTAATAATGAAAACAATATACATTTGTTTTAAAAAGAACCTACAAACCTGATATGGTTGTTGTGTAAAAACCAGAGACGGTTGTGCGTTAAAAATCGAATGTGGTTTTTATATAACTAGTTTGAAAGTTATTAACCTTCTAATGACAGAAATGTTATTAACCTACTAAACATGGCACACTAAACATATATTTAGTTTAAAATCATTATAAATTTAATCTTATATGGACAAATATCCCCACAGATAAAGTACATAAGAAAAAATTGTTAAAATCACTACTTTAGTATAAAGCCTAAAAGTACAGTGCCTAAAAAAAATGTTTTGTAATTTTATTAATGTTAAGGCAAGTAGAGTTCAAACATAAAAACATTAATTATTTATGTAAAATATAAAACAAAATTCATTATGCATACATTGCCCAGTATATATTAGTGAAAAAATATATTTTGACATTTAGATCGGGTTTCCCAAAAAATGTGCTATGCCATCAGTTGATGAATGTGCACAATCAAAGCTTTTACTGTTTTGTAATACCTTATTATTAATGTTTCTATTATGAATTGAAAATGAATGAAAATAAATGTTATGTCATTATGACATAAATACTATGTTTATAATAGTATAGACTAAGCAAAATTTGGTTGACTACATTTGGTTGCCTTCTAAATGATTTGTTTACAAGAATATAAGAATAGAATATAAATATACCTATACAAGAATATAGGAATATTATTTTTAATTGTGAATTTAGTTAGCAATTATTTAATTTTAAAATTAAAAAAAAGTTAGTGTTTTTGAGAATTGTTGGCTATTTTGTATTCTAGCTATATCAAATAAAATTTAAAATAGCTTAATTATTAAAAATATATAAAATTATCTACTTAATAGATTTTATTTTAGGCCTGTGACATATTAAATAGAAGATATTAGGCACTACCCCATTCGCAAACCAATTTCGCTTGTAAACAATTAAACTTGTAAACAAAGTTTGCTATGCAAACTTTAAAATTCCTGTAACATATTGTTAGGGATGTACCATAATCAAGTTAACTAATGTTGAAAATATACAGCTTTGAGCAGAATCAGTTTGGTTTAAAAAAACAATTTCAGCCATTAGCCAAAACAATGTTTGTAAACTTTTAACTGATTTGTTTACAACCTATACAAGAATATAGGAATATTCTCTTTAATTGTGAATTTAGTTAACAATTAGCCACCTCGGTGGTCTAGTGGATAGCGTACTAGGCTTTCACCCCGAGGACCCGGGTTCGATTCCCGGCAAGGGCTTGGCATTTTCATACGCTATACATCATCCCATCGTCTGCATTAGCCCAAGTGTGCACAACAGTTAAAAAAAAAAAAAAAAAAAAAAAAAAAAAAAAAATTATTTAATTTTAAAAATTAAAAAAAATTAGTATTTTTGAGAATTGTACCGGTGAAATATTATGGTTATAGGGCTTTATAAGTATGTAACTTACTTGCTATTACTTGAAGACTTACACAATGAGTATTGCAAATTTGTGTAAAATAATTACTTTTCCAATTAAAATTTGCTCTTTGAAAGTGTGTAATGTTCATTTTTATAAATATAGTCTAAAAAAATATTCTTAGTAGCCTACTAATGGAGTCATGGTGTAGTAAAATATTGTTTTGGTTTGTTTCCTTTTAAATGTTGTTTGTTGCATTAATCATTAGTCATGTTGACGACCAGTTCAGGCTTATTGTATTATGCATTTTTACTGCTGTAACTCCTATTAGTCATATTGTAGAAGTGTGTATAGCATATCATAAATCATCAGGCTAGGATAATTATTACTCTTCCTTTCTTTAACAAACAACCTATAATACTTCATATAGCTTGTTTTATTTAGCTCTATTTTAAATATAATTTTGACAATATTATTAGTAATCTCTATGAAAAGGAATTTTTATTGTGTATAAGCAGTTATTATTTTGAATTGCATTTTCTTAAAGTTGTTTTTAAATTTTAATTAATATGTCAATATATCAATAAAGCAAAGGAAACTATTTTATTAAAAGGTTTTTATGTATTATTTTCCAAAATGTTGATGTTATTGTTTCTCTTTCTGCAGGAGTATTATCAAAAGTTGATCTATTGACTCTTTAATACAATATTCTAATTTAAAAGTAAGTTTTGAAGTAAATTGTTTTAAAAAATCAACTTTTTTGTCGAACAACCTTAATGATATTTTAATGTTGTAGAATTTATTGTTAGCCACAAATATTATGACGTGGCTAAAATATATATCATAAAAAAATGATATCTCAATTTCATATCAATAGTATCTTAACTATTTGAAAATGTATTTATTTTGGAAATCCCTATAATTTTAAATCTAATATGTCTTATACTTTTTTTACTTGAAAACATAAATAGTGTTGTGATGTTATTGAAATTGGCTTATTGTATCTTTAAAATTAAATTTAATAGTCCAAAATAAATATAAAAAAATATTATTAAAATTAGATTATGTAATTAAATTTGTTGGAATAAAATGTATGAGATTGATTTAATAATTTGTGTTGAAGCAAGAAGATTATAAGAGTGAAAGTATAAACACATGTTCATTAGGTCTGTTGCTAACAACTAGATTAAATGTAGTAATAAGTATGCTATTTGTTTTTTAATAGCAATAGATGATTCATGTATTTGCTGCATACATTATTTATTTATTTGTTTTTTTTTAGATGAGAGAAGACTATATTATTTAATGGATTAAGTAATTAACAATAAGCTAGTCATTTAAAATGAAATGAAAATATGTATCGGAGAAGAATTAATAATTTTAGAACTTAAAAAACTATAATAATTATAAATTTATATGAATATTTTATTTTCCCTAGCAAATAACGATACAAGCTTTGCAAGGTCTACAGGGTGCACAAGGAGGTCATCTTTTACTGAAAACAGAAAATGGACAATATCAGCTTTTACGAGTTGGCCCTGCAACAACACCAACTGCAGCAATTGCACCAAACAACGCAGCTAATACTGCTTTTCGTGTCCAGTCAGTCCCTGCTGTAAGTCTTATCTTATTATTATGGTTCTTTCCAATCCAAGATAAAGCGGAAAAAGTTTAAAAATCAATTAGAAATCAAACTACAGTATTTTATATTTGTAAGCCTCATGATAAAAAACAAATAATTTAAATTTAAATTTGTTGCATTAAAGCTTTCTTGAAAATGTTAGAGTTGTAGTCCAAAATATTATAAATAATGTATGTAATTTATGCTTGTCAAGTATAAAAATAATTTATAAACTTTTTAAAATACTGCTACATATAATGCTGAAAAGACTTAAAATTGTTAAAGATTGAATTGAATCAGTTCATTTAAAATGCATTAAATATTGAATTCATTAATTTTTTAATGAAAATTTCATGTTTTTTAAGGGTACTGCAACAACAGGGGCTATACAGGCCCAAGTTCCTGCTCTCACTACACCATCAACTGCACCAGCTGCTGTAAGTTGTATTTAATAAGGAACTTGTTTGCTAAAGATATGTATATCTAATATTCAGCTTAGTGTAGTGATCCAGAAAAGAAAAAACACCACTGAAATAGCTTTGAAGGCCATTGTTGGCTCTTCTGCTTTTTTAATCATTTTTTTTTTAGTAACAAATGTCTTTGTATATTGATTAAAATTTTCAAATTTGTAACAAATTGAAAATTTTTAACAAAACTTATAAATATTTATTTCTACTGATCATTTTAAAGACCAATTTATAAGTACTTTCTGGCCTAAAGTTATTTATTGATTCAAATTTTGTTCAACAGTGACCACAGACTGGTCTGAAAATAAGAGGGTCGAAATACTGATAAAAATATAACTAAATTATTAATTAGTGTATTTCGAATTTCAGTAAATAAATTTTTATGGTTTTAACCTCTTCATTAAATTACGTATAAAAAAATAACAAACTACAATGATCTTTCTGAATTACGCGGTTTGCAAATGATAATTAAAAGTTAGTGTCTTAAACATTTCTTATAATCTCCAAAGATACTAATAGCAATTCTTAGACTTTCATAGTTTCATTTTATATGTTACTAATAACAGTACTGATGTGAACTAAAAATACAGGGGTACCCCAGTGAATAGTCTTAATTCCTTCCAGAACTAAGACTGTTATCTGAGCAGACCGCTGTGTGAGTCAGCATTTATAGTAGAGACTTATGGAAGACATTTTAATTTGTTATATAGAAAAAAAGAATTGAGCACTCGCTATTAATATGTCAAAGGTAAAGAATGAAGCAAATTTATAGAACAGAAGTCACACTTTATTGTAACTAAATTCATAGAAATGTAATTATGTCACATATATAAACACAGGACAAATCAATACTGTGTATTTTTTTAGTTCATACTGTTGCTTTTTTAGTTCAATAGTAAAAGTTTGTCTTTTACTGTCATTACCACAAACACTTCTTGTAGGGCCCATTTAATTAATATTAAAAAAACAAAATTGAAAACAGGGTTTAACAATTTGAAACTTGCACACAAAAAAACTTAACGTTTTGTTAAATTAAACAATCAACCTTTATTGTTAATATGCTCAATTACTACTAATATTTATATGAACTATTTATAGCCGCCTCGGTGGTCTAGTGGATAGCGTACTAGGCTTTCACCCCAAGGACCCGGGTTCGATTCCCGG
Source organism: Callitettix versicolor (assembly GCA_022606455.1). NCBI lineage: Eukaryota > Metazoa > Arthropoda > Insecta > Hemiptera > Cercopidae > Callitettix > Callitettix versicolor. Next base: position 47,654,331 of record CM040183.1, read on the forward strand.
TGAGGGCTTGGCATTTTCATACGCTATAAATCATCCCATCGTCTGCATTAGCCCAAGTGTGCACAATAGTCGGATGTTAAACACAAAAAAAAAAACTATATCAGTTTAAATAACTTCTATTGTGATTGCAGGCACAACCACGACATGCAGTGGATACAGTCAAAGAAAAATGCAGAAAATTTTTAGCAAATTTATTAGAACTGTCATCACGGGAACCAAAAACAGTAGAACGTAATGTGCGTACCCTTATTCAAGAACTTGTAGATACCAAAGTGGAACCTGAAGAATTCTGTGATAGATTAGAAAGACTTCTTAACGCATCACCACAACCTTGTCTTATTGGATTTCTAAAGGTTAGTTTTGTTATGAACAAACAATCAACTACAAAACTAGTAGTTGAATCTAGTATGTAAGGACCTCTATTATCCAGGGTAAAGAGGCTATAAAGAAAATCCTATAATATGTATATAATTACACAAAAAATGATTGATTATTTTATTTTATATTACCAATCTTGGATTCAGTGTTCAGTGTGTGTCTCAGCTAGCTTTCAAATTCATAATGACAATGTTATTAAAACAACTCTTTATGGAATATCACAACTAAATTCTAAAAACTATACTAACATTTCACTTTTCTTAAGATGGGTGACATATGGGTAAAAGGTCTGAGGTGATTTTTGGATGATTTAACAAAATAAAATGTTGCATTTAAATTTAGGCTATGGTTTATTTCGTTGGTTTTAAATCAGTGTAAATTTTCACTAAATATAAACAAAAGGTTTATAAATTTTTTTGATTAATTATGTCCTTGTTTGATGTTTAAAATCACTGGTGTAATTTTGAATTTAGTATTATAAAGTATACCAAGGTTTTAAAACCTGCAATTATGTAACCAGAAATATTATTTTATTGTTTTCTGTAAACTGAATTTTGTTGGCTATTGAATGAAAAGGATGTTGTACTGCAGTTCCATTTAAGGTTTAATTTAAGATTTCATAATTTTATTACCTAAATAATAAAGTAAGATTTCTCCTTAAATAAATTACTTACACTGCTTGTCCTTATTGTACTTAATAGTGAATTATTATAAATTAATCGTCATAGGTTCACATCTTCATATAGAAAGTAGTCTTGAATAATTGTAATTGTATGAAAAGCTGACCACAAATAACTCATAACTGTTCTTAGTTTCAGAAAACTTTCATAAACAAATTCGGTAGATAACCAAAAAGTCTAAACCATCAATATACTGCACCCTATATTTGTTTATTCTACTCTCAAATAGGCCTACATTGAAATATGGAATGGATATTTGAGTACCTTAATATAATGTTATGTTTATTTTTTGTTATTTTATTTGATAAGTAACACAGATGATTTATAGAAGACATAAGTACATGTAATATATACTGCTGTACTCATTTTATGTACAGTATTCTGATATTATATTTATATTTGGTAAAAATTGCAATGCAGTAACCCATTAGTATATGTGTTAGTATATGATCTTTTTTTACATGTTGTAAACATGTATATGAAGAGTAGATCCCTAAATATAAAAAAATATTATCGTAGCTTACACTTTAAAGATTAGGTCCGTTTCATTGTTTACTGATTATGTTGTACTTGTGTGTTAAACAATTTTCATTTTTCATTTTCTGCATTATTTACTGTGTTTTTGAAAAACTTAGGTTATTGGAAATTCTCGGTATCCAAAAAAAAAGGATTCCCCTCATATAGGTCTGATAATCGACGGTCTGCTGTACTTTGCCATCAGTCAGTTGTTATTTATATTTCCTCTTCATTTTAGCTGTGTGTCAACATTAAAGACATCATATGCTTTTTAAAGTCACATCTTTTGAATATAAAATGCAAAATTATTCAGTAAAATTATGTTGAAAAACAATAAGATCAAGGTAAACACAAGAAGAATGTAGATATATTGCTTCATTAGTATATACAAGGTAACCGAAACTTTGTAGTTTGAAAAAAAATATAATTATATAACCTTTAAAATAAGAAACTATAACAAAATTGTTTTAGAACTAGTAGAAACATTTTTAGTTCTATGAAATGTGTTGTTAGTTAATAAATTTAAATTTGCTTTTCACAAGGAATTCGAAGTTTTGTGCTTGATTCTAAAAATTAATACTGAAATATTTTAGGGTAGGGATACCAAGGAAGCTACGTGCTTATTTCAGTGTTACTTTTTAAATGATAATAATTTTTAAAATAATTTTTCAGAAAAGTCTACCTCTGCTGCGCCAGTCAATGGTAACAAAAGAACTTGTTATAGATGGAATCCGACCTCCACCTCCTAACGTTGTGTTTTCCACACCTACAATTGTCCAACAACCAGCAGTGCAGGTAAAGAATTAATAGTATGATGTATTATTTAACATATAATTAGTGTTTGGTGCAGTAGCAGACCATTAAGAAGTATAGTGTGGCATAAAACAGCTATTTAGAATCACACCTCTTGCAAAATTTTTTTGATGTTTCCCTACAAAATAATTGTTATAGAATAAAGTTAAAAAAATAAAAAATATCTCTTTATTTTGCTCTTATTTTTTATATGAACAATTTTAAAAACATTAAATTACTATTTGATAATTTTTTTTATTGAAAACTACAATTAAAAATCCAGTTAGAAAGATATTGTTGGATGTTGTTATAAGGCAAATTAAATAATTACTTCTTGTCGATTGATATTGTGTGGAAATAGACTTTGTATTGAGTTAAGTTATGTACTATGTTAAATATGTACTGTAGGTATATAGTTTGTTATTCTCATTTTACACTACAGATAAATGATCTGCTATCTTACAAAATATTCAACAAGAATAAGAAATTTTATTGACCTGAGATGGGAATCAGTCTGTGTCAAATGTTTGAGAATGAAGTAATTTCAAATAATTATTTCTATAATGTAATTAATCAGCTATTTTTTCAGGTAATTGTAAAATGAACTTTATTATTTTAGTGTATTGATGTTATTAAAACGCAATAGAACTTGCTTCCAGGGTTATCCAAAGGAGGAAGTTTGATCAAGCTGCTGCAGGGTACCCTTTCTGGAAGTAGAAAATACTACAAACATTCTTAAATGTTTTTTACTTTTTCTTATGAAGTACATAAGTATTTTCATAGTAAAAAACATCACAATTTTTTTTTAGTTCTTAAAAATTATTTGTTTTCAAGCCCTTTAGGTAAACAATTCTTACAAATTAACATAAGTAGGATTTTCTAAAAATCAGCTCCAATGATTTTGATCAAATTTCTCTCAAATATAATCCAATGTATCTCTTATATTTAGTTATGAAAGTTATAAATAAAAATGTCAAAATTTCTAAAAATTTGTTCCATCAGGTTTCTTCAGGTATACAAATTTATAATTCAAGTCTGTAGCAAATTTGAAATGAATGAAATTTATGGTTTTAGAATTAAGAAAAAACACAAAATATATGTTAATGTCAACCTTGACTATTGGTAGGGTTAGTTTTTTTCTTCTATGTATTGTGAAACTGAAAATTTCTTTATTTTAAAACTTGTTGTGGACTTTAGTTATAAATCTTCATATATATATATATATATATATATATATATATATATATATATATATATATATATATATATATATATGACAAAATGTTTGTGCAGTTTTGAATGAATCGATTTTAATAAATTGGCAGATTATGGTTTTTGTTAATAGCTTCCATACTGTAGCAATAAATGTTTTGCTTGTTTGCTTTAATGTTAAACCTCTTTTTTAATTATTAATTTTTAATAATTAATTAAATGCCCACACACACACACATACACAACTCATACACATGCATGCACACGCACACACCCCACACACACACACATACACTCCCCACACACATACACACACACACACACACACACACACACACACACACACACGCACTCACACACGCACGCGCACACACACACACACACACACACACACACACACACACACACACACACACACACACACACACACACACACACACACACACACACACACACACACACACACACACACACTTACAGTGTCATATGATATTGTTATTATATAAATGCAGAACAACCTTTGTATAGTATGAGGGGAATATTTTCTGTTTTCTTGTTTCTTAGTAAAAACCCTTGTTTTTAATTTTAATCTTCCTTGAAATACATTTGGAGGGGATAGCCCTGGAAGCTTCAATGCCTAAAAACAACCCTACTTGCTTTTGTGGTGATGTATTGTTTATTATTTAATGATGTATTTGTCTTTCTGTCCAAAGACTAATACAACTGTACGACCACAGGTCCAAATGTCAACAACACCGCAGATGAGAGTAATAACACATACTGCACCTTCAACAGTGCCTGGAACAACAGCTGTGAGACCAGGCCAGCCCATTCAGCATCGCATAGTCACAGTAAGATGAAAATTAGTTTATTAATCATTGTTATTATTCATGTTTGGTAAACAAAAGGGTAGGCCCAAAAGTAACTATGATTGTTCAGTAGTGATAACATATGTCATAGAACTGAGTTCTGCTACTGGGTGCAATCTTGGTACATCCGTTTACCAAGTTGTCTGCAAGTAATCAGAATTTTTTTAGATCCTACAGTTTTTTTAGTAGTGATTTAGAAACAGTATTGTCTATGTATTTTTCTGTTATGAAAATGGTATCACAAACACCTTTAAGTTGTTGTGATGTTTAAAACAGCTAGTTGGATAATACTGTGTAAAACACAAGTTTATAAATGGTTTTATTGTTTAGAAAGAGGTGAAATGAAAATTGAGGATTTGCCTTCCCTAGGCAATCCTTAACAAACAAAAATGGTGCACACATTCTATTTCATGCAAGATCACTGTAGAATAATTGATGCAATTTCTGATTCAAGTATATTGTCCTGAAATACTTACCAACACATATTGACTTAAAATTAAGCTTATAAGCTATTACCAGAATCAATTTAATTTATAGTACATTCAGATATTTTTAATTGTTTAGTTTTATATTCAGTTGAAATTAAGAAGTTGTTAAGTTTTCGTTCTGTAATTTTATTATTGATAGTAATTTTACGGAACACTTTTGCTTACTATTAAATGCATATGTGGTCTTGTAGTTCTTAATATTCCCTCTAAAGTTATTATATTTATTTAGACAGTTGGTATTATTTGTGTTTTTAGAAACCATACACTAATTTTTAAAAGTATGGATCAACTCTTAATATCAGAAAGGTTAAAACTTAACCTTAGCAATTTTAAGCCTAGATGCCTTATTTTTTTTTTTTAATACTAATATTTTAGAAAAACATTCAAAACTGATACCCTAAATGACCAATAAAAATAAGATTTTCTTGTGATCAGAGAACCACAAGTCACCAAGAAAACAGGTGACAATTACTAAGTCAAAATTAGGTTTGTGCTGGTCAGAAGTACAATCACACCTCAACTGATGTGGACATGTACTTGCTATTACATTTTTACTGAAGTAATTTTGTGTTGTTGATGAGGCAGTAGGAAAGTAGGAAGTCTGATCCCACCATCCAGTAAACAAGACTGGGTTGCTTTTCTGTTTCCAACCAAACAAACAATAGGACAATTTTTTCACCAGTTCCTGTTTTTTATGTTTAGTCTGTATAGCCTACTTTTTGTTTTTGTATAACACAGTATTTTATCTACTTTATTACTGCTTAGTGCTCTTTATTCTAAATGTTTATTTTGTGTAAATTTATATGTAAATTCTTCATAATTGCCTGTATAAAATAACATGAATTCCCCTCATTTCATGAATTTTAATTTTGGTCTTTAACTTACCCTGTTTGGTTTATTTTTGAAAATTTGAAAAATTGTAAATTTAATAACAGTGTATTGAATTTGTTATTTTTCAAGACTTAATGTAAATTAACATAAATGGCTCAATGTATTATTTTATGGGGGAATTAAGTGTTTAGAACCACTTTCTTAATTTTAACGTTATGTTAATGATATGCATTAACATGTTATAATATGTAAAAATATGTGTTCCTGACTGAAATTACATTGTATCTTGACTTATGATATTTGCTGTAGAACCATTTACAGCGTAACTTCAAAGTACTACTGTAAATAACTTGTTGATGACTGCAATTGCCAACAGCGGTTTCCAAACTTTGGGTCACCATCCACTAGTGGTTCGCTGGCGCAATTCGGAATTCGGAAAGGCAGTTGACTTAAAAATTTTTAAGTGTTCTCTCAATTATTAAAAAAAAAGAAAATTAAAATATCTCAAGCAATATTTTCTATTATTCCACAAAAACTGCTTCACTGCCAACTGTAAAGTTACACACAAAACAGATACTTTTCGAAATAAGGTGAGCAGGACAATGTAGTTGTAGAGTTTATTTCTGTGACAGTAATGTGACCACACCGTGTTGTGCATCTGATGCCTTTTGTTGGTCATCGGGATTATGGGGGACCTGGTAAAAAAGAAGAAATTGACTTATTACTGGGCTCGCGCTACTGATGAAACTACGACATGCAAGTAGCTAGGAAGAATGTGTTTAAAAAATAAAATTAATAAAATACACTTCATATTTTTTATATAATAATTACATTTTATCAGAAGAAAAGATAAAAGGATGTACGCAAGCTAAACTTCAACACGACTTTTTTAACTTTAACACAATTTTTTTCCTTTCTTCTGATGAAGTGTAATAATTAGACATAAATTAAATGTAAAGAGAATCCTTTTAATTTTATTTTTTTGTGGTTCTGCTTTTTTGAGTAAATATATAAATATATATATATATATATTTTGGTGTTTAACGTCCGACTATTGTGCACACTTGGGCTAATGCAGACGATGGGATGATTTATAGCGTATGAAAATGCCAAACCCTCGCCAGGAATGCACTCCGAGGACCCGGGTTTAATTCCCAGTGAGGGCTTGGCATTTTCATACGCTATAAATCATCCCATCGTCTGCATTAGCCCAAGTGTGCACAATAGTCGGACGTTAAACACAAAAAACCTATATATATATATATATATATATATATATATATATATATATATATATATATGTGTGTGTGTGTGTGTGTGTGTATGTATAATCAATCACAAAAAAGTTGAGGAACCACTGGCTTAGAATAATAATAGCATCTGGTGTTCTTTCTCATTCAAATTCCTAATATCTGGGATTGATATAATTAATGACTCCCTTTTTCTTAAAATTTCAGCCTTTTTTAAAATTTAAAATTATTTCCAATTTTAAGTTCATTTTTAATTAACAGTAGTGACAAAGGTCTTATTTCTTCATTGGTTTATGTGATGGGGTTTTGATACTTTTATGTATGAGGCTCAAATATTTTTATCATTTACTCTCATAGTGATATTATCATTACAGTTATAGTTGTTTTTGTTACAAATAAAATTATTTTTGTTACAGTTTTATTTTTATGGCTTAGTTGCTAAGGTTATATTTGAAGTTAAGCACTTGAGAACAAGAATTGATCCATAGTCTTGAAACATTTATTGTTAATATGCACAAATTATGGCAAATGTCCTTCAAGTATTTTAAAGCATATTGTAAAGATACTCAACACACTATTTCAAATAATGGTTACTTTTCTTTATTTAGAAGTATTGTTATTCACTTATTCTGAAATTTTGTTGACAAATAATAAAACAGTAACGGTCAGTAACTACTAAGCGGGCAAAACCCGTCACATTGATTGTAATAACTGTCATAAAAGTAATGTTAATTTACTAAATGGAATCCGTCCTTTGTGATTTGATCAGTGTAAATGGCTGATCAGATTAACCAGTGAACACAATAAGTGGTGACTACTGTATGCATATTATTATTTCTTTTGTTTTTTTTTTTTATTGCATTTATTGTTAATATCAATAATGGAGAAACAATCAGTAATTTTAACTACATGTAGGGATGTTGTGTATATTTATGTAAACCTGTCATTAACTGTTTAGTCAAATAATAAAAATGGGGTTGAAGTAAAAATTGGAAAAAAAAGTCATTGTTAGTAACTAGACTTGAAGGAATCAGTATTAATGAACTGTTTTTCATACAGATTGTGCTATATTTTGTCTCCTAGCGAATGAACAGGGCTGTATTACTGTCTAACTGTAAATATATTTAATCAGGAAGCAGTCGTGTTATACATATCGGTGGTTAATGTACCTTAACTTAATATTTTTTTAACAATAATTTATTGTTTTCATGTCTGTCCGAAGTACCTACAGGTAAATATTTTGTTAATTTTTTAGTTTTTGTAGGTATTTAGTTTTTGTTCTATGATTTTTATACATTGTTATTATAGTTGTAAGTAATAAAAAATATATTCTTTTAATTAGGACCTTATTTTTAAGGTTGTAATCATACTGATATGCCAATTATGAAATATATCTATCACCTCAATGTGACATAAATCACTGAACCCTGAACTTAAAGAAAGAACACATTCTCATTTGCAGTCCATAGTAAATTAAATACCATATTCATAATGATATCATGACAATCATTTAGGCTTTGAATACTACCACATAAAACATAGATAAAATAATGAACTCAATGAATGATCAATCAATAAGAAAAATAAAGAAGGACCAGTAGTTTGCAGAGGAATAAGAACAAAAAGAAGGAGAAAACAATAAGGAAGTAATTGTGAATTTTGATTATTCTTCTGGTACAAGCTTTTGAAGAGAGAAGTTTTAGCATTTTAAAGAAAGAAATAATTAAGCATTAGCCAAGAAATAATTAACACATCAATCAAACAAATTAAGACACCAACTTGAAACTACACTACAGCATAAGTATTCAATTCAATATTCAACGATATACAGGAAACAGTAAAATATTTCGGAACATAATTGTAAGGTTTAAAGACTTAGTGAGTGATATTTTTTCAATACTAATTTCTGAATTCCATCATCAGACTTGAGGACATAATTAATCCAAAAAAAACTTATAATTTTTTTAAATAATTTGTGAACGTTTGCAGATGGTTTTAAAACCAACTTAATATGCAATAGCCTAAATTAAATTCAATATTTTATCTTCTTGAATCACCCATAAACCTATAAATCACCTCAGATCTTTTACCAGCAAGTCTCCAATCTAGTTCTTAAATAAAATGAAATGTTATAAAACTCAATAGGGTTTTTTTGCAACATTAAAATTCAATAGGGTTTATTTGTAACATTAAGTGTTTATGAATTTGAAAGCTTGTGGAGACATAAACCAAACATTAAACCCGAGATTTGTAATATTGTAAAATAAATAAACCAATAATTTTTGTAAATTTTGCATATATCGTATGATTGGTTTTATTTATTAATAAGGTATTATAAATAAAATCAATCGTATGGTATGTGTATGATCAAAAAAGTTATTGATTTTTTTTTTTATAGTATTACAAGTCTCAGGTTTATGTTCAGTTCATGCTTTGGCTAGCTTTAAATTTCATAAACACTTAACGTTATTAAAAAAACACAAAATCTTTATGAATCTTAAATTAAATTCTACAAACTATACTAACATACATTTCACTGAATAGGTAGGTGGTTGATTGCGGGTGAAAGATCTGAGATGATTTATAGATGATTTCACAACTTAATTTAGGCTACTGTACATTAAGTTGGTTTTAAAACAGTGCAATTAATATCACCAATTGATTAAAAAAAAGAAAAAGTTTTTCAATTAATTATGTCCTCAAGTCTGATTAAAACCACTGATGGAACATTGTAGTTAGTATTAAAATATCACTCACCAAGTCTTAGATCTTACAATTGATATACCGGATAAACTATTTTCTTGTTTTGTGTAATTGAATTTCGTTGAATAATAAATAAAATTGTGTAGTTCCAATAAAATAATGCAGTGTAATTCCAAGTAGGTGTCTTAATTAGTTTGATTGATGTGTTTAATTATTTCTTGATTTATACTTAATTATTTCTTTCTTTAGAGTGTTAGATTTTTCCCTTCAAAAGCTAGGTCCTGAATTATAAAAATTCATAATGGCTTCCTCATTGTTGAGTTTTCGCCTTTTACTTTTTTTCTTGTTTTTATTCCTTTACAAAATATTGGTTCTTTCTTTCTTTATTTTTTTAAAAATAATTCATTCTTGAAGTTCATTCTTTTATTTATGTCTTATGTGATAGTATCTTAAAGCCTAAATGATGGTTACTGTATTATGGATATGATAATTAATTTAATATGAACTGCGAATGAAAATGGGCTATGGATGTTTTCTTCAGGGTTTGGTGATTTATGATATTGTAGTAAATAGCTATTGTCATGTGAACCCTCGGACCACAGTGCCTTTAATTAGCCATATGATTTTCCTGAGTTATGCTGTGCCGAAGATGTCTGCTGCCCCTTTGAGCCTTCTGTATGGAACCTTGCTTAAAAGGCACTTATGATAGAAATCTCTAAAGCCGGCTCTAATGCAGATTACAGTCCATCTACTCAGTTTGCCTCCTCTTTACATTCAACCCCCTTATGCCCCGGAACCCAGTGTGAAGAGTAACTCTGTTACCCAGGGACAGAGTGTTAAAGTTCTAATAACATGCCAGATAACTTGGACCGAATTGTAGGACTTGTGTTTTTATTGCTGCCTAACTATTGGTATATATAGAAATACAAGCATTCTTAAAAGCCCGTCTCAAGAACACAATCATTAATGGCCATTATTTCAGCCTTGGAATACTGTTGTATGCTGTCCCAGGGTAATAACTTTCTTCAACTCTGGTCTAAGGCAGTATATTCCAGCACCAGTGTCTATCTGTCTTGGAGCCATTTGTATACCATACTATGTCTCCAGATTTTTTTGACACACAATGTCCATCCTCAAACTTCAGCTTGACATCAAAGGGTCCAAAAACCATGAGTTTGACCGTCTGGTCAGTCCCCATCATTAGAATCTAAGTCACTGATCTTATGTGATTTTAACATGCCTCAGAGTCGAGGATAACTAGATACTACCTTCCTGCAGTTTATATGCTGCTTTATGTGCCTCCCCCATGACAATGGGGGAACCCAAGAATGATCTCCATTGCCGCCATTGGTGTCATGTTCATTCATAGTGCCGGTAATGTATAGGCAGGTCAGCCTCTGAATTTTAGTCAGAGCCTGTCTGGCCTCCCTCTACCTGGTCTTAGTCCACCTCACCACAGTATTATAGCACATTATAGGTCTAATGATCCCAGTATAAATGTACTTCATTATGCCGGGTCTCAGCCCCCTGTTTTACTTATCATTTTTCTAATTGCCCATCAATGACTTTTTGACATCCAAGATTCTTGGTTAATTCTTGGTTAATTTATTGTCCAACATCAAACCTAGGTATTTCACCTCGTTTGTGACAGGGATTATCTCCCCAAAGAACTAAACTAAATAGAAAAAGGGAAAAATTCAAGTCAAAGTTTATTAACTATTCAGTAATCGTTTGCCACATCTGAAGGTATGGTTTTCAGAATGCCTGCTATTGGTGAAATTGTGATCGACGAGGGACATATGATTTTGTACACTATGAACTTTATGTGCTATGTAATCTACTACCTAATTGGCAGAATAACAAGTAGCTAACAGTTCTGATACTATAAATTATTTCTTTGGTAAATCTGCTAATGGTGTAGTACGTATACCGAATAACTTTAAGGTTGTAAATAACACACTTCATAAATGTATGCTAGAATACTGCCCATACAAAGTTTTTTTTGTTTGTTTTAATTTTAGCAAGACATTTATATCTTCTATAAACCTTTTATGTCATCATATCAAATAATAATAATAATAATAAACAATAAAAAAATACAACAACATTATAGTAAAGTACTCAAGTGTCCATACCATATTTGAGAGTAGAATAAAGAAACATACTGAGGATGCAGTGTTGATGGTTTACTTTTAACTTTTTTATGGAAATAGGAACTAAATAAAAATTTGTAATTGCAGCCAATGCGAGTACCTTCTCCTGTAACAAAAGTGGGAACAACACCAGTGGTTGGTTTAAGGCCACAAACACAAGTCATTGGGTCAAACACAGGAATTCGAGTGACAACACCTGTCAGAACACCTTTGAGTAAACCCCACATGTCTACTCCAGTTACACTTAAGTCACCTACTGTCGCGACAGGCTTAAAGTCTGGACAGATGTTTGCAAAAACTACTGTTTCTACGAGACCACTTACTTCTCCAAGCCTAGCAACATCTACACTAAAACAACAACTTTCACCTGCATCGTCTTTACTTTTTAGAGCTGTAACATCATCCAAAGATAAGGAGAAAAAGTCATATTCTTCTGTTGGTTATACGTAAGTTGGGCTTGTTTGTTATTATTTATTATTGTTTGTATATTATTAATTTTATTTGGGTTTTCCTGGTTATTTGTACGAGGGCGGTTTGATAAGTCAGTGACTTTTTGAATTTCCCGCGCAGTTACTCCAAATGCAACAGTGCTGCCGTCAACTGTAATCTATCAGTGGGCAACTTTTTAATTTTGAGCAAGCTACGTCGTGCAGTTGGTGTTTGATAGCCGTTCAAAGCAGACAACCTCGTGAATTTTTACGAAAATGGAAAAAAGTGAATTTCGTGTGCTGATTAAACATTACTTTATACATAAAAATCCACACTGAAACTAAGGAAAGACTTGATAAATACTACGGGGACTCAGCACCATCAATTTCAATGGTTAAGAAGTGGTTTACAGAGTTCCGTTGTGGTCGTACCAGCACCAGTGACGCCGAACGTTCAGGTCGCCCAAAAGAAGTGATCATGCCAGAAATCGTCGATAAAATCCATGAAATGATATTGAATGATCGGAGAATGAAAGTGCGTGGGCATGAAAGAACTCTCCGCAAGATGGGTGCCGCGATTGCTCACACCGACCATAAGCGCAATCGTGTGACCACTTCAAAAGAGTGTTTAGTGATGTTCAGCCGTAATCCGAACGAATTTTTGTGCTGTTTTGTTACTGTGGACGAAACATGGATCCATCACAACACGCCAGAGACCAAGGAACAATCGAAACAGTGGGTTGCTAGGGGTGAACGTGGACCAAAGAAGGTCAAACAGAGTCTGTCAGCCAACAAGGTCATGGCCACAGTTTTTTGGGATGCACGCGGTGTCATTCACATCGATTACCTTGAGAAAGGTAATATGTTCACCGGCGAATATTATTCAAAGCTTTTGAACAGATATGACGTTGATTTGAAGCGAAAACGGCCGCATTTGGCGAAGAAGAAAGTGCTGTTCCATCAAGACAATGCACGTGTGCACACTTGTCTAGTCATGATGGCCAAAATCCACAAATTGGGATACGAACTCCTACCCCATCCAGCATATTCTCCATATTTAGCCCCTTGCGACTATTTTCTGTTTCCAAACCTAAAGAAATGGCTGGGCGGTAAGAGATTTGAGTCGAATGAAGAAGTCATTACCGAAACAAACGCGTATTTTGAGAGCTTTGAGGAAACCTATTATTTGGAGGGAATAAAAAAATTAGAAAAACGCTGGACTAAATGTATCGAGCTAAAAGGTGATTATGTAGAAAAATAAAATGTTTATTTGCCGAAAAAAATTTGTTTTATTCAAAAAGTCACCGACTTATCAAACTGCCTTCGTATCATTTTCATTATGCAGGATTGCTTAATTTAAACTACAATTTAAATTAAGTATTTTTTTAAAACCTGGATAATTTGAAAAGTGTAGGGTTCAAAAACATTATAGAAATTCTCTTGCATTCAATTTTTTTGCCAAAAAAATGCTGACAGGAAATAAGAAAATTGAACCAAATTACCAAATTGGGTTTAGCCGAAAATTTAGTTGTATATGAAGAGTTTGGTTGGGTATATATATATATATATATATATATATATATATATATATATATATATATATATAACTGAAGTCACTATAAGAAATAAGAAATGAAAAAAAATACATTTTGAGAATAAATAAAAAAAATAAATAAACCCCAATGGCATTCGGGGTTAACTTTTGGTTTTTTACAATTTACTCATGAACAGAGTATCTCTCTAATTTCAATTTTGAGCTATATTGATTAGAATTGATCAGTGTTCATATCTGACCAAAGTTTGAGCAAAATGTTATGAAACCGATCCTTAAAAATTTGGTAGATTTTCAATATTTAAAGTAGCTCCTAAACCAAATTTTTCTGGGCCATAGCAACCCGTATATATTGTTTTGATATTTATGGACTACGTTTGAGTAAAGTTTTACTCAAATTGTATGACTCGGTTTTTAGTTAAACCAAAAAAGCTTCAAAACCTCGTTCAGAACTGAAGCTTTTGAACCCCATTCAAAAGCGAACTAGAACTACATGTAAAAATTCAAAAAAATGTGTGAATCAGTTAAAAAACCTGACGGTGGTCAGGGTTTGCTTTTTTTATTAATTCCTGAACCACAACTTTGCTGATTGAATTTCAAAATCTGTTGTTGCTTTTTTTTTGTTAGTTTGTCTAGACTCCTCGACAATGCTGTTCCGGCAGCCTTAGACATAGACAACATTGACAGGCCATTTGCACTTGCTCTCAAATACTAAACCATCACAATTTAATTTCTTGTAAAGTCCATTATGTATTTTTTTAAATGCGGCGACCACCAAGTTTTAAAGTGTACAGTAACTCTGTGTAAACACCACACTTCTTATTTCATTAAAAAGCCCGCTCTGTTCAACAGTCAGTCAATCTTTTTCCTGCAACATATTCAAAAAGAGAAGAAACTAATTTTCATGTAACTTTTGCCCATATAAAACAGTAATAATTATCAATCTAAATAATTAATACCAAAATAAATGTTAGGTCATTTCATACACAACCCTCTGGTGTGTGTATGTGGCGTGCACACGTGCGTGTGTGTCTGTCCAAAATACCATTGATTAGACTTATTGGTGGGAGGGGCATTTTGATCCTGTTTGCTCATAATACTTCAGGACTAATTGTAATCTCCTAGAAAGAGATTTTTTAAGGATCTTTTTTAAGAAAAAAAAAATTTTGAGTAAGGTTTCTGAAGATCAGCCTTTTGTGGTATCCTAATGAAATGTATGGGTATATTTCCAGAAGATCAATTTGTATACAGAATGATATTCCAGATATTTGTAGTTTTACTAGTAACTTCAAACTCAAACTTGTTTAGAACAATTGCTGCCATATTGATACAAATTGTGCTTTCGTTCATGTAGGCTATTCAGCGAGATTTTGTGATTTAAAAATATATTTACATAGTTACTTTAAAAAACCACTCCAGTTAACAAAAATTAACAGGTCACAATTAAAGAGTACCCAGTTTAGATATTTCTTTTACTCTTAGTTATATTATTAAAATTTAAATTAATATATACTAAAATTCAAGTTAAAAGACATTTTTTGTTACAGTGGAGATGATGACATTAATGACGTGGCAGCTATGGGAGGTGTTAACTTGGCGGAAGAAACACAGAGGATATTGGGATCAACGGAGTTCGTCGGTACGCAAATACGGTCGTGTAAAGACGACATGTATTTGCATTCTGCGCCTTTAATGCAGAAAATTAGTCAAATTGGTAATGTCTGTTTACACCGACAGTAAAGCAAGTAAGAGACCACATAGCTTAGTCAAACCTCCTCAGACTGATGGCAAAGATTCCTTACAAAATAAAAAAAGTCTTTACAAGGATTTTCTTTTCTGGCAATTGACTAATTTCTTATGGGAAATTTGAAACTGACCTGACCATTCTAATTTTGTTTGTTAAGAGCTGTTTTAAAGATAACTAATTCAGTAAATATATTTTCGAATATCTAGGCATTCAGATTTCACTTTAAAAAAAATTAATTTCAGGGCTAAGTATAAAAAAATATTAGCATATATTACAAATTAATTATATTTTCCTGTTTAAAAAATTTTAAACTCCCTTTTCTTTAGCATGTTTGTGTTGTCATAGCATAGAAAATTCTGAAAGTTTTGTAATGTATTTTTTGTTAAAAAATGACAATATTATGTTTAAAACGGAAAATATTAAACATGAAGTTTAAACCTGTTTTTTTATCGTAAAACATTTATGCTAGAACATTTATTTCTAGAAACGGAAGCATAGATATAAATCTACAACATTTAAAAAAAAAAATAAATTGTTTCATTACAGTGATGAAATACCTTTTAAATCTTTCACTCATCTGGGGAGTTTTGGAATAAAATTTTTGACAAAACAGTTATTTTTTTTAAACAATGAAACCAAAAGAGAAAATTTACAATCAACAAAAATTTCCTAATTCAAATATAAATCATTCATATTAAACTTTGTTATACATCACATTAATCATGTTAAAAAAATGGAATATTCAAGAGATTATAATCAATCCGTTTGTACATTGTCTGGGCCCAAAAAAATTAATTGCTTAAAAGAGAATCAGCAAAAGGAAATACGTTTAGTTATATAGAATTAACTATATTATTTGTAGTTAATAAATAAATGCAAAAGTTATTTTGTGTTTGTCATTTTTTTTTCAACTACTTAACTTACATCCCATCCATCACGTCTGTTTTTTTGTTTAAATAATCTAAAATTTTTTTTGGAAAAAAGCAAAGTTTATACTTTGAATATGTTACTTATAAACTATCAAAGAAACACCAAACATATATTTTTGTTTTTGAAATGACTGCAATAACTTGACTGTATAAGATGATCTCTTAATAACAAACACTGTAGGGTTGCTTTAGCTATGTGTTTTCTTTTTCCTATCACCTAGTGCTACAACAAAGCTTTTTAACAAAACATTAGTTTTTATAAATAAAAACAAAACTAACTATATCCTGTGTTGTATTACTATATTCAATATTATCTGTACTGTTCTATATTATCTGTATTAGCTTTACTGTATTGTATTACTTTATTGTTTTTAATTTACTTACAGTACTTTCGTGTTGATACAAACAAATATTTTGTGTGTAGAGTGTATTGTATACTAGTTAAACCAACAATAATTTTTATAGATATCTTTTAATCTAAATTTAAATGTAGATTAACAGTATTAATATTAAAATTTGTCATTCCTAAAAGAAGTACGAGAAAATAATTATTTTCTTTTGAGGATAATCCGAAACCTGGATAAACTTTTTGTCAATTAACTAGTGTTTATTGTATCAAATAAATGCAAGGACTTGCAAGGGAATGAATACTAGAAAGAGAAAAATGAGCATTAGAAAAGTTTAAAGAAGGCAAAAATTTTATGAAAATATTTAAACATTTTAATTCAAATTCTAAAACTACTAACAATTATAATTTTGGTATTTAATATTTTAAATGGATTTATAATAACTATTTTGTATGTCTTTTATTGTACAGCATCGCGGCATGGCCTTGATGATCCTAATTCAGAAGTAGCTGCTCTTATATCCCATGCGACACAAGAAAGGTTAAAAAATATAGTAGAAAAATTAGCTGTGATAGCAGAACATAGAATAGATTTAAATAAGGTGAGTGGTTTTAAGTGTTTGTTTAATCTCCGCATGTGCATTTGACTCGTGTGTTTTGACAGTTATCTTGTAAATGGTATTAACTATGATGGAAAGGTGATCTTTCTAAAACCAACAAATCAACGATATGTTTTGTAAAGCTACAAATGACAAATTTTTCTACCAACACAATTGGACTGTTGGTCTGAGTGAATACCACTTCGAGCTGATTTCATACACTCTCAAAAGTTGTCTGAATACCGCCACGAGCCGATGTAATCGGCACTGTTGGTCCATCTGAATAGACCACAGACCGATAGAATTGGCTTTCGGGATATAAATTATTTCATCAATTTTTGCTCTTAACTTACAAATTGTATACACTTCTGGAAATGAAAAGAACTAACTGTTCATTCATTTATGACAATATATTTATATTTATTATCATTTTATGCGTCTGTGGACGTTAAGTCTGGTTTACTCTTTCAGTCTTTCTCGATAGCACTGAATGCTAAGTTTATACCGAGATACCAAATCATGTCTATTAAGTCCTGACTGCTAGCTAAAGGATGCGATATTGTATTATAAACACATTAAATCAGCATTATTGAAGATAATGCAGAATCACATGTTTACATTTGATAAAATATCAGAATAAACTAATAAAAGGCAGTTATAGTTTTTTTGTATCCTTCATTAGATAATGACAATGAATACTGCATAACATACGACAACAAATTATTTTTATTTAAAAAATTTTTTAAATAAAGTGTTTAAAAAAAGGTTAAATAAATTAAACCTCTTGAAATCACTTATTATTAAAAATACAATTTTTTGAGTTGTTTGAAAAATAAATTCATTTATCTATCAAATGTAAATATTTCTTAATGAAATGTTCAGGATTTATTCTTACATAATTGCTAAGAAATTTATAATAAAGGTTAAATACAAAATATTTTTTTTACACTTGTAGAGTTTTAATTTTAAACTGTTTATTAAAACAAGAATTTATGAATGAATATGGTACAAGAGTATAACTAAAATAATGCTTTTCAGTTGAAATTATAGCTAGGAACTTTCAATACCATAAATAAACCATCTAATCATGGAATGATGCGAAGTAGATTCCGAGACGATTTATTCTAGGGATTTTAAAATATCTTTTTTGTATATATTTGTTGCCAGGTTTTCTAGTTCAAAAGATCTTGAGATTTTTGAACAGTATTGGAAGGAACAGATTCAAGCTTGAATTTAAGAATATTTATAAGCATTATATGCAAATGGTAAATGTTACCACAATTTATTTCTATGAATCATTTTAATTACTGAGTACTGGTTGAAGTTTTTTAAATCTCATACATCAATGTTATTTCTAAACTTTGTTGGTCTGTAAATACTCAAAATACAGAATCACTAGTACCATATGCATTTTCTTACTGTATTTTTGTGTAATTTTTTGCTGTGCTATTTTTTTATTATTTATAATCTACTGTTAGTTAATTATAAATTATTTCTTATTGACAATTTTAAATGTATGTACTGGTTATTCAGTTAAAAAATTTTGTTTTGTTGTATTGTATTATAGAACATTTTGAACTACTTATTTTGTAACATATTTAAAGAAACAAAATTGAAATAACATAGATAAACTAAATAATATATAGCCTACAGGGTCATAAAAAAGAATGCTGTGATTTCAACAAATCATTGAAGAAAACCTTCTCAACCTACAGGAATAATTTCTTCACTGTTTTTTAACTGCATTAAAACAGTTTTGTTGGATACAGGACATAGAGCGACTGTGTGACCTTGACGTGTGCAGCAGAAAGTACAGTGTGTTATTTGGTTCGCTGAGTTACAATCAGTTATGAGTGTTCAGCAAACTTATGAAGAAGAAAATGCACCAGATGATAAAGCTCTTCGTTGGTGGTTTAATCAGTTTCAGTTAACAGGAAACATTGAGAAAAACACTCAAAAGGCCTGCCGAGAACCACTGAAGAAATGTCGAATGCATCCTCCAGTCTTATGTTACGGGTTCAAAAAATCAAGAGCTCTATGGAGCCTTGGAATTCCAAATACCAAAAACAAAAATTAACAATGTACTGCACAAATGATTACGACTGCAGGATTACTGCACAAATGATTACGACTCCCTATAAAATTCAGCTCAAACACGAGATAAAAATTAATGGATATGCCTAAGTGAAAACAATTTTCTTTTATGCTAAATGAAATTGATGACAATTAGGATTTTGTTGTTGTTACAAATGCAACAATTAGGATAATTGTTACAAATACAACAATTACAAAATACAATTTAGGACAATTAGGTGTTGTTTACAGATACATTAATGGTTGCGTTAATCGTCACAACTATCGAATACATAACTTTCGAGATTACAACAACCCTAATGAAATTCATGAGTACGTATGGGACTCCAAAAGTGAGTGTTTAGTGTGGGTTATTCATGACCAAGTTGTGGGCCCCTTCTTTTTGGCGAAGGAATAATAACAGGGATAATTTATCTGAACATGCTAGAACAGTTTGTGTTCCTTCAGATCGAACAAATTGAACAACAAAATACACAACAAGTCATTTTGTTGCAAGATGGAGCTACCCCTCACTATCATCTAGCTGTATGCAACGTCCTCAACACCAGATTTCCTAATGGTTGGATTGGCAGACGTGCGCCTAATTCCTTGGCCCCGCAGAAGTCCAGATCTTACCCCTTTGGATTTCTTTTTTTGGGGATACATTAAGAACATAGTTTATACTAAGAAAATGTGTGATTTGGTGCAGCTCTGCTGCCATCCTGGGTATGACTCCAGAAATGATTTAACACACTTGGCATGAAACTGACTAAAGATTAGATGTCTGCAGAGTAAAAATGGATCTCCATCAAAACTTACTAAGGTATCAAAAAAAACCTTTTTTTCCTCTACATTGCCAGTGTAAAATAATTAAATTATTTTTAATACTTTTTGAGTTGCACTTAGTTGAAATCCTAACAGTCTGTTTTGATGACCCTATATTTTCTTATATATATATGTGTTAGTATAATGTATCATCTGTGAAATAATGATCTGTGACAATAGAGTGAAACTTTGAATAATTTTGTTTGGAAATTTTGGTACTAAGCTGAGTTAAATCTTAAGAAATATTAGTGGTTCCAGCAACTTCAGTGATTTGACCAATCACAGAGAAGAGAAAAATTAACTGCAGAAATTAAGAAAACGAACAAGAAAAGGTTTCTATGAGAACTCTGTACACTGTGTATGTTATTTGTTACAACCAATAAAAGGAAAGAACTTCATCATAAGAATTAATTACATAGAATTTTGTATGGTTAAGTTTTTTAAGCATAATAAAAAAAGAGCACTATGAAAGAGTATTAAATTCGTCATATATAAAAATCTTTAAGCCGAAGTGGCTTTGAAGATTTTGTGGACTTGCGAATTACAAGACATGTGCAGTGTAGTAAACTTGTGACTATACATTGAACGAATTTGCTAACAAACATAAGTACAAATAAAACTTGTAAATCTAATATTAACATTGTTGTCTTTTTAATGTGAAGGTATTTAATATTAATAATTTTGGTTTTGTTAGAATTCAGCACTGCAATTTTGTCTTTATTCATTATATTTTTTAATATCAATAATATATAATATTGCCTTAGATTTGATTTTTAATTAAGACTAATAATTAGTTATCATTTTTAAGAGTAATAAACCAGATTTAGTGTTTAACAACCTGTGTATCAATAATTTGCACCTTATGTATCTACTTGACAAATAACTTTGAAAAAGTCTACTTGGTATATTTATTTATGAATTTATTTATATTTGTATAAATTTTTGTAAATTTTATTTCCAACACATGAATGAGTATAGTAAGTAAAAAAGTTACAGTTTTATTAATAATGTATTTTAAATTTTGAAATGGTTTTTCATTAGTTTGATCCATTGTAACATTTACAGCTGGATCCTCGATATGAAGTTAGTCAAGATGTCAGAGGGCAATTAAAATTTTTAGAAGAATTGGATAGGATGGAAAGAAAACGGCATGAGGAACAAGAGAGAGAATTATTGTTAAGGGCTGCCAAAAGCAGATCAAAATCTGAAGATCCAGAACAAGCCAAATTAAAGGCTAAAGCCAAAGAAGTAAGTATTGGTAGACAAAAAGTTATATTAATGAAATCTGATTAAACAAGTCAAAATCTTGAATGAGATTATTATTAAAAAAGTACATCTAACATAATCCATATTGGATGTTGATACACTTATATAGTTACTGACAGTGAAATATATTCATAATAAGAAACTAGTGATGGATTGATTCTATTCTTTTTTCTTATTAGAGATTCCAATTCTTTTAAGTTGATTCTCAATTCCTGATATTGATACTAAAAAACTTGTGTTTAGCTGTTTCATTGATACAAAAAAAAAAAAAAAAAAAAAAAACAAACTTGTATATCGCTACTTCTGAGTTGCAAACTCGCGACTGTTATATAATCATAATCTAAAACATTACAAAAGAGGAACTTTTTCACAACACTAAAATAGGCCAAAAAGTAAAGTTTATTTGTAATATAATTTTTCAGTCTTAATACGTTATGCTTTCAATAAAAAAATATTAGCGTATAATTAATGAAATCTGCATTAATGTGCTCATCGGTTGACATGATTCTTCTTTACTGTTGAAATTGTTAATAAAGAAAGCCCTGGATTTTTACAAACATCTAAACCCCACAGGGGATGCAGACTAGCTGCACCTATTGAGAGGATTTAGACGTCCCTCATGGTACCCAAGTCAACACACACACAACACTACACTTATGACTAACACTTTACACTCACACTTACATTTAGGGAGGCGATAAGAGCCTCAATGTGCTTTTCGCCTTAAAATAAAATCAACATCTAAATTTGATTGGCCTTGTTCCAGTTCTTGGATAAGATTGATTTTATCACTCACTGACAGTAGACAGTTTTTTTCCTGAAAAAATGAACTGTGGTTAAAAAAAACTATTTTTTAAAAAAGTTTTTAAATATGAAAAACTAAAATTAAAATGCAGTAACTGAATTCACTTTCTGGAGTGGGTTATATATAACGGATGAATAACGGAACTGTTGGGGCAGGTTTGGTGGATTATTGTTGTCTTCACTGAATCATTCTGGAAATTTGCAAACAAGTGCCCCTTCCCACCAAGTACATATATTAATAATTGTTACAATGTACTATATATCTTTTGCTCATTCTTCAGAATTGAACATCTAAACAAGACTTAAGGTAAAATACACTAATTGCCTGTCATATTCTACATTTTTATAAATTGTATATTTCGTAAATGAAAATAGAATTACCCAGTCATAAAGACACTATTATTATATTTGATCATTATAAATTAACATGAAAATATTCATTATAACTAATTTGAAGGTATAGTTATGTGTCACTAAAAGTGAGTTAATTTGTCATTATGTAGGTACAAATCTTGGTATTTTGCTTGTTACTATTGAATTTTTATGACAACTCATTATAACCAAGCTCCACTTTATAGAGAAATGTCACATACTAGGTGCATCCATTATCCGTGATGGATAATTTTATTTTACTTTAAATTAAAAAACAAAAACTATACTCAAATAATACTGTCTAACTTCCTAGGTCTAGTTCAAAAAACGATTTCATACTAAGCCTAATATTGAAAAAAATAGATTATGTCTTATCACCAGCATAGATGATAGGTGATGACGGAGGTTTTCAGGACATGGGACAATAAAATGTAAACATATAACTCGTGATCAGCATCTATTAATCAGTAAGGACAATTAATTATGTACTTGATAATATCTACATACCACATCAAATCTAGACCAGTAAAATACTTTATGTTATTTCTGTTATATTGTATACAAACATATTTTACTCATATTTCTAGCATGTGATTTTGTTGATATTTCAAAACAGTTTTTTTATAGTATAAGAAAAAATCCATTGTTACTATGGTTGTTCCATATTGTAAATCTTAACTTTGCGTAAATTTTATGAAAAAAAATGTATTGCCATGGCATTCACTTTGACTCACCTTAACTTACTAGCAGATCACTTTTATTTTTCTTGAAGTCTGCTGCCAACCTGCAGGGGGGTGCACACTAGCTGCACCTATTGAGTGGATTTAGACATCCCTCGTGGTACCCGAGTCTAACACACACTTACAACACTACACTTAGGACTTTAACACTTTACACTCACATTTACTTTTAGTAAGGCGATAATAGCCTTAAAATAACCAAAACAAGAGTCTGCTGCCAGAGGGCTATTGGCTATTGATTTTACTTCACAAATTTTGCAATAAATTTGTATAGTTGTCAGCTGTACATACCTTTGATATTATTACAATTAGTGAAATTTTATTCTAATCAACTGCTAAAAAGAGGTCAGTGAATAAAGTAAAATAAGATAAAACAACAAAAACTATATTTTTAACATTTCGTCCAAATAAACTAGGCCAGTAGCCTACTGCAGATTTTTGTACATCTTTGCTATCAGTAATAGAAAAAAATAGTCTATCAAATATTTTGGTATCGATTACTGATACTAGTTCTGGTCTCTAGAATTGGTAGAATGAAGAATCAATATTTGGAATCAAACCCATTTCTCTAGGAATCTGTTCCTTTTAGTCTAATATTTTGAGCTATTGTATACAAATCAAATTGCAAGTACACTATTTTTTTTGAAGTATTAAAATTGGTTTTGTTTGTTTCAGATGCAAAGAGCAGAAATGGAAGAGTTGAGACAGAGAGAAGCAAATTTAACAGCTTTACAAGCAATAGGTCCAAGAAAAAAACCTCGGTTAGATGGGACAGATACAACATCGATATCTGGCCAAGTAAGTTTAAACTTTTGATTAGAAGAAACCCATAATATTTTTTTAATAAATAAAACAAATTTCAAATATTCTGGTTTAGGGTAAATAATCTGTACGAGCATCATTCTAAAAGTAAAGCACATTAGTTTCACTGGAATTTTTATATTTAAGTCAATGAAATAAAACTTACTTCACAACACATTTGATATTGTAAGTTATTTTTCTACAAGTCTCTTTCTATTTTTCTATATAAACTTCAGATAAATTTATACATTTATTTTAGTGTTTCACCAGCTTTTCTATGCCTTCTGCATACTTATTTTCCTCCAAGTTGTTAAAACAGTCATTAACTCTCTCTTTTAGTTTATTGTCACTTCTATAATGGTTTCCACCAAAAAATCCTTCAGTTGAAATAAAAGAAGGAAATCACTAGGGGTCAAGTTCAGGCTAAAAGTTCAAGCAATATTTCCACATAAAACTGCTGAAGTAAGTTCTTCCTCAATGCAACAGCATGTGAATGTGCATTATTGTGAAGAAGCTCAATGCTGCTGGATAACAGACCACGTAGTTTGTTTTGAATGGGCGTGGCATAGTCAGAGAAGGACAACTGCATTTGTAATCATGTAGTTGATGAGTGGTACATATTTTTGATCACCAAACACTGTAGCTATAACCTTTTTTGTGCTTAAAATTTTTTATATTTTTTTTAAACAAAACAATAAATAATAAAAACAGCAAAATTTTCCATTAAAAACAATGCACCATTTTCAAACTGAAACTTCATCACATTACCATAAATCTCAGTTATCTGTTGTAAAAATACTATGCACTTTTTTTCTCATTCAGAAAGCGTATTACTGAGTACCTCATACTTGGTGGTATTGTTAGTGTCATCAGAGATTTTAAAGTCTCTTAAAGAAATAAAAAAAAACCAAAATGAGTTTCAGCTGTTTAGCCTCAGTCTGGCATGGAGAAATGGAAAGGTCATTGATATGGCAGCATTGGTGGTGATGGATGGCGTGGTTCATCAGATCAGAATGTTCTTTGTTTTTAGAATGACCGTAATACAATTTTATCTTTTATTAAATTAACCTAAATTAATATTTATAAAAGCAAATTAATATTTATATAGTACAAATCACAAACAAAAGATAGTAAATCCTGAAAATTATTGATAGTTTCATAACTAGTTCAATGATAATTTAAAAGAGATAATATGGAGAAATTCTTTAAAATTAATTTATTGTTTATTATAAAATATATTTTTATTAATTTTGTGTTCCATTATTTTCCAGACTGCATCAAGTTCCTCAAACTCCAGTAGTAATGTGAGTAGAACTCAAGTAAGTGTGTTATTGTTTGTTTTTGCTGTAGGACCAGTAACTTAGAAGATGTATCATTTTTCTATTGGTAATAATGTGTTTTAATTATTACTAACTTATTTTATCATAGTGCTTGTATAATATTCTATAGAGGAGGATCCCTTTTTGTTATGACTTCAGAAATAAGACATGTAAAATTGGGCCTTGATTACCTGTTAAGTATGGGAGCGGGATATCGACACAAAATTGAGACACTTAATTAGAAATTTTTAATGACTAAATTTTCTTCTCAAAATTGTTTTTTTTATCAACATTATATGTAAGGTGGTTGAAAATGCAGTTCTTAAAAATCTGTAGCATTAATAATCCAAATTCAGCAAAAAAAAAAAAAAAAATTGTTAATGAGTAGGCAGTGGAAAAACTCACCATAGCATTTACTTATTCTGTAAATAAACACAACTATCCTGTAGTCAGTATTAAATATTCTCATAATGTGTAGACAAGACAGAAATACAAGCAACTGTCTGGCACAGAAGTCATAGTTGTGCCTGGTAGTACTTTATTTATAATGAATGTGAACCATTTAGGATAGTTATATTAGCTTCAAGATGTCATAAAAGGTTTATTTATTTTAGTCTGATTTTTCATTTTACGTATTCTTAATTTATTAGTTTGCTGGTCACAACTTTAATCACTTATCAATGAATTTATTTAAATTTGAATGTATTTTTTAAATTTGAATCTAGTACTTTTTTCTGTTTTTGGGGATTAACAAGAGTTTCTGTGGCTCCAACACATCAGCTTAAGAGCTTTTTGTGTACCCTTATCACTTCACCTTAAACTGACTCCACTGTCCTTGATGAGCTCCAGAATCTTGTATAAGATGTCCTGGTTGAAATCCTGATTTTTGGTTGCTGAGGTCCAAAGAGTCTCCTTTTGGCATCCAGAACCTCGCGCTTAAGGAGTATATGCGCTGCAATTTCAACACCCTGCCTGTATATTTTGACACTCAGGCAAGATTTGTAACATACCACCTTATGTAAATGGTTCCACATATGGCCATATCCAATGATCATGGCGACGACTTGCCTCAGTAACCTGTTGATCTGAACAAGTGCCCTTGTCAGTACAGGGTCTGGCCCGAAAGAAATCATTCCCCAATCTTTGGCCAGGGATTTGCTTCCATTGTTTGATGTGCTCATACCTAGCCATTGCTCCTCATCCTTGTAGTTGTGCGATCCCACATGCGGACTCTGGTCCCACTAGTTGATCAACAGCTCCTCTCTTGGCTATCATATCTGCTCGTTCATTTCCCGCAGTGCCCAGGTGCCCATCCTAATTGCACCATATTAGCACGACAGGACACAGAGGGAGCGAAAAGAATACCATACCAACTTCAATGTGGTTTCTACAGACCTGAGAGCCCATATTGCCGTCTGGCTGTCTGTTGGTATTAGAATGTCCTTACCTGTAAGTCCTTCCTCTAATACTCGATGAACTTATGCTGAGATTGCACAGATTTCAGCGTGGAATACCATGAAAATCCTACCTAGGCTAGCATTAAATGCAGCCCCCAGTGGTTTCGCAGTATCCTCCATATACAGACTGTTGATCATGCAGTGATCTGTCTGTGTTCCAGAACCTGGATGAACTGGTCACTTGCTGCATTTCTAGTCCTCTCATGAATTGAGAAGAACTGTGAAAAGTTGAGATAAAGACATACTGAGTGGGAATGCTGTCAGATATGTCTAACACGTTGTCTTTTAGAACTTTTTTGATGATCTCGGAGTGCCTCAAGGATGCTCCCCCTCAATTCGCCAAGGTTATGAAATCTATAGGTGGCCTGTCCTGCTTCCGACATTATTGAAATGTCCAGAGGTGGCAGGTTTAATGAGACCTACAGAGCAGCTTTAGATGTGCTGCTAAAGGTACCAGTGACCAACGTGCTCCAAGCCATTGCAAACGTGCTAATTTGCTGTCTGTTGTAGCCTGTGTTGCTTTTGGCCACCATACCAGGGAACCATATGTCAGTTGAGGTCTGACAATAGCCGTGTATATCCAGAGTAGTGATGGGAATATCTACTACTTCAAACAATCGACCAGTGACAAGTTGACTAGATTCAAATATTAAATAAACTAGTTGACTAGTTTTAATTTGTTGTCTGTTTGACTGTTACGGATCCAATATCCTTACTCGGCAACGTCAGTTCTATTGAATAGATAAAGTAATCGACTAGTTGAATAGTGTTAGCCTATTCAGTTGATCCAGCACGCACGGTGTTCACTTTTCCTGGAACATGTGGAAATGTGTGCAAAATTCGTGGAATAAGTCCAGTAGACGTATTATTCAATTATTCAGGATTCGAGGTCTTTGTTCCACCATTTTGCCCTACCTTTTACTCTCTTGGTGCTGATTGGGCAATTGTGATAGCAGTCCATTATGGCATTTCCAATCTGTGACACCACAAATTTCAGATCTGAAAAAGTTCTTACCTTCTCCAGCGACTCCATCCATTAGCAAGGTTGTTTCAATACTGAGTCCAGTCAGTCCAGTGTGGATTCTTAAAGGACTCTTATAACCAGGACTGCATCCAATTGAAATTGAACATACCTGTGATCTGATATGGAGGGTTCCTCTGAAACATGCCAGCCCTTAAATAGTGGTAACGTCTTCTTGGAAGAGAAGGTTATACCAATTACTTCGTCTCTTATAGTTGTAAAAGTAGGTTTATTTTCCACAATTAATAAATATAAATTGTTTGACATAAGGAAACAGAGTAACGACTCACCTCTTTGGTTTGTATCCCTGCTTTCCCATCCTGCTGGTGATGTGAATTGTCATCACAGCCTATCCGAAGTTGTCTGGCACCAGCTACTTTTTATTCCACGACGAGCACAGGTTCTCTATGTAGTAGTAGAGTATAGAGTACGTGCATCATTTGGAATATACAGAGAGCTCATAAGTAGATCATCCATTCTATCCCATCTTACTTGAACTGTTGTGATGTCCATGGAACTTAAATCCATTATTAGTAAACTATGTATTCTCCGACCCATTAGGATACAAATTCTCATGTTAGTTAAGGAATTAGAATAGATTAACTTGCCTTTTGCATCTCCTAGCCCAGCTGTCCTACCTCGGTGAACCCATGGCTTTTGAATGAGGGCTGTGTCAATGCCGTTTTTTTAAGAAATAGTGACAGAAGGCTGTTGAAGCAGCCTTACTTTGATGAAGGTTGATTTGAAGTACCCTGATCAACCTTTGATTTGATTTGACCCAGCCTCCCACCCTCTTTCTTGCTGAGAATGATCAGGGATCCTTCCACAGCTTGATGTGCACCCTACAATTGGAAGCTTGGACGACCTCTATAGCAGGTTCATCTACAAGAAAAACCAGAAGCAAACCTTTTGGTTTGCCCCGGCCGAAAGGACTTTCCAGTCCTTGATCTTCGAAGGTCGGATTCTGCCTGTCGAGCATGCTAACAATAGCTTCAGAGCCCAAGCTCGCCAACTGACCCAGTGTTCTAAGGATCACCTTGGTCACCTGCATCACCATATCTCTGTGCCAGCTCACAATTTCCTGACTCCATCCAGCCTCGTGATCCTGACTATAGCCATCAGCCACTCCCTACTGAGCTCATTGGAGCAGGCTACCACAAGTGTGTCCCTCTCCAAATAACACTTTAAGAATTGTGGGAGAGAACCATCAGCAAGATTCTGGAATGCTCCACTACCTTCATCTGCAAGCTGTTACCATACTCGTCAATCAACTTTTGATTAGGGTAGTCTATGGGAACAACTGATACTTTCCTTGAAGATAAGGTCTCACTGAAGGTTTGTGCTTGTGTAGAGGTATGATTCTCCCACTTGCCTCACCTTCTGTGGTCTCATCCTCTTGGTACTAGTTGAAGAAGGGTTAGTAGGTTCCTCTAGTCCTCTTTCCTCCCTCCCTCCACTGATACTTCTTGAAAAGTGGAAACAGTCACTGATGAAATAGCTTGTCCTTCAGCACTGTTGGCAGACCTGCTTCTTATTTACCCGAGCTTGATCCATATTGTATGATCCCCAAACTTCACCACTGGCCTCGAGTCTAGCCTTAATGGCCTGTTTCCTATCAGCTTTGGTGAGTCTTTTTGGTTCCACCACCCCAGCCCGACAAACTGTGCAGTCATATCGTTGAGCTGGACCATAAAGTTTTCATCCTGGGGGTTTTGTGCAAATCTTCCTTCTTCATTGGAGTGGGTAGAGGTGACATCCCGTCTTCATATCCTTGCTAGTAGAAGCTGTGGGCTCTGATACCCCAGCTTACTAGATGTCAGTGTGCGAGAACTGGACTGATCTTTGGACTGACCTCGGCCATCACTTCTCTAGTCTTGCTGTCATTAGTTTTAGGTTCTGGTTTCTCCATAAAAAAATCCCAGAAATAGCTAGGGAGAAGTTGGTCCACTGAATAGAGCCTTTCGTGTCCACGTAAGGCTAAATACTCTGGTTGAGCATTCTGTTTCCCAGAGGGTTTCACCCATTAAAGACACGTCACCAGTGTCATTTGTCTCTTCAGCTTGGGTAGCTTCCACTTTGAAATTAGGGATTATTTTTCAGGGTTTACTCCTTTAGGTCCGGCGGATTCTGTCTGGACCTTATCCAGTGTAGGACGCAGTTCTTCACTGTGCTGTGATGCAATTCACGTATGCATACTATTCCTTTTGTCTTAAGCACAATCAGTGCCCCTGAGACCTGAGCACTAACCAGACATTCAACTGAATGACTACCGTTCGGGTCCCTCAAAATGTTTAGTACTTTGTAACATATGATTAGGTATATAAGTTATGAGATGAGATTAGTTACAATAGAGTAAGTAACCTTATGTTGAATTTGAAAACTTAAAAGCTACATTATAAATGAAAGTTAAATCGTTATTTCTGAACAGCTATCTTGCCAGCCAATTAATATGTAATATAATTCAAAATTCTACCAAACACAATATTTATTCATTTTAACTGCTCTGAAAATAAAGTCTTCCTACTTGATATGAAACATTACATTACCAGAATCAACTAACACACACAACTCTGTTAACTCTTTTAACAAAGGGTGTTAGTCAAATGCCCTACTGGTCTAACTAATTGAAAATATTTCTTTTTTTTTACTTTTCACAAAACATGTAAGAACAATGTCTGGTTCACATCACTCTGTACACACTAGTAGTGTTCCCAAATTAAGTATTACATGATGGGATGCAAGATTCAAACATAACAGGTTGTCCTGGTTTAATTGTTATGTTTAAAAGAATAGAAAAATATACAATCCAGTTTTAATGCTGTACAAATGTATATGTTACTAAAGATCAAAATCTTGCAGATTATAGTAATGTATGTATAATACTTTACTGATTAAAAAATTTAGTTTTTTCTGATTTAATATTGCACTTAACCCTTTGCACTTGGATGGCCAGTACTGCTGCCACGGCTTATTCTGTCAGCTAAGAATATTTAAAGCAATGCCAGTCCTTAGAGGTTGGATGGGCAGCTTGACTGGCTCATGTTTTTCTGTCAGCTTGGTCATAGTATTCGTGCTGTGCCAACAGCTCAGAATTTTTTTTCCTCCTGTATTCTAAAATGTTGGCATAGTATATTTAATAAAATAAAAAAAAAAAAATTAAGCGCTTTTAGAAAACACTTTTTTATTAATAAAAAAAATATAAAATATATATTTTTGTTTATAAATGTTTTGGTTTAACTGTAAAAATAATATTGTTATAATATTAAATAATTTTATAGCTAAACTATTTTAAATAAAAATATATAACTATATATATTATACAGTTAAAAGGACTTCTTCTTCTTCTTCTTCCAATGGCTCTTTTTGGTTCACACCATTTTGGATCTTGCCTCTCAGTACAATCCAGGGAAGTTCCTTCGTCCCTGCTTCTCTCTATCAAGGTCCTCGCTGATCAGTAAGTGATCCTTGTCCATAACATACACATCTTTTGAACAAATCTTGCACTTGTCAGAGGTATTAGTCTCATCCTATGGAGATGCTTGGCAAGACAATCATGACCAGTTTCCAGGTGGAAATTTGCTACAGCTATTTTGCGTGGAAGCATCTTATTATCCTTAAAAAGGTTAAACGGATCATAAGCTTTGTCTTGTAGGTTTTTCTCCATTTCACTAACAAATTTTTGCTGTGAGTCTGTTTTTAGTTTTCTTATAACTGCTTGTAATGACAGGGAGCCTGCTGGTTTATGAATAATTTTTGTTCCTCTCATCGCCAAATTATCCGCAGGTTCATTTCCCATCAATCCCACGTGTGCAGGGACCCACTTCATTACGATATTGCCAACATTATTTCTTACAATCTTGTAATTCTATCTGATATTTTGTATTACTTTGCTTTTTGGATTATCATTTATTGGCTATTGCCTGCAGAGACAATTTGGAGTCAACTAAGACCACTATGTTTGTGTTCAGCTATGGTCTCACATTCAGCTGTTCGATAGCCTCATTTACACCTATCAATTCCGCCTCAAACATTGTAGAGTTGCTGCTTAAAGCAGTGTAGTACGAAGTGGTCACAATATGTTCCAGCTCCTGTTTCTCCTTCCATTCTAGAGCCATCAGTATATACAAGAGTCTGACATTTAAGCTCATTGACATATAAGTATTACAATGAATTTTTTTTTGTGTTTAACATGTTTTGTCTGACTATTGTGCACACTTGGGCTAATGCAGACTATGGGATGATTTATAGCGTATGAAAATGCCAAGCCCTAGCCAAGAATCGAACCCGGGTCCTCGGGGTAAAAGCCCACTACGCTATCAACTAGGCCACTGAGGCGGCTTGAAGACAATGAAATTGGTCTATAGTTAACCACTTGATTTCCTACTTGTTTGTTTGTTTTCTTAATAGGAATAATTGTTATAATTGTTACTTTTCTCCATGTGTCTGGCATTGAACTCTTCTCTCTCCATATTGAATTAAAAATGCTCTACAGTAATTTTCTTGCTTTTTGCCTAAGGTGTTTAAGGAATTCTGCCTGTATGTTGTCTTCTCCGGGTGCCTTCTTGTCCTTTAATTTGGTAATGGCTATATTTAATTCTGTATCACTGAAGTCATCCACGAAGAGACCTATTTCTGTGTCCTGTTTCTGTCTCCTTATGTCCTTTTTAATTTCTTTATTGCATCTATTGTTTCCTTTGGAGTGTGTATGTATTCCTTTGTAGTAGCTGTTAAAGGTTTCAGCGATATCATGGTCCCGGTGCTGTTTTTAATTGAATCTGTTGTCTTTTCAGTGTGTCTGTTTGTAAGAGAACCAATATGTTTATGCACCCTTGTGCTGCTTGTTCTATAATTAAGGCCAGTAATAAACTTTGTGAAAGCCTGTTTCTTTGTGATCCTAGCTTCCTTAGTATACATTGCATTATCCTTTCTCCATTCTCTCACATCTATGTGGTTCTGTCTTCTCTGCCTTGTTTCTCAACTCATTTCTTTTCTGCTTTAGTTTCATGAGTTCAGGTGTCCAGAAGGATCTGTATTTCCTCATCTTTCCTCTTGGAATCCATTTTTTTGCTACCTTAGTTATTATTTTACAAATTTTCCTTAGTAGTTCACTATTTCCCTGTGAGGCACCATCCATGCTACTGATCTCATCCTCAATTGCATCTCTAAAATTTTTCCAGTTTGCCCTCTTAAAGTTCCAGTTTATACGTTCTTGTGCATCAAGCTTCCCAGTTCTGCTCAATTCAGTTCTTGTGGTTACCGGTCTATATCCACTACCTTCATCTGTCATCACATATCTCCTTGTCTCAGAGGCATTGTCCGAGGATACTAACACCAAGTTTGGGTTTGTTGAAGATCCTGAGTATTTTCAGTATTTGAAGATCCTGAGTATTTGAAGTTCCTGCTGAATTTATATCATTGTATCCCCATCTTTTAGAGTGGGCATTGAAGTCTCCTGTTATAATTATCTTCCTTTGAGTCTGAAAGACATCCATATTAAGTTCTGTGTTGTTTGGTGTTCTATATACTCCATATACATTTATTTTCCCTTCTTTTCTCCATACTGTGACCTGCACCACCTCCGACCTGTCACCGTCTGCCATAGCTTTAATAATTCTAAACTCATATGTAAGACCTTTCTTGACTCCTGTGATAATCCCACTTGCTACCTGCCTGGACTTGTACAAGCAATTTATGTCGTAATGTTTCAGCTTATAATACTGCTCACTGTGCTCCGTAATGTTTGCTTCCGTGATAACAAACACATCAATATCGTGTTTTACTATTTCATCAAAAATGTCACATTTTTTCTGTTGGGGATAACCCGCGAGCAATCCAATGCAGTGTCAAAAGTTAAAATTTTGTTACAATCTATTTTTGCACTGATATTCACAATATTGTCATGTCTAGCCCTGAGGAGGGCCGGTTTTTGTTTTCCTTTTGCCTTTGTCATTTCTGTTCATTCAATCTATTTGCTTCTTGGGAGACGTTTGCCAGCGCTGTTGATCATTTAGCACTATCCAAGGGACACATACAGCTTAAAGTATGCTGCGGACATGATCAACATTGTCCCCCTATAGTTAAAAGGACAATTTAAAAAAATTAATGTGATCTAAGTACAAATCTTTTATAAATGATTTTTTTTGTTAATTAATTTCATAATACAAAAATGTTTGTGTGTTAAATATATCTTAATTTAAAATTTTTTAGTAATAGTACTGAGAAATTCAATTTTTGAAAGTATTTACATATAAGTAAGGAATTAATTTTAAGGACCAACCTATGTACGGGCATTTCTGCCTCCTGTGTAGGTCCTTCATATTTTGTATTATATTGTATAATTTTTTAAGGAATTTTGGTTATAAATATATATAAACTATATATTTTTGTCCAATCCTATACACAGGTATTTTGATACCTTTGTGGGGTTTACTGGTATTGACATATTATGTATCTCACTATGTAAACATTTGGAATATATATACAGCAGTTTATAAAGCACAGATTTTTTACTTTTATGTATGAATCATTTAGTTTAAGAGTTTCCAGATAGGGTGTAACACAAGCCAAACAAAATCAGACATTTTAATTATCCCTGTATATTAATATAAAGGGATTAATATTAATATATATATCCCTTTATAAGGGATATATAATATTAAGGGATATATATATATATATATATATATATATATATATATATATATATATATATATATATATGTATAAGCAAAGGGATATAAGGGATTAATATATCCCTTTATATTAATATAAAGAGATAGCATTTAGTTTGGACAGTCCTCCTGTCCATCCACGCTTTTGAACTATTTTACCTTGGCCAGTACTGCTGGCCATCTGATTTAAGAGAAACATAACTGGGAAAAAAAATCTGACTTGTAGAGGAAAATGACTGTGGCCATTATTACTGACATTAGTCTTAATTGAACCGTGATTGAGAAACATAGTGTTGTAATCTTTTTGCTGTTGGTGGTTTTTTGTGATGAAGATTTGATTTTTGTAACTGTTTTGAATTTTGATGCAACAGCCCATCTGACTCCAGAAGTCATATTTTAAAAACC
The DNA here is from genome assembly GCA_022606455.1 of Callitettix versicolor. Classification (NCBI taxonomy): domain Eukaryota; kingdom Metazoa; phylum Arthropoda; class Insecta; order Hemiptera; family Cercopidae; genus Callitettix; species Callitettix versicolor. The sequence continues at coordinate 47,689,558 of CM040183.1, forward strand.
GTATGTGAGTGCAAAGGGTTAATTTTTTCTGCTGCATTTCTTAGCCTGTGAACTAATAACAACTAAGAGGCGTTTCTTGATGTTCATAACGAGTCAGTGGACTTGGAAAACATAGGACATAAAAAGTTGCATTGCAAAACATTAACTAAGGGTTAAAATTGGATAATTTGGGAGCAGGAAACCATAATACCTTAGGCACCTATTGCTAATAGTTAATTAAGTGGTAATAGAAGCCCTATTGTTTTTTAATATATGATATAGTAGAACATCGGTTATCCAGGAATGGATTAATCTGGCTGCAGCTTAATCAGCATTGGAATTTTGTTAACCATTTGAGCTCTATGTCATGACATAAATTTGATAACATGTTTAATCTGCGAGTCAGATGTTAATTTTTGCTGACTCAAAGAAGTTATGTTAGTAAAAATTTTCTGTACAAATGACCATGCAATAATTGCAAAAATGTGATTAAAATATACAGTATGTAGTGACATGAGAGAGGTAAAAAACATAAGAAAGAAGGAAAATCCCCTCTACTCTTCCAGTGTATATTGACACTTCTAAGAAATTCTGTATAATTTGCCGAAGAAATATGAGGACAGAAAAAGTAGCTTTTATTCAGTAACTACATCTGCTGATACAAGGAGATAATGGAAAGCTATGGCAACAGTAATCTATGCAGATTTTTTTTCATTGGAAGTTAGATTATGTTAGGAAGCTATTAAAAATAAATTATTTTTGAAAGAAGGGTAATAATGAGAAAGCAGTCAATTCTACTGATACAGTAGTTGTTCTACTGTAAGAGCTATCAATAGTTCTGTCAGTTGGATGGTAATAAACATTTTACTATCATTATATCATTACTATTATTATACTAATGATAGTACTGTTGGGAACCCTACACGTAAATTAAACATGTGCATGTCAATGTAAGTAAAAAAGTAAGAGAATAAAAAAAAGTGAAGGACTATTTCAGTCATTCATAGATAAAATTGGATTTTTAGCAAGACCCAATGCATGTTGTGTTTATTCATGTTGCATGTAAATACTATATCTTTTGTTTGTTAATTTAATAATTATTTGGATTTATTTCTTGAGAACGAATGTTAAATACATTGTACATTTTATAAATATAATATGTAAATATACATGTAAATTAGAGTACATATTAATTAAACACATTCCTCTTTCTTCTTCATCTTCATCCGGATCACCCACTTTGGGGTACGCCAAATCAATTACTTTGATGTTTGTTAGCTGCCTTCCGCTGTATCCAATACTGCTTCATTCTATCCGAGGCTGCCTTCCTTCTTTCATCCGAGACTGCCCCGCCCCTTTTAGATGTTGGTTTTTCTTGGAACCTTAGGTTTTCATTATGTAAAAGTTTTTGCAGTTTAAGTACATCGTCAATCATCTCATCTGATATCGCCAGCTCAGTTAAGTCCTCCTGGACCCGCCTGAACCAATTACTCTTCATTTTCCGATCTCTGAAGAAAGCAAAGATCCGCCTAGTAAGTCTACTACTGTTCATCCTACCAATATGGCCATAAAAACTAAGTCGTCTTTTCCTCATGCTATCTGAGAGTCTCTCAATTTTGAGATACAGGTTTTTATTAGAAATCAACTTTACTTCATTATTTCTAAATTTTTGGCCCAATATCTTCCTTATTAACTTTCTTTCCTTCTTCTCCAGGTTGTCCAGTAATCCCTTATTATTGAGTGTAAGAGTTTCAGATGGATATAAAGCCTCTGGTTTGATCACAGTTTTATAATGCTTAAGTTTGGAATTCCAGGATAGCGATTTCTTGTTATACACCTCTTTGGTTAATTGAAACGCCAATTCCATTTTACACATCCTGGATTCCAATGCTCTCTTTTCTAAGGCGTTCCAGCTGATCCATTCACCCAGATATTTGAAGTGGTCAACTCTCTCGATTTTATGACTACCAACTCCCAGATGTTGTGGTGCATTTTTAATATTCGTTAGTATTTTGGTTTTCTCAAATGAGATTCGGTGACCTACTTTAATGGCTTGCTTCTGCAACTCTTTAATTTGTAATTCTGCCTCACCAGTCCTTGGCTATGAGAGCCAGATCATCCGCAAAAGCCAGGCAGTTACACTTCAGTCCTTTGGTCCCCATTTTGATTCCACTGCCTTCCTTCAGATTTTGATTCCACTCTTTAACCACCTTCTCCAGCACACAATTAAATAAAAGCGGTGATAAACCATCACCTTGTCTGACTCCAGTTCTGATCAGAAATGGTTCTGACACTTGTCCCATAAATTTCACTTTAGAATATGTGTCTGTTAAGGTGGACTTAATTATATTCGTAGTTTTGTTATCCAGGCCTAATTCCCTCAATATTGATTAAAAATCTGCTCCGCACATGATCTACCCTTCCTAAATCCACCCTGATACTCCCCTAGTTGGCAGTCCAGCTGTGGTTCTGCTCTCATCAGTAACGCCTTCGAAAGTATCTTATACGTTACTTCCAGTAACGAAATTCCCCTATAATTGTTCGGGTCTGTTTTTGAACCTTTCTTGTGGAGTGGATGTATAAAAGCTGTTTTCCAGTCAGATGGTACCTCTTCTGTTTCCCACACCTTTTCGATGATACTAACCAATGAATACTGTGCACTGATATTGGCTTTCCTCCAAAGCTCCGCTACAATAGAACTTTCCCCTTAAACCTTGTTATTCTGAAGTTCCGATATTAGGTCCTGAATTTCATAAATATCTGGAGGCTGTGAATCTTCTTTATTAATGTTGCTAGTCTCGAACACAAATCTTTCTTCGGGTTCCTCACAATTCAACAGTTCCTCAAAATACTTAGCCAAAATTCTACAATTATCCGTATTATTGTGAGCTAGTTGACCATCCTTATCTTGTAATTGAAGACTCTGAGGATTATATTTATTAGCTAACTTTTGTTTAAATGTTTTATAAAAACTTCTTGAATTATTTTTGGCAAATTCCTCATCTATCTTAAGTAACAATTGATGTTCGCTTTGCTTCTTTATTAACTTTATCTGCTTATTGACATCCTTACGAATTTGGAGAAAGTTCCAATACTTGTCGTCCGTTTTACAGGAACACCATTCCTGCCATGCTTGCTGTCTTTTGCTTATGAGTTTAACGCACTCTTCATTCCACCATGCATGTTTTTTATTTTTCTTAAATGGGGCTATGTTTTTGGCTCGGCACACAAATGGATCTCTAATCTCTTCCCAATTCTTGTCCCTTAAGTCAGCCGTCATCTTCGAGAACTCATCAGAACTTAAAATTTTCTCTGTGTCAAATCTAATTGATCGCGAATTATTATTAGCATTCCTTTTCCTTTTCGGCATAATTTTAACTTTAATCTTGGATAAAAAGTGATCAGAATCCAGGAACTATAATAACATTCCTCTTTATTATAGTTAACAATATTTTTTGCCTGTTTTATATTCCTTCCTACAATCGATTACGCTGGATAATCAAGCTCCTACTATGTTGTGTTTATATGAATACATTGATGTTTTTGAAGTTTTTATTGTTGGATTTGTAAAGTTGCTGTACAGAACTGAGTATATTTTCATACTTTCTCATATTTTGAAGTATTTTGTCATTGACAACAGTCAGTATTTACTAAATGACATCAGTCTTAATTGAACCATGATTGAGAAACATAGTGTTGTAATCTTTTTGCTGTTGGTGGTTTTTGTGATGAAGATTTGATTTTTGTAACTGTTTTTAATTTTGATGCAATTTTGTAGAGTTCTGTTTATATATAACAGTTTTTAAGTTTTTAGTGTAATTTAATTATTTCAAGCGTTTACTGTTCTGGTAAAATTAAATATTACTCTGTGTGACATAGATTAACATTAATATTATAAATTATTATATTCTTATTTTAGATACAAACACTTTTTAAAATATAAACCCTAATTCTTTGAACATTTTAAACTCAAAGCCATTACCCATTAAAAAAAAGTAATAATAATAAAACCTGAATGGATTACAACATGAGTGGAAAATCTTTTCAGTATTTTATTCATTTGCTCAGTAAAAGTAGTGAGTCACTGTCTCATGTTTCTTTTACCTCTTCCATATTTAGTTTTACTGTTTGTCAAAAATATTAAGCAGGTATTGTAAGAAATTCCCTTCTGATAAGATTTGTTGAAGTAATCTAACCTAGCTAGGGATTTGGATAATTTATCGCCAATATTGGATATAGAAAGGTCTGTTATTGGGAAGTTACAAGTCTTTAAATTCGTTATTTTAGGGTTAGTAAATACAAACGCATCGGCTATCAAGAAATGATTATTCAGAGAAGTTTCTCTATACTGTATTTCTATTCCTTGTATTGTAAGTTAATGGTATAGACATTTTGTCATTTTTCAGTTTACGGTATTTAAAAAAAGAAGAAATATTACAGCAGTAAATAGGAAAGAAAATTGTACAGTACTTACAAATCCACAAAATGTCAACCTTAAACCCTCAGGATACTTCATTCCATAGTAAACATTTTTTGGAAATTTTTTTCAAGATATACAAAGATTTGAAAATCATTTAATTTGTGAACAAGGTTATATAAACAAAGTGCTCATTTTATGAACAAAAGTGTATATCTTTCTTCAAATTTTTGTTAAAAACTAAAAACTCTTCTTGGTACAAATTTCCAAATAATGCCTCTAAGCATCCAGGTGTATACAAAAATATAAAATTAGAAACAAAACCACATTTATATAATACCATTTTGAATATGATTTCTTTATAGTTTTATTACACCAATTTACAAACAGAATAAATGTTATACATCATACAGAAAGCTGAAAACTTATTCATTTGCATGGTATTTATTTAATTGGTATTGAAACAGGATAAAAATAATTGATTAAAGTGCAGATGTTTTCAAATGACTTATAGTGAGCTTCCAGATATGGAGTAAATTCTTGTGAGCCCTTTGAAAGATTTGTTCAGCACAGAATGTATTCATGATCTTCCATATTGTAGCTACATTCTTTAAAAAAATTGTGCATCCTTTTTTTTCAAAATGTGTACTTGAAGAGAGCAACAGGTTCCTCTTTGGTTTTTGATATTAAATCCTCTAAAATTTTCTGATATCTTTCCATCACTTACCCTGCTGTTGTAATGTGGTAATGTGTGGCTTTTTAATAAGTGCTCTTTATTTGAATTAATCTTGTCAACAATTGATTGTTTGGCTTTTTTGATTATGTTGGCTGCCGCACCATTACCAAAAAGGCTGAATTGCAAGGGCATCCACATGTCTTCTATGGCCAACATATATAAATAATGTAACCAAAAAAATTTAGTTTAAACTATGTATTTTGTTCATCATTTAATATTAAAAAAAAAATGGCATGTAGGAAAACGATTTTTTTCTGGGACACTATTTGCTAAAAATCTTGCTTTATGTGTTTTTTTTTAACATTACAGTTTTTCAAAATTAATTTTACAAGCATTAATGCAGCACTTTTCTTAATGAAGCATTTTCTTTTTGAATTAAATTTGAGTAAAAGTCAGCACTAGTTTTGAAATTACGTAAAGAAAGATTAATATGAATACTAGATATATTGGTGAAAATATTTATTTAATAGTAGAATTAAGTTTTATGATTTAATTAAATAATTATGAAGTATATTTTATAAACTGTTCTTTTTTTGTTATACAGATGGCAAGGCCAAGACTTAAAAGAGTTAACATCAGAGACTTACTTTTCCTTTTAGAATCAGAAAAAGAGACATGCCACAGTAACCTACTATATAGGTCGTATCTCAAGTGATGCTTTCCTCTCATCATTCTTGTACATATATGTAAAACAAATCTCATTTTGGCGGTCGTGGACGATAGTGCGAGTTTTGTGATGGGTTCAATATATTGCCTTATTTATTTTAAGGTAAAATATGGTCCAAACTCTTAGTGACTTGGAAAATAACAAAACCAAGAAAGTTTCAAGGTCACCAGTCAACATAAGTTTTATTATTTATTTTTGTAAGTACATAAATTTCTTTCAAATAATAATATATTATAATTATTTTTATAAGAGTGATATAACTTCACAAAATGTATACGATATTGTACACATGTTACTGATCTTTTATTTTTGTTTATACATTCATAAAATAATTTTGTTGTTAGGTTGTATAATATTTAGTTACCATTTTGTGAATAATGTGGGGTTTTTTCTACATATTTAACTGTATATAAATTGCAGATATATTTATTTTAGAAACTGATAAGATGGGCAACAAAATATCTGCAGTTTATTTAGTTTTTGTTTTACAATAATCTTAAAATATGTAACATGTTTTAAAAACTTATTTTTAACAAATTACATTTTTTGTAATTAGAAAAACTCTTTTGTCATTTTAAATATGATTTTGAAATTTATTTATGCCAAAATTGTTTTTGTTTTACAGTACTACAGTACCATAGAAATGTTTTTATATTTTTCAAGATCATTGAGATTTTTTTGTAAAGTACATATCTGTCTTTCCTAGATTCAAACACTATATTTGTGGACATGTTATGGAATACCTTTTTAAAAACTTTTTACTCTTCATAAGTACAGAAGGCATAGAATGTACTCTATAAAATTAGAACATTCCTAGCAAAAAAAAAAAAAAAAGATTAAGAATTTCATTGAAGGGTATTTATATTTTTTTAAAACTTGATTCAGTTTTATCTTACCTCCTTAAAAATCAGTAGGTAGTTGTAATATGAACTTTTAGGCCTCTTAAACTTTTATTTATGTCAAAAGTTTGAAAGATCTAGTTACATATTAAGTTATGTAACATTTATTATTTTCAGATAATGAATTAACTATTTCTTAATTAATTATTACTTAAATATTTAAATTCTATTTATCTAACTTACATTAACTATCTAGTTGCATTGAAATGTTTTTCCTATACAGATTGAAGTGTTGCATATATTTTTTCCTACATTCTTCCAAATTCGACTTCTGAACCACCATTCATCATTGTTGTGTAGTGTGCGGAACACAAAGCACATATTTGTGTTCATTTCTTGTGATAATGCCTCTGAACTATTAATCATTGTTGTATTGACAACATGTTGATTTTTGGCTGTCATCTTTGAATTAAAATTGTTTTATTGAATGTGAATGTACTATTTAACATGATTTTTGATTTTTTTTCTCTGAATATAATATCTAAAGTCATTTTAAAAATCATTTTTTGTTTTAAAAATATCAGTGTTTTATATTAAAGCATAAAAACCTACTGATATCTGGAGAATGAATTATTTTTTTCAGTGTTGAAAGATATGTTCCACATTCATACTTGAAAAAAATTAAGTTAATTAACTGAGTTAATATAGGTAATTGATAATAATAAATTGAGAATGAGTAATTACTTTTTAGAATAAAAAGTATGTACCACATTCACACTTGAAAACATAAATTAATTTGAAGAAATCATCTGAAGTACCAACTATGTCAAAATAAATTGTCCTAACAATGATCAACTAACTTTTGTTTGGAAGTGGTATATTTATTTATTATTTATTATTATTAGTATTATTATTATTATTTCTTAAAGTAATGTAAGAAAAAGTAGAATGGAGACATTTAAACTCATTCAAAACAAGAAATTAAATTTTAGAATTAAAAAAAAAATAATGAAAAGGATTCATAGTGAAGTTGTATTCAGTGAAAAACCCAAAATAATTGTGCCATAGTACCATTTTTACATTTATAAAATGAGGTAATTTTAAGATACAAATACTAGTTATGAAACTGAATACTAAGATATTGAAGAATAAGGTACCAAGTTGAAAGTACTAACTTTGGTAAAACTAAGTATTGTTTACCCAATAATGATCAGAGCTCTGGATAAAATATGAGGAGATAATAGGTAGCACCTAGTTTGTGAACTGAAACTAAAGCCATTGTTCTGTATTTATTCCTTCTTTTGCTCTTTGCTAGTAATTTTAGATTTATTTTTGCATTCCTTATTGTGTTGGTACAGATACCAACTGTTAGCTCGTATCTATCACTAGTTTCTCCCCACTACATTCTTGAAGGCCATAACTATGAATGTGAAATAAAGGATAATTCTTGATAAAAGAGACAGCTTTGCACCAGGAATTTGCTAATCCAGAACCATAAAAGGTGGTTATTACTATAACTTTCTGTTATCTAAATTAACATGCTTAGTTTTCTGAAAAATTAGATTTTATTTCATTTATAGAATTATAGAAATCAGGAGAAACTTGTAAAGGCTTACCTCAACACTCCTCCATATTATAGTCATGTAACTACAGGTTATAAACACAACAGCAGCCCCAAAACTTTTCAAAATAAATTTCTATAAATTTTGGTTAGTGGTTGAAATAAGTTGTACTTGCCACATACAGTCAGTGAAATATTAGGTTTATTTTTCTTTTTCTTTTTACCCTATATCTCTAAAAAATGATTTAAAAACGAAATGACATTACACTGTTTTCAAGGATATGGAGAGTGCAGTGGAAACTAGCTGTGATTGGTAGCTGACTTTTCTGAAAATGTCAAATCATTTTGAAGTTTGAAACTTGAACCAAGTGGAAGTCAAACGTAATGAAGTTTATAAAAGTAATAACAGAACTTACCGTGCCTGTTCCAACATGACTTGTAAAGGTCTAAACCAGTATTGAGTATTACAGATTTACTATGGAATAAAACTGGGTATTTTTGCACTTTAGAGACTTGTGTGAAAGTCATTATTTTGCTTGTATTATGTGTGTAAAATCATTTTTTTGAGAGATATTAAGACACAGAAGATGACTTTTATTACAGTAAATGTACAATAAATTATATTTTTAGCTGTATATTACTAACCTGTATTTCTAACCTATGTTCTGATGTTTACTTTGCATGAATGTACTTGCATGTGTACTTTACATGGATTTGCTTGTATACTTACTTTTTATGATAAATTTGCTTCACTAGATTAATACACACTTTATAATAAATCATTTATTTTTGTAATATTTTTTCCTGAAAACATTGTTTAAAAAAACGGCTGCCATTAATTGTGAACTTTGAGATTTCTGTTTTTTTGTCAATTGAAGTTGGAATAATGGTAGTGTTGTTGATTTTTTTATAAATTACGGCATCTTTAAAGAATCATATTGTTTCTCGAATTCGTTTTGCTTTGTGATAGTGGTTTCACCCATTTTTTGGTTAACCATTCGGTTACCTTTGTTGATTTTACAACTGGTACACACAACTATAATATGATCAAAAGATGCTGGCATGAAAGTTTGACACACGATCCCATGATTTCGCGTTAAAAATATGCTTAATGGTATATTTAGCTAAATTTCAATTTGAATACAAATATGGCAGTTATAAGCAAAGGATTCACCATTTTTACAAAGCCACAGTAGCTTTATGTACACCTAATAGTCACTAACAATGGTTTGTTCTTGTAATACTACTTATATACGAGTTAGGTATGGAGTTCTTTTTTCTTAAAAAAAAATCTTCCTTTCATTATTAATATCACACATATTTATTAATAACACACATGAAATTTATCGTTTTTGCTATTAAAAACATGTTTTTCATTTTTGCATGGTAGTCATTTTAAGGTTATATTTGCCACTTTTGTTTTCATTTTTTTGTATCTTCCTGTTGCTTTTTGCTGTTACTGTTGGGTATAATTTGAAGCATTTCAGTGCAAAAATTACCAAAATTGACAAATGTTTCTAAAGTGCATTTTTACCTAAAACTGTTTTATTAAAATTTATCAATTACTTCAGTATTTTGTTATTGACACGAAAATAATGCAGTCTAGCTAATCCTCTAGATGCTTGGTATGAAGCTTGAATTTTAATTACCGAGTCATGTTGTAAGGGGGTGTCTAGACTTTTTGCACATGATGCTAGTTTTTATCAAATTGGGTTTTATTGTTACAGTTCAGCCAAATTCCACATAGATTAATGTTGTTTGGATGCTGATCTTCCATCATCATTCGTCTTAACTATTATAGATTACGCATGGTAATAAAAAAAACTCATCAGCACTCTTATTATGCAATGATTACCATTCTTTTATTTTATGAATGTTTTAATAATGACCTTAAAGAATAAAAAATAAAAACTCTGTGGTGGCATTCACGGAAATATTAGCTTTCACCGCTATAAAGATGTTTCCGCTGTAAAGAGAGATCAACCAAAATGTGTATAAAATATGTTTTTACTTATAAAATGTGTTATACACTATTTTTAATTTTAAGTATGGAGTATAAAGGTTATTGAAATAAAACTGTATGATGACAAAACTAATAAAAAACATTATTTATTAAATAATACTGTATGAATAAGATGCAGTATTATGAGTGAGAAAAAGGCATTATTGTTCATTAATTAGCATAGAAACATGAATATCAACTTTTAAAGTTATTCTAGTTTTGCAGCATATTCCTAGTTATAAATAAATTGTTGCTTATGTACTGCATTATTTTCAGTTACACATACACATATGTGCACATGCACATACACCCCCACACACATATAGTTCATCTAAAAAAAAAAAAATTGAAACAATTTAAAAATAAGTCAACACAATTTAGATTTAGGCTAGTGTTTTAAATAATGAAAATTACCAATTGAACATTTTCAAAATGTAGTGCAATCTCTGTCAGTAATAACTGAGCCAAACCTCATTGATTGAGGAAGGCTTGCCATGGGAGAGGAGAGCGAAAACCTCATTTACTTGCATTATTTCTCAAACTTAACAAAAAGTTGGTTGTCAAGTAGCATTGTCATCACATGTCACTTTGAAATATTTACCTATTTATTTTGTGTCCAAATAATGTTATACAGTACTTTTCTTAAGGGATTCTTAAAGTATGCTTTTTGTATACTGCATTATACAAATTTGAATTTTGGCTTTTCCTCTTGCGATTCAATTTCTTCAATTAGTCTCAACAACATGTTTCTCCAGTAATAACCTTTCAAACAATTAATTACACATTGATCCATCTGGTGAAGGACACTAGTGGTATTTACCAGTAGAAATATGGGTTTAATGTTTTTCAATTCATGCATATCATTGTGCGCAGTACAGTTGTCCACCAAAAATAAAATTTTTCAATTTAACCTCACCCCTCCCGAATTCATTGTCCCATGAACATATTTCTTTTTCTGAAAGTTATGATATCATCCATGCTACTTTGTTATTGTGATACTTCTCTAGTAGGTTTTTGATGTTTTTGAAACACCTCGGTTTCACGGACCTCCATATATCTAACAAAGGATGCTTTTTCTTTTCTGTCATATAGCACAGACTAATATGGTGAGGTGATCCTTAGACATTTCCCCTCCAATACACTTTTGTTCTTTTTAATTTTGATTTTTTATTGGGTAGTAATTTAAAAAAATAGTCCTGCTTCATCTGCACTAAATACATTGTTGTCCTTGTAACCATTGCATATCCTAAGTCACGCATTTTGTATCCAATTGTCTGTTGCATTCAAAATTTATGTCCTTAGCTTTGCCACTTATTTTCCCTAAAGAAATATGGTAACGCCTAAATTTTTCAAGCCTAAATTTCTGTCAGAACCTTTGAAAATTTTTATTTTTAATTTATCAACAAAACATTCAGCTTTGGCTTTTAACAATGGTCCATTTATTGGGAAATTTAAACTCATCTTCTACCGAAACTACTGCAGAACTGCCTCATCGGTTTTTGATTCTTTAAAATTCTGGCTTTTGAATTTTCTTGAAGCTGTTCCTTTCATTATATTATTTTTAGTTTTTAATATCGTACTAACAGCTAACAGAAGAACTAGCAAAATTAAAATTTCGGCAAATATCTACTTGCTTCACACCTTTTGTGTAACTCACACAAAACTCTAACCTTTACATCTAATGATAAAATTTTCTGTTTAGGTGCTATTACACTGTATTGTAAAAGTATAAACAAATAATGCTTGCTTTTAAAATATACTAGTCACAAAATGTTCGATTTAGTTAACGTCATTTTAACATTCGAATGACGTGTTGGCATACTGAGAAATTGGGTAGAATAGGAGGTGCACATGTTTTACCACTATAGAGAGTTATTCCTGAAATTTTGTTTGCCTTTATAGAGAAAGTTACAGTACTTATTTTTACTGCAGAAATGGGAAGGAACCAACACATTTTGCTATTATAAAGAGATTTCTGTTATAAAGAGATTCACCGAAGAGTGATTATGCGATATTAATAATAAGTACAAAAGTATTTTAAAAATCAAAATAATATTTCTTAATGTGCAAAAAATCAAAAAATTAAAATTTTAAAATCATTTTTGAGTGAAATTTCTAAATGAGAGCACAGTTGGTCACAAATATAATTGTTTTGTTTTGTCATTAGAGAATTTTGTTTTTTAAATTTTTTATCCATTGTGTACTTTAGTAAGAAACTTTAAGAAAGATTAATTACATTAAATAACAGCATCCTGAATTCTAATATTGTTCATAAAGTAGCCTATTACACCAGTTATCCTGTTATTTTTGTAACAAAGTCAAACATACAACAGTGAGTAGTATATCTTTAATATGGAACCATATTGTCACATAAATTTGCTGGGGTTGAAGGAATTGGAATCATGTTTTTTTTTTAACAGGATTTTGGAATATATTACTGGAAATGTAATCTTGGAATTAGTTATTAAAAAAATATTTTACCCACATGGTTAATATCCGTTTGTATATAGTACGCCAAAGCTTTACACAAACTAATGTATAGTATTTATATACAATCATAAGACTGATGAAATTACAGACATGTTGGATTAAAAACTGAAACAATCCTGAAAAGCCTAAAGTATTTTGTTTTATGTTTTTGTTTCATGTTACTTTTTAATGTTTACTTTTCAATTTAACCAAAAATGTAAGTATTTCATTACAACAAATTTTCTTTACAGTAATAAAATTATATTACCACTTGACTAACTCACTGATCACAGTTCCCTAAGAGCCGTAAGGCTTTCATAGCTGATTTGATGTAATATATATCACAAAACAATTTTCAAAGTTCTCACAGTTTCATATGCTAATTTAAAATTGGGCAAGACAAATGCTGTAATATAACAGTATCTGAACTACTCAATAAATATAAAAATAGAAGGTCTTATATGAAATAGAAAAATTGTAATGCTATGGTGATGCGAGGAGTGTCCCACATTCATTCCTTCAATAATTGTATATCAACTGAGATATATTTATTGCAATTGTTTAATTGCAATATTTATTTCATTGTTAATATTGAATTAATTATATTTGAATACAAGGAATACAACAATAAAAAACGATTATTATAATAAATGTTTTAATTGAAAACATGCTTGATAATTATTGTGTATAAGCATTGACATTGTTATGAGTTGTTTAAGACTGAACAATTAAAGTGTCATTGATTTGGTTGCCAATGGAAATTGTTTAGAGGTCACGAAATGGTGGCTATGGGGGCAGAACTCCAACAGTCTATGCAGTTGATCCTTTACATTCTAGGTTTTCCCATGAATATTTTTGTATGGAAGTCTTATTACTGTTGTTAACACAGTAATTTGTTTTGACTAGAAAGCCACCTGTTGCAGTAAACAGTTTTTAATTCAAGTCTTTTTGTTTCCATTTTAGTGCTAGCCAGTAGTTAATAGTCCATAAAATCTTCATCCTTTGCTGATATGTATCAATATGCCTTAATTATTGTGTGTAGTATTTACAAGTACAATTACATTACTGGGTAGGCAGTCATCTGGTGATAGTATAGCAGCTGTACAAAGATCTGTGTGTGATGTTTATCGTAGTTTACTGACATACTTGTATTAAATATTTGTTTGTTTATATAACAACAGACATCATGTCACCAGTTTCGTAATTTTATTAATTTTTGTTATTAAATTGAGCTTTTAGTTGTACTTGTGACAGTACATAGTAAAAATCAATCCTTAATCTTGAATTGTTACATACTAATAACCCAAATTATAATTTTAACTTTTATCGTCTCTCTTTCCGTATAAGTTTCATATCAGAACAATTGTCAAGTGTGTTGTAGGTACTAAACAAATCATCAGAAAGTAAATGGCTTGAGTAAAAAATTAGTACATCCTAATTTGTTAGGGTTTTTTTGTGTAATATACGCTACTGATATTAAATTTTATGATAAGAGTTATTTAAAGATTTTTTACAATCATAGTTAGCTCTGGAAATCTTGTGAAGTTCAAGGGTCAACTGTAAAACATTACGATAACTATAAATAACAGAATTCCTCTTGTTTTATAGGTGCTTTCTAAGAAATTACAACAAAATTACTTACCTACATTAGGGTTGAACTAAACGTGAAAGTTATATTAATAAATTGATTTATGGAGTACATAGACAATAAAATATATGTAATTATTCTATATAGAAATTGATGGTTGAACAGTTTTATTGGGGAATAAAAGTAGGAAAAAAGTGAAATGAAATTAGTAAACAGGTTGTAAATTTAATAAAATAATAATAATAATAATAATAATAAAGCACTAGTACATAGTTAATAAATTAACCATATTTGAATTAACTTTAATAATCAACCATTTGCTTTTAATATATTTGGTAATTCCATTGAAGATGTTTTAAGTATTGTTGCTGCAGGCAATTGAATAATTTTGTTTAAGATATTAAATGTTGAAATCATGAATCCTGTGTAAACACATTTCTAAGCTGAGCACTCATCCTGTAGTATCATTAATATATTCTAAATTATATTTTCTGTGCAAGTGTAGATTTTAACCTAAACATTGCAATAAAATTTATAATTATTTTATTAGGATAACATGTGAAACTGATAATAATCAGAAGAGCAAAACTTTTATTTAAAGATGTACAAAATCGTGTATAAATCGAAATTTTGACCTTGCAAAACTTTGGTTTTGTATATTTCTACAAACAAATTTATAGAGTTGGACTGTATATTGACTTCCTATAGAAACAAATAGTAATAAATTAATTGTATATTAATTGTAATTATTAAACAGAAAGAAATTATATTGTAATCTAGCATTTTGTACACCTCACTGTTAAGTTTTTTCATTAAATTATGAAATAAAATGTATCATGTGTCTTATAATACGTTTATCTAATCTATTTTATATGTTGATAATTTACCATGTTTTGTACAAAAAATACGTTTGAGTAAGTAATTTTTTTATGTATGGTGGAATGTACATAGTTCCTAATTTGATTTTTTAAATTGAAATATTAAGTATGAAAGATTAATGATACAATTTTAAACATATAGGATATAGGGTCAAAAAGTTCCTGAAATCATGCAATAGCTGGCAGTTTTGTGGGGGGGGGGGTTTGCGGGCACTTATTACTATAGATCACATTCATGTTGTGGGTGAACAGTTAATAACAGTCAGTGTGACAATTGTGTTTTAGTGAACTTTGTGTTAACATTAAATTTTGTATTATGGAAATAATATTCTGTGACTCTTGAAGTGTTCACTGAATGTCATATTTTTTTTCAAAAAGAGTGCCATCTTCATTTGTCATTTTAATGAGATATATCTAGCAATATAGATACCTTATTTTGTTTTTCTTATGGAACAGCATTTTTTGAAACCATGTATGAAGAAATTTAATGCATATTCATGAAGAATAAAGTGAACACTTGCATGTGATAAGTTCAAATGTCATTTTGTCAGCTCAGTTGTTAGTCTTCTTGTGTGCATAATACTACAAAACATTTTATGACTTTGTTATTGGTTAACTGGAAGGTCAACAGCAGGGATTGTTTTCAACATCTGAATACAGAGTTAAATGTTATCATGCTGTCTAAACAGTAGGGATTAAATGGAAAATAATAATTGCTGCATTGACTAAACAGTTCTATTTTGACATATAGCGTATACTAACAAAACAAATTTTGCACAAGCCACTAAAACAAAATTGTTTTTTCAGCTGCTGTTTAATTTCAGGAATTTTTTTTTGACTATTTGCCCTTCTGCCAGCCAGACTTGACATGACCCATTAAATTACAGCCAACACAATAAAAGTATGACTAATTAGGATTAATTATGTTTGATACCACTGAGAGCAGTATCAAATATTGTTTGTAAGCACCAAAAGGTCCGTGGAGATAAGACATTCAAATTAGTTGCTGCACTGAAAATAACAAAAAATTCTAATATCCACTAGTATCGTAACTGGACCTTTTAATTCTTGCAGATTATTATTTACAGTTGAGGGAATGAATCCAAGTTGGTTGGCACTGTTTTGTATGATGAGTGGTACTGCAACAAATACCACATAAATGCTGCTGGTTCCTTCTACAATGTTGTTTTAAGGGCATTAGATTTGTTATAAAATCAAATTTGTTTATTCCTAATTAGGCAAACCAATTACTCTTATCTGGACTTGAATTTGAACTGTCTGTAGCACAGTATAAAAGTTCGGGCATTAGCAATCTTGGTAAGTCCCAAATAAATTGGCAAGTATATGTATACTTATATTGCAAAGTATAAATAAGATCTGTACTGTGGTTGAGTTTCTGGACCTGTCTCTTCAGGAATAGTGATGTACTCATGTCCGTATCAGTCATTTTCAAAACTTTCTTCACAGCTGTTAGATACTTTAGTGTTGCTTAGACCAGCTAGTACTACAGCTCACTCTTTCTGTATCTCTCAGGCCTAACGCTTGTATTCCATATAATCTTGTCTTGGGTCAAAACTCGGTTATTGAAGTTGCAACATTACATTGCATGTAAGCACATGCAACATTTGCATTCTGATATGTATGTTAAATTCTTTCACTTATCCATTTACATAATCACTCTTTCTTACAACACATGTTTCAATCATTGACATCATTCCTTCGATTCTATATATATATATATATATATATATATATATATATATATATATATATATATAATTTTCTACAGTCAAGCAGTATTTGTAAGTGCCTTGCTCTTAAATGTTACAGATTAAATATTAATTAACCATATCTATTATACCAACCTAATAAGGCTTATTTTTAAATTTAAATTGCTATAAAATTCACACCAATTTTTGAATATGAAGACTTACTTTAAAATAGACTTACTTTACACTTAATTATTATTTAAAATGGTTAAAACATGTATTAAATATCATATTAGGCTAAATACCATATTACTTCGAATTTAAGACGCACAGAAAACATTTTTCAAAAAAGGAAAGAATTGCATACTTAGCGTATATATTTTTTCCAGTTTGTTGTGCCGCATACGGAATAACTTTTTTTAAAAATTTGGCATCATAATTAAAATGATTTCTCATTTTTTAACCAAAAAATTCTGTAAGATAATATGAAAACTTTTGAACAATAATAGAATTAAAATCAGTTCACACACAGATTGAACACATACTGTATACTCTGTTCTGTGAGTGTTTGGAAGTAAAATTTAATCTTACGTGTATCATTTATAAGGATTATTACCAATAGAGAAAAGGGTGTCCATGTGATTGCTAATGTATTTATTAATTTGGGTGCATAAAAAAAGGAATAACTACTGTATTAAAGGAGAAAATCTACCCATGGCAACAAAAATAAATTGTTTTGATTTGGCCTGCCAGCTATTGTGAATGGGGCTGTATTACGTATCAGTTTTACATGATTCAGGGATTATGTGGTAGTAATTTTTAATATCAAAAATTTATGATGCATATTTTTATACATACAAATCATTAAAAAAGGTGCATCTTAAATTTGAAGTAATTATTGGTTCTCAAAAGACTTTGAGTATTTGATACTTTGTCAAAGTTAGTTGTTCTTTTTTAAATTTGAAATTATTACAATTAATAACCATTTCGTACTACTAAAAATATGAATTTAAAAATATTTCTGGTTGTTAATGTTAACTATTAAGAAAAACTTTTTTCTTTCTAAAAATCATGTGTTACAAGAATATCTATAATAAAAATTTAGCTATAATTAAGTTAACCAAAGATTTAAAATATTCTCATTTATTTATTTTTGTAGTAAAATTATTAATTGATGTAAATTAACACATACATAGACTAATATATAAAATATTTTTATATAGATGATTTTTGTTTTCAAATTTGTATGTATGAAATTTGTTTTATATATACATGATATGGCTAGAAAAAACTGGACTGATAAACAGCAAGTGTATAAAAGTCAGAATATATGCCCATATCTGATAATATTTCCTTAAAAACTGTCTCGTTTTCAGGGTTGTGCTTATTTTGATTATAACCTTTGTTCGAAGTGTGGACAGTACACTTAGACAGTAGGAATCTTGAATGAACATTTTTGCTGACATTTAAAAAAATTGTAAAACCAACCCTAAGTTTTTAGAGTGATAACCTAAATAATATTCATTGTTCTTTATGTATTATTCTGAAACCAAGTTTGAGTCTATGCTGAGAAGTCCTAAATCACCATGATACCAAAAAGGTTGATAACATAAAATGTAAAGAAATGCATATTTTTTTTAACGTCTGTAGAATTTTGTATTGATCGAAGTGCAGACTGTCAAGCAGTAATGCTACTTTGAGGTTCTGATCAATCTTCCTAAAAGAGTTAGAAGACAATGACTTGATTAGTGCAAAAATCAATCATGACTTCTTCATGAAATCAACACTCCAAATGAAAGATTTCATTAGAACTCTGCTCTATTCATTGGATCTCATTCTGTGAAACTTCTTGTGTTACTCAAGGTTATATCACCTGTAAAAGGATCAGAGTGGAAACCATAGAAGCTGTGAAAGAAGTGACATAAACCATGCACTTTTGATCAAGTGCTTTAGCAAAATGATCTAAAACACTGTTTCAAACAATGAAAAATGGTGTTCATGTAGATTGTTGATGGCAACATGCCAGGCATTACTTTGAAGGCAAGAATGTTAACATATAAAAGAGACCAATCAAAGATTTTCAACTAGAACAATTAGGAAACTACAGTCCGGTTTTTTCCAGCAATTCATAACAAGCTATTTTTAACATTTCATAGATTAATTTAAATTTTCTTAATTTATTAGTCATTAAAAATGAGTACTAAAAACATTATTTTTTACTTTATAATAATAAGTCAACATTCACATTCGTAGCATAAAAATTTCAAATAATTTCAATAATATTGTATTCATTTATCTTTATTGCCATTAAAAATCTTTCAAAATTGCTTATAACAATATTTCAATAAAATTTTATAACACTGAAAATTGTTAATGTATTTGAACAATGTTGTTTGCAATAAACAATAAGGAACTACTTATTCATTTAATTATTCTGAAATGATATTATCTTTTAGTTGTCTGTTATATAGTTTCTGTAGTGAACATGAATTCAGCATGCCAGAGTTAAGAAGAAAAACCCCACAAAAATATGTTGATTTTTTACAATGCATTTTTGTTGTAATTGGAATTGTGGAAGGAGTTAAGTTACAAAAGTGTTACAAAATTGAAATATATCCAACTATGTAATTTGAACTAAAAGTGAGAAGATTTTAAAAAAATCTGTGAAGTATTTAATATTTAGTTGTTCATTCCACCATCTTTTGTATGGCAGCTACTTTTTTGTTACTTCATACAATTTGTTGAGCCTACAATGGATATTTTATAATTATATATAATTTACAAAAAGATAAATTAAATTTTACCCATTTAATGCATAAATTATGTTTATATATCTAGTAAGTTAAGTAAAACTTAAGATTTAAAAATGTTCTGCATAAATTATTATAATCAATTTATAAATTAATTTGTAAATCAAATTTATAAATCAATTTCATGGAAGGCTTGAATAATTTTTTATGTTTTTATGTTTAAAAAACCAAACACATACAATCAACATTCAATTGAACATTTCAGCATGTAACATTTTAGTTGTACAATTTAATACAACATTTGAAATATATTTGTAATAGAAATTTATCTTGATGATTTTAATTATTATTTTGTACAAAAAGTCATAGAAACTTTGTTTTTCCTATTTATTTTATCAAATGTGTTTATTTTGTTAAAAAAGTAGTATTTTTAACATTTCTCTTGATAATAGAGTCAACTTAATACATTTAACAAAGTAAAAATTAACTTTCCAAATCTTTAAATATGAAATATTTCTTGAACAATACTTAATAATAAATATAATGAAATTTTAGTATGTGCGCATTATCCTGATTAGTAATTACTTTAAAAAATCTGGCCATTTTAATTAAAAAAGTAATAACACATTGTCTCTGTAGTCTGTTGCATACATTAAAAATAATTAGTGTCAGTAATTGATAAATGGTATTTAAAGAGAATAAACAAAGGCTTAATTTTGATTTGTTTGCTTAATCTTACCTGAATATCGCTCACTAAAAGTATTTACAAAGAAAATTATTTGTTTAATTTCTGCCTTAAAACAATTAAAATTTAATATTTTTAGCTAACAAAACTAAAATAAGAAAAGTTATCTTCAAAGTTTATGTACAAAACTGTCTGTGTTTACAATATTTGGTTTTATGAATTTTTTTATTATATAAAAATTTGTCTTTCAATCCATGGAAAAATTCTCCCAAATTTGTATATGTAAAATTATTTTATTTTATAATTGTTTAGCTAAGTTTAATTAGAAAATATCCATTGTGTCTGAATTTACACCATTATATAAATTTTTCCTTCTTCCATGTAAATAATATTGATACAAGTGCAATTGAGACTTTGTATTATTGGAGTTTAGTGTAAATAGTGTAAATAAAATAATACACTGTACAGTGAAGTTTTTGAATCAGGGACCATTACGTTTGGACGTGTTTTATATTGTAAAGTGTTTGTCACAAACTATGCAAAGTCACTTTGTAAATAAAAATGATGTATAAATTAGAAGAATCAATTATTTTAGTCTATTTTACTTATTGTGTTCATCAGTGTTAACATCGTAATATTTATCACAAACATTATGTTTTAGTATGAGATATATTGTTAATAC
Source organism: Callitettix versicolor (assembly GCA_022606455.1). Taxonomy (NCBI): domain Eukaryota; kingdom Metazoa; phylum Arthropoda; class Insecta; order Hemiptera; family Cercopidae; genus Callitettix; species Callitettix versicolor. Next base: position 47,710,520 of record CM040183.1, read on the forward strand.
AGAGTTTTTCAGTGCAGACTATAATGATTATTTTCCTTTCAAAATTTTTCTTTTTTTTAACTTTACGTATTTTTTTTTAATTGTGTATTGTGATAGTATAGTACACACAGCTATTCAAAATCAGCTTAATCTGAAACCAAATATTGAGCACAAGAGATCTACGAAGGTCGCAGTGTGATTGTGTAACACCTAGTAATTTATTCAAACAAAAAATCGGTAAATAAATAAAAATAGGTTTATAGGAAAAATGTTTATTGGAACAAAAAATAGTTGTATATTTTGAATAAAAGTAATAATGAATGTTGACATAATACAGTTCAAATTACAAGTAAAAAAATTTTAAAGACTGAAAATAATACTGCACATACAGAAAAAATCAAAACTGAATTTTAAATATTTCACTATAAAAATAAATTTTATAAAATTTTGGTTCTATAATGTTCAGTATCTTTTCATTCATATTATAGGTACTGTACATAAACGTAATTTCTATCGACAGTTATTAAAAAACTTGTCTGAAAACTTCAAAAACTTCTGCAACTTCTAAAGCTAAAAAACTTCTAGCATAGTTTGCTTTAGCTGCAGCTGCCAATGTAGACGCAGTGTCTGCTAATTTAGCGACGGTGTGCTTCTCAACATATGATAAAGACAATCACGACATCTGAGTGGAGCACATGATATTGGATATTGGTGTCATTAAATGTTTCATAACCTTAATTGTAAGCCAACAGAACCACTCACTAGTATCGTTATTTGCTGTATGAGCTCAAGGACATTGTTTTGTTTTTTTCTTGATTAGAGTTGACTTCATGTGTTTTAGGCTACTGTATACAGTTGTACTATTGTTTGTCACTGATGCGTAATGCACTCATGTTGGGCAGGACTTCTATTCATCAAGAGAAAAGGTATTTCCTGGATCAATATGAAATGCAAGGGTGTGTAACTGTAGCATTTGCTACTTAGAAGATGTTCTGCTTACAAGAACTTAAAAGATTCTTTGCATTATCTCGCAAGTGAAATATACCTTTTATCATAAATTACTGTATCTAGCTTGGTCACAAGTTTAAAGCCGTATTGTTTAATTAATGTAATTATTATTATTTGTAATATGTATTCAGAATGTAGGCTAATTTATTATAATACAACCAGTGTTACACATTACAGAACTTAAATGTACAATTCAATTTTTAAATTTCAGTAACCTAATTTCTTTTATAGTACAATTTACTTACTGAATTTATACAACACTGTACTTTATATTACACACACACACACACACACACACACACACACACACACACACACACACACACACACACACACACACACACACACACACACACACACACACACACACACACACACACACACATATTTCTTGGTACACATGTTACATTAAATAACATTTTAATTTCATTATTACGAAATTTTAATCTACAAACATGAACATATATTTCATTAGTCCATGTACAGTCTACAAAAAAAACTGATGACCAACTACTTTTGATGCTATCTCTTTAGCTGTGTTAGTGTTTTCTGGTCGTTAACAACAATCTTCACCTGGAGATGTTTAATCTGTTACATGGTGTGCATTTGTCTGTTGGAAGTTATGACATAAACCATATGACGGTGGCAAAATTAAATGGATAAAACCTTCCTGGAGAGAGAAAAATGGTAAATCCTTGCCATAGTTAAGCAGTATCTCACAAAATTCCTGTGAGCTCTTGCAAAATGTTTGTAGGTACAGGAATCATCATTTCTGTTATAATGTTTTTCTGTTTTCTGAAATACATTATTATATTTATGAGGCAGATTATTGGTTTATTTTACACTAAACAATTACTTTTTATTTTGTGAAATTGACAGTTTTAACAAATACAAATTAGGCAGGCATTTAAGTACACCGTAATTTTATAACATGATTAATTTTCTCTTTATTAGTTTCCTATCCCCTTAGAGGGACAGCACCCTTACCTGCATCTGACAGCTAACTGATCCAGCTTCAAGGTAAAAATTTCCGATAACACGCTGCACTGTGAAAGTTTGTTTGGTTATTAATTAGCAAAACGTCAGAATAACTTGACCGAGAATTTCAAGCTTCATCAGCAGGCTTTCTCAAACTGCTGTTGTGTGTTTTTAATCTGAAAAGTTATTTTCATGGTTAGCTTTATATAAAAAAAATCTGTTTCAGCTTTCTAAAGTAAAATTGCAGTATTAAAAAAACCGAAATTCATTCATAAAATAATTTTGTAAATTAAAAAATAAACATCATGTACAGAATATGAACACAATTTTTAAAAAAATCTATTGTTTTATTCTTTATCTATCTATATCTTCATACTGTATTGTGGTGATTGCTATAATGGTGTGGCTTTAATGTAAGTATATCAGTATTATCTAGACAATAGTGAACTTAAAAATCAAATTATTACTACTGGAATCAAATGTTAATCATTACTACTAAATACTACCAAATATTATTGCTATTTGAAGGATAAAAATTAATTTACAAAAGTTTTTCAAAGTTTAAAACTAACTCTTTAAACTTTTAATCTACATCGGTACAATTATAAGACTTGAAGAAACCGGGAACTCCTCCAACTGACCATGCCATTTTTTTACATGTGCATTCAAATTTTAGAAACAGTTAATTCTACGCCCTTAAAATATGGTTTTCTGAGCCTTTTAAGGGTCTACAAGCTTTGTTCCTTATTTCAATATTTAGAAAATAACACCTTTCCGGATTTTATATTTTTGTACAGTCCTGTTTTCGTAATTACAAAAAATTACTGTGCAAATTTAGAATGCCTGTGACAATCTGTGGATTGTATGTAGTCATAGAACAAGTATAATTACTTCTTTCCTTTATTCTTTCCAGTATTGGGATTTTTTGTGGTGATGGATGAAAATTATCACAGGGAAAACCAACAGTAGTAACTATATTCAAACCTGTGTACAGGCCTGTGCAACACCGTGTGTGTGTTTTTTTTTTTTTGGCTCCTACCATGATGTGGTTACAATAGCTCCAATGGAAAGTTCGCAAATTTTTCAGTGTTACTAAACCGTAACATTTATTGTTGATGTATTTTGTTTCAATTGATTTACCCTACTTATATATATATATATATATATATATATATATATATATATATATATATATATTTACCATTAAATATGTAGTTATTTGTATAATGTAAATAATTATTAAGTTACATTATTAGGAAAACTTTGTATAATTTACAATAAATAATTTTGCATATGCTGTTAATATATAAAAGAGGAAAAGTACAGTCCCTACCAAGGATCACTCAAGATGGGGTGGATGAAGCTTGCCCTCAGGAGCAGGACTAATTATTGCCTAATTGATTTGTATTACTGTAGGACAAAGTCAAACTAATTACAAGTCTGTCCTGGTTTATTCTACACAATACGACAAACACAGGGTAGGTTCAATTATATTGCCACAACTCAAGACTAAAACATGAATATTAGCTCTATTATATTAAAAAAAAAAAATAAATATTTCAAGGACAATGCACACAAATCATTGTCACATACGATTTATGTTATTTAAGGACCTCAAATGTAATTTCTAACAAACAAAATTTTGTATGGCTATTCTTAAGTATTGCGGTTAAAGTACCAAAAACATTGGCAGTGAACAAAATCTTAGACCCAATTTCACAGATCAAGTGAAATATTTTATAAAACACATTTTTTGTAATGAATTATATTTTAGATAACAAATATACTCATAACTCAGGTAGTAATCAAATGTATTTAAAAAAAAAACTTTATTTGTGAGTAAATTGTGGATCAAGTAAAGAAAGGACAAGTAATTATTACTCCACTTAAGTAATATAAAACCTCTAATTAAAATGTTTTGGCTTACAATTTATTTGCATATTGTAGGCTAAGTAAGTTTGTTTATAAATCTAATTGTCTTGTCCAAGTCGAAGGTATTTTCCTGTCAACCAGAGTAGAAATTTTATACTGTAATATTCTTGTTGCAAATTTAAAATTTTTCTCATATTTTGATATTTACCAAAACATAAATATATGTATCTTAATAAATTAATAAAGTTTTTCCTTTTGCTGTAATGACATACATAAGCATATCTTTTTACTTCGAATAAAGACCTAATTTAGATTATTTTCTAAGATTGAAGGAGTTTAAATTAACGAGCTGTGCCCAGATTTCTTAGTTTCATCCTAAACTTAACTTGATTTCATTGCAATCTCTCATCAACTACACTTGCTAATACCTTCTGCTGCGTATCCCACTTAAAATCCCATCAACTTTGAGTAAATTGCATGACGCCTTAAAGGGAAATTACGATCACATTTTCTTACATCGTTCTCTTTAATCGTCAAAGGATAAATACAGTTTTAAAATGTAAACTGTATCTCTCAGAAAATAGGGTTTGTCACATTTACATGAGTTTCGTAACATTAAAGTTAGTTATTTTCAGTATTAGCTTAAAGCTTGATATTTAAATTGGCAGGCTTGAAACAATAGTGTGGTGTTCATGTGTTTGACCAGAAAGTGTTTTTTGTATTGTTGTACTTTGTTTCATTGCATAAGGTTTCATGGTACATAGTCTAAGGATTAATTTTATATAAACACATTTTAAATAACTAAAAATATAAAAGTACTCTTTGGTTAAATTGCTTACAGTTAAGCCTAATTAAAAATGTATGTAAATTGCAAAATCATCTTCATAGGCATTACTATTTTGGTTTACCTTTTCTTAACCATTAGGTTTAGCTTAGTACAAATAGTATAATAACTTATATTTATACATTTAAAAAAATAAATTTTGTATTTATTTTATATTCAATTATGTAGTTTTACACCTAGGATATATTCAGTTCTTATTAAATTTTTACATTTGTTTTAAAAAAAAAAGAACATATTTTCTTCATACCAATCTTTAAACTTTATTTTATTCTCACATTAAAAAAATCTGGGGTCTTGTTAACGTAAGTGAGAACTGTGCTACATGGACTGGTATGTAGTAGTACAATGGAAGTTATTTATAAGTTAAATATTTATTTTTGGGCTTGTTTATATACTCAGTATTAAAAAGCAATTCTTGTATGTAATATGTGTGACGTATTTCACTGTAAATGCTATAACATGTTGTGCTAGCTCTGCTGGCATGTAGAATAATTATAGTCTAATGATATAGTAATAGTATGTGTTATTAAACTTATTTATACACATACTTGAAAAAATATTAAAATACAAAAAAGTTAGCAGCGGGTTTTGAACTTGCATCCATTATTTTCATGGACAGATATGTAGCAATGAGTAAAGGATGCACGTGGAAGCTCACCGGTAGACTCAAACTCACTAAGAATACTAATAGGTAATGAACGCAAACATGATGTTCTTACATTTTTACATTTGAGTTCTACATTATCTTCATACAAAAAGTACTAGGCCCGTCTAAAGAAGTTTTTACTTCAAAAATATAACTTAAGTACAAAATTTGTTTTACGGTAGTTGGAAATAGAGTACTTTCAGGGAAAAATGTAAAACTTCAACATTTGTTAGTCATGTGACTAAGTATAGTGAACAAATTATCTTTACGTAAAAAGTGAGATGTAGAGGTCAAGATCAGTGCTTATTTCAAGGTCCCGTGTCTGGATCTTACCATGATGGCCGCTCAAACAACTCATTTTTCAATGAAAATTCGCTAAAAACTAAACCCTGACAGCCGTCGGTGTATTTTGTTTCTTTCAACTTACTCTACTTGTAAACTGTAATAGGAAATTTCAAATTTGTTATACTGTCTTGAATCATGTTCTCTGTATTGTATGACTAAAATGTTAGAAAGATCTGGTAAACCGATTTTGAGAAATTAGACCGATTTTCCGTTTTTTTTGTCCATTAATTCAAAATTCAACGAGTCGTTTTTGAAATAAGTAACACATTTTGTTTCTAACGTATACCGAAACTATTTTGAAACCAATCTAGATTCTACATGTGGTGGTAATAGCCTACATGAAGTCCAACAATGTTCATGTGTAAAACAGAATTGATCCGTAAGCTTAAGTATACAGTGTAGAACTGCAGAATGCAAATATAATAGTCCTACAATGTTTGTAGGCTACCGTATGCATCTGTTTTCGGATCCTTAGTCTTACATTAATCTTACTTTATTTGTGTAATGATCTTACAGTGATCATTAAGTAAAACAAATTCTACATAAAATCACAAGTTGAATATCCGTGCTTTGCTGCGGTGTAAACGTTTTGAGACACTTTCTTAACGGTAAGACATAAAGAGAAACTGTAGACAATTTAATTTCTGACACGGTTTTTTCATCAAAACTAAGTCGGAACAACTGTTTAGCCGTATCCGTAGGGATAGTATAAGTTTTATTGTTTGATTGATATCGAAGCCTTGTAGATAGTATAAAGTATATCTGTAAGTTGCTAAACGTTTCGAAGGACCAAACTTACGGATGTTCCGCTTTATGCACGAGACAATCCCGAGCCATTCGTCTAAGTCAGGGGTCTCCAAACTACGGCCCGAGGGCCATATCCGGCCCGCGGACAGATTTTGTCCGGCCCGCGGAGAGCTAGCATACTTGAAAACTCCTTTCAGAGAACATATTTTTTATAGCAAATTAAATTTAGTTTACTGAATTATTCTAATTTTATGTTGAATAATTATTAATATGACATCTACATTGATATGGTCATGGGCTAACTACTCATATCATTGTTGTAGGCTTATTGTTATTGTTTTTGTAATAAGTTGGATAAAGAAACACAGAATTGTAATGAGTAAAGACATGTATAATATACAGAAAATTTAACTTCAGTATATAATAACTAACAAATTATTGAAATGAATCCAACTAATTTTAAATAAAAACATAACTTATAACAAGCATAATGACATATGAAATACTAATGAGATTTATGTAATTGAGATTTTCCACTGACAATAGTTTGTAGTTGTGGACTAATTTTACTTGTACCAATTATTAAAAGAGATTTAAGATGCTCATCAGTTAATTTAGATCTGTAAACATTTTTTGTATACTTCATTTTGGAGAAGGTCTTCTCACAGAAATAAGTAGTACCAAAAACAGAAAACAGCCCACGAGCAAATTTATGCAAATTATCAAATTGTGTCAGTGGAAGACTCTTATAAAATTCCAACAAAGATGAGTTTTGATATTGTTCTTAATTATATCACTGCACTGTAGATCAATCATTTCCATTTGAAGTTCCGGGGCTAGGGTTTCAACGTCAATATCAAAAGGATTCTGAAAAATCTTAATTTGATTCGCAATGGCATCAAAGTCCGAGAAACGAGTATCAAAATTTATTTTCAAAGCACTCAAAGTTTCGATTGCAAAATCGATAGGAAACTCAGTCTCAGTGGTGTGGCTGAATATTTCACATGTTTTAAAATGTGAAAAACATTTACTTCGTAGTTGTGATTGAAACAGTATCAATTTCTTCCGGAATGATTTGATATTAGTGTATAAATCAGGAAGATGCTGGTTTTTTCCTTGCAATCTCAAATTCAGTTCGTTCACACGTTTTGTCAAATCAACATAGAATGCTAACTTCCACAGCCATGCGTTGTTTTGTAATTCAGTAAGAGGGCGATGCTTTTCATTCAAAAAAATTTCGATCACTACTCGAAGTTCAAAAAAGCGCTGAAGGACTTTCCCACAACTAAGCCAACGTACGGCAGTATGATAAGGTAAGTAATTTTCTCCAGTCTCTTCAATAAATTGTCGGAATTGTCGGTGATACAGCCCAAAAGATCTGATAAAATTAACAGTTGATATGACTGGTTTCAGAACTTCAGACATATCCAAACATTTTCCGCACAAAGACTGTTGATGAATGATACAATGTAAGACTAATGGTTTTGAACCACCGTCATTTTCTACAGCCTTTGACACAAGAACGACGACTCCTTTATCTTTCCCACTCATGTTTTTGCCTCCATCAGTTGTAATACATTTCAAGTTTTTCCATCGAAGGTTCTTTTGATTAATGGCCATTTCAACTCCTTTAAAAATATCTGTACCAGTAGTTGTGCCATGAATACTATACATATCAGGAAGTTCTTCATGCACTTCATAGCTTTTATCTACTCCTCGAATATAAATCAACACCTGAGCAGTATCTGACACATCCGTTGACTCATTCAAGGCCAAAGAAAACCACTCAACACGTCCATTTTTGTCGAACAGTTGAGAGGATATATTTTCAGCGATGTTTTCTACCCTTCGAGCCACAGTGTTTGCTGACATACTGACAGTTTTTAATAAATTTACCTTTTCAGGGCACATTTCTTCGGCTACTGCAATTATGCATTCTTTGATCATTTCTCCATCGGTGAATGGTTTTCCACATTTTGCAATTTCAAGAGCCACACGAAAGCTGGCACGAGTTGCAGCCTCTTGTTCAGTTTTAAGTTTTGTAAATGAAGATTGCTGCGATTTCAATCCGCGCTTCATAGCTTCGAATTTTTCTGTCCGCAAACTTCCTGTATATTTTGAGTAATTTTGAAAATGTTTTGTTTCATAATGACGTTTAATGTTATATTCTTTGAGAACGGCTATGCTTTCATTGCAAATCAAACATAGCGCCTTGTTACTGGACTCAATTACGAAATACTGAATGTTCCACTGATCTTTGAATTTTCTGCATTCACTATCAATTTTTCGCTTCTTTTCCATACTACTAAATCACACACAAAAGCAACAATTCAAATCAAAATACTGTTACAAAGATGTCTTAAACTTAAACACGCACAAACACGTTTTAAGGAGGTACGCACTATTTTATTTCACAACAGTGTCATAGGAACTGACTTGTGGTTGCGCCACTAGCCTTCTTATATATTCCAATTACTGCCATCTAGAAGTGAGTGGAAGACACCAGAACTTTCTCGAACCAACGAGATTATTCTGTACGTGCTATTAGCGCCATCTGTTAGCGATAGAAGGTACTACCTATTTCCGCATGTGTCCACCAGATGTCGTGTCACGTTACCCTCATGGCTCGTACTCTACGACTAATCTAGAAATTACAGATAATGACAGGAAAATTAATAATATGCAGTGTTGCCGTTTTGCGGACTTTAGTCCGATTTGCAGCCTTTTTTAAACGTTGCGTACTTTTTCGGGCTTTTTTTTCATCAGTGGACTATTTCACTTTTTACCACCGGCAACAATGATAATATGGTTTTGGCCCTCGGAACTTACTGGAGTAATCAGTATGGCCCTAAGGCTGGAAAGTTTGGAGACCCCTGGTCTAAGTGTGTGTACTCCGGGTTCAACACGTGCTTCGTAAGTATTTGTCTGTGTGTTGTGCGTGTTTTGTGAATTAAAAACAAAACAATAAAAACAACTTATTTAAAAACTCAACGATTTCGACAGGAATAATCGGTGTCAATACTTACTGTTTGTACTTGTGTTATACTGTTAAATTGGATCTGATGATGGCTTTAAATTTTCTGTAAAAATTGTTGGATTGTTATTGTAAAAAAGGTAATATAAATTGTGTTATATATTATTAGGATAGTTTTTGTTCTTGTTGTTATTTTAAGGCGAAATATCGCCTCCCCAAATGTAAGTGAGTGTAAAGTGTTAGTAGTAAGTGTAAGTGTGCGTTAGACTCGGGTACCGCGAGGGACGTCTAAATCCTCTCATAGGTGCAGCTAGTCTGCACCCCCTGCGTTGTATTAGGATAGATGAAAATAATAATATTTGTTTCTGCTGGAAATGTCACCACGTTGTGTTGAGTACATTCTTTTTCCGTTCCTAGTTTTTGTTAATTTGTTGACGGGTTTAAGATTACCTCCATTCTCAAAAACTAATTAGTGCGCTACAGAGACAGTCCAAGTTTTAGAACTGAAAATCTGAGCAGTTCTTTCGAATTGCTACACTGACGCTAAATGGCCACCGTCTCATTTATGGCAACTCTGGTATACACGTTTTTATAAATTCGATAGCTTCTGAAGGACGTTGAAGTCAGATAAGTGTAAATTTTGGCACGTCTATGCAGTTTTCCGATCTGAACATTTATCTGAAAATAGCATTACCCGTCACGGCTTTGTCCACGATACTAAACTGGAAGTTTCAGTAATGTAATTTATAAATAAATAAATAAATAAATAAATAAATAAATAAATAAATAAATAAATATATATATATATATATATATATATATATATATATATATATATATATATATATACAGCCGCCTCGGTGGCCTAGTTGATAGCGTACTGGGCTTTCACCCGAGGACCCGGGTTCGATTCCCATCCAGGGCTTGGCATTTTCATACGCTATAAATCATCCCATTGTCTGCATTAGCCCAAGTGTGCACAATAGTCGGACGTTAAATAAAAAAAAAAAAAATATATATATATTATTATAAAAAAATTATATATTATTATATAAATAAATAAATAAATATATATATATATATATATATATATATATATATATATATATATTATTATTTGCGCATAGACCCTGTTGGATCACGCAAAGCACTCCGACTCATGTCTTGTTCCTTCTAATCCTCCACACCACCCTCATCCTGTCCCCATGGATCCTCTTCCGCTCCTCCGTCCATTTTACCCCTGCTCTCTTTGGGATTTCATTCTCTGGGACCTTCCAACTGAGCATCTTTCTCCTGTATGCGAGCCTGTCTTCAACATCTGTTGAGTCTATTCCTGCGTCATGTAGGTCTATTCTGACTTGTGCGATTCACGACGTTGTTGATTTGACACCTTGTATATACTTAAGGATTCTGTTGGCAAGTCTCGTTGTTGGGAGTCTACTGATGTGTCCATAGAACCGAAGCCTTCTTCTTCTGATATCTGCTGCCAGGTTCGATATCTTCTCTGTGGTCTTCCGGGAGTGCAACCTCTATCCGTCTTCTGTTAATCTCGGGCCAAGGATCTTCCTCAAGATTTTGCGTTCTTCCTTCAAAATACCCTCCATGGTAGCTTTTGTGTGGAGTGCTAGCGTCTCGCTTGCATATAATACCTCCGGTTTTATGACTGTGTTGTAGTGTCTGATTTTTGTGTGCGTCGATATTGTAGATATCTCTTATTGTAGTTATCACGCGTTATACCAAGAGCCCTCTTTATTCTCATTAGCCGAACCTTTTGCGCAGCCTTCTCGCCACCTGTGGGTTCAAGAATTTCTCCCAGATATTTGAAGTGCTTGACTCTGTTTATATTACCATATTTTGTGTTTAGTTCTTGAATATTTAATTTTGTAGAAAAGAATTTGGTTTTTTTAAACGAGATCTGTAGACCGACCCTCTCTGCACATTCCTTTAGGACTTCTATCTGTTTAATCGCTGTTGTTTCATTATCTGTGAGTATGGCCAGGTTATCTGCAAAAGCTAGGCACGCGATTTCTGTGTTGTCCTTAGGTCTTCCAAGTCGAACTGGTTTCCAGTGGCCTTCAATTTTTAATTCTTTCTCCCATTCCCTGATAACTTTGTCCAACACCAGATTGAAAAGGAGAGGCGAGAGTCCATCTCCTTGGCGAACTCCAGTTGTGATCAGGAAGGGTTTGGAAATTTCCCCCATAAATTTCACCTTAGCGATTGTGCCTGTCAGTGTTTGTTTGATCAGTCGCAGTGTTTTAGGATCAAGTCCATGTTCTTCCAGGATATTAAACAAAGATTTTCGATCAATGGAATCATATGCTTATATATATATATATATATATATATATATATATATATATATATATATATATATATATTACAGTGTGCATGTTCATAATTGTTGATTTCTTGTTATGAAATAATAATAATAATAATAGACTCAGAAATTATAGGAGACAGAGCAATATTCAGAAGTACAATACGTGGAAGAGAGTGGACGCAAGAGGACCGAGAAAACCACTCAAGGAAAATGAAGGAAGCATGGGCTAAGAAGTTGATTAAGCGTGCCCTCTAAATGGGCTATTCGAATATATATGTATTTTATATATATATATATATATATATATATATATATATATATCAATAAAAGCATGATTATCTAATTCAGCAAACTTGTGTTTATTTTAGAGTGAATATGAACAAATATCATATCTGGAATACTTTGTTTTATTGACTTTAAACATGCTTCATTCGAATTACAAATGTCCAAAAAAACTCATAACCATATGAGACTTTAATAGTACTCCGAATTCGTTAATTTTTTTTAAAGCGAAGAAAACTGTTTCAACCCACTAGACACCTCAGGGGGTGCAGACTAGCTGAACAACCATATCATTTTGTCTTTTTGAATTTTATTAAAAAAATCTTTAATTTGTTCTGTAGAATATTTTTTCTAATTGCAAACTTGTACATATCTCTAAATTTTGAAAAAGGCTAAATATAGTCTATGTTTAATTTTCTGTTTACGAGTTTTTTTTGTGAAGTTTCAAAAAAAATATGATCAAACAATATTTTTTTTTAATTCAAACTTTTGTATCTCCTTTTCAGCCGCTTAGGAACTGAATTTTGTAAAATGCTGAAATATGTCTTTTTACAGTAGGCCTATTTGTTAAATATCAATAAAACTATAAATAAAAAAATATGCTTCCATTCCAAAACTCTACTCAATTTTCACCCTTTTGAGGTATAAATTCTCAAAAATGCTGAAATATTTTTAAAAGAGTTTTTTCTGTTATTTCATGAAAATATGTTAAACAAAGATGTTTTACTAATGCAAACATTTTTATCACCTTTTCATCCCTATATGAAATGCAATATGAAAAATGCTGAAAGTCTCTAGCTAAAATAGTTTTGGCTGTACATTGATTGTATGTCAGTCAGGACAAATGTGCCCCTTTTGTATCCCTTTAGAAGAAAAATTATGGAAAATGTTGAAATATATATTTCATAATTTGTGTTTTAGAATATTTTTGTCGTTTTAAGAAATTTTTATATACATTTTTCTCCAATGAAAACATTTATGCCTCTTTTTTCATTTTTGTTTTTTTTTATGGATAAATACGGAAATATACTGAAACACGTGTTTCATTATTTGCGTTTCAGAGTATGTATCTAGAAATATATGATCAAAAAACTTTTTTTTCTAGTGTAGTTTCATATCCCCTTTTTACATTTTCTACCTTCCTTTTAATCCTTTTAGAGGATGAATTTGGAAAATGGTGAAAAATGTATTTCATTACTTGTGCCTTAGAGTAATTATGTTGATATTAAAGTAGATATAATAAAATTTTTTTTCCCAATAAAAACTACTTTCCCCACTTTTACCTCTTTAGCAGTTGAATATTGGAAAATCGTTTCTTACTGCACCCCTACATGGAGATACTAAGATACCAAGATACCACGAAATTTTAAGTTTCGGTTGTGCGTTAATCAATCAGTCAGTCAGTAAGGACATTCTTTTATATATATATATATATATATATATATATATATATATATATATATATATATATATATATATATATATTACATTCTGTAAGCTTTATGTAAATTCTGAGATAGAGTACAATAATAAAGATAAAGTATATAAGATAATAAAGATATACACAAAATACAGTAATAAATTTTGAGAATGGAGGTAATCGGAAACGCACCTACAAGTATTAGATTGAAAAACCTGTAAAAACAGAAAGACTAATGTACTGAATATTTATTAGTATTTTATATTAAGCTTCATTATAAAAATTCAGTGCCAAAAATAATATTTCAATAACCTTCCAGGTAAAATAAATACAGTATTAAATTCTGACAACAAAGTTTAATAGGTTCATTTGCTGTATAAATATGTCGCTAAGTATTGTTTGATGAGCGCCGCCTTTCAAAAAGATTAACCAACTTTCTGTTGTTATTCATCGCTCTTTGAATGTCCTCCGGGTTGGCTGTATAATAAATTTCAGTAGGCCCTGAGGGCCCAGGTGAGGACCGCAACAAAGCAATCAGCATTGTGCCCCTAGCTAGGACACCCGCCGCGAGGGGCAGGGATGATCTGTGCTTCAGATAACTCTTCCCCCACGCCCGTCCAACGATTCAGCTTCCCGGGCCATGGCTTTATTCAGATTCTTTGTTATATTCCACACTGAAACTCTTCTAAGGAGGTAACGTAATTGTTTGCAAGTAAACATAAATAGGCCTAGATATAAAACAATAATTATGCATAAAATAATAATTTTATGTAACGATATTTTTCAAAAATATTTGTTTTATTGGAAAAAAATCCAACTATTATTATAGCCTATGTTTATTTCACACACATAATCTGGCCTATTTAATAGGGAAGGATAAAAATGCAAGGATAGTTGCATTTTGTTTTATTTTTTCTTTATATGAAGTTCACGAATAAATATTTTAGTGACCGTTAAAAATAGATCTTGATATTTTGATAGATCGGTTTTCAAAGTAAAAACGTGGTTCTTGCTTACATGATTTACGTTTGTTATTCATCGTTTGTGTGTGTGTGTGTGTGTGTGTGTGTGTGTGTGTGTGTGTGTGTGTGTGTGTGTGTGTGTGTGTGTGTGTGTGTGTGCGTGTGTGCGTGCGCGCGCGCGATTGTTTAACCACACTCATTTTCACAATTTTAATCCTATACGATTCAAATGGCACAAAAATCGATTTTGGTAATTAATAGCATTGCCACTTTAAAAAAGATCAACAAATTTAGCTGTGAAATGAACTTACTTAAGCTACGTATTACAGAAAAAAATAATTTTCGCATATTATCAAAATATTTGTTTGCGTAATGCTATTCAATGTTATTAATGTTTGAAAATTCGCTTCCATCAGCGAGGTCATTTATTTTCAGTGGTTATTACAAATTGCATCATAAATAGTCGATCCGAAATTGTCCAAAGAAGCCTACTTTTAATGCACAACGCAGTTATCGAGAGAATTAATTGTACATCTACCGCGGCATCTGTACATGTAGGCTACTCATAAATTGAAACAAATCGATTTAATTAAAGATTATCAAGACATAAAAGTAATTAGTCTTCGATGTCCTTGATTCTCGATTATATTTAAGTCTCAAGTGGTCCATACTTGATGTGGTCCATACTAATCTTAAAATGTTAACTTCTGATAAACCTTGCGCAAAAATATTACACAAAATTTCCCACGTCAAATTATTTCCCCGAAAAAATGTAAATCGAAAAATAAACCCGAAAATGTCAGGATTGGTTTTTTCGATTTTTTACGAAACCAAAATTTTAATTTACTCCCAAATGTATTTTTTAAACACTTCAACACCTCGCGTTACCATATGATAATATGATAACGGCAAGCATGAGTTTGTTGGGATTTTTTACCTTTAAATGTGTTGTGGTAACACTGAAACTGCTGATGGTGTGGAGGGAGAAGTAAACAAGACATTGTTTTCTCTTGACTGCCATTTCGTGCTGTGTTGTTTGTTCAGCTGTGCTTCGAAAATCACCTTCAGGTTATGGCTGCCTTCTACCGGTAAATTGACCTATATTTTTATGTATACAAATATTATTGATATCAATATGTTTGTTTATTGTTTATAATAGTTTAAAAATTAAATAAAAAGTAGGTCAAAGTAAATAGCTCATTTTATTAGGCAATGGTGTTTCCTTACGTTAAAGTGTTACTGTATAGTAACGGGGAACACTTACAATATCAATTTACTTATTTATTTAAACAGCATTTACAAATTTTGTAACAATGTAACTTTGAAAATATGTGCCTGTATGAATGGTAAATTAGGTATTACCCGAAATAATACAGTTTAGGCAATAGAACTAAACGAATTTTCACTAGATTCCTTTTAACTGATTAAACTGTCATGTTCTCTGATGATATTTTGAGTGTTCTCTATTTATTTATAAAATAAGGCATTTCGTATCGTATATTTAGGCTCCCCAAAGTGGTATTTTTTTACAATATTTTTTTTATTTGTTTTTATTTTAGGTCGACGAATTTAACAGAAATATTGGACAAGCTACAAAAAGTTGAATCTGAAGGTTTGCAGGTCAGCAACGTTACATAGATCCTCCAGATTATAATACTTTGCCTAAGGAAGATGCGGCAAATGAAGATGAAGAAGGATAGCAGCTAATGCTGAAGTTGTTGACCAACGTGTAGGAGGAGACGCGAACTTGAACGTAAGATTTGACATATTTCTTGTCAACACTGTATTAGCCACAGTTATGGATGATGCAGTTCTTAGCCAAGAAAAAAGTAATACTTCTACCAATATCAGTTTCCAAAAGCACTTTGGCCTATAATGGAGCTACATAAATTTAGCCAAGTAGTTACTCAGTTTACAGTACACCAACCCAACAAGAAGAGAGTAGATCAATCTAACATAACAATACAGAAAACTAGGAATCAGCCAGTGGTACATATTAAGAAAAAAACAAGGTAACCAAAATGTTATACCAAAATCACCCGTTTCTCAGAAAAAAATCCGTAAGTAATCAAAAAACCAAAATACTACGAAAATGGATTAAGAATTATATCTCAATTTCTTTTGCTAATCCTTCCCCTGACAGTGATTTTTCTCCTGTTGAACTCTTTTTTGACTAAGAACTTTTTTTGATCATGGTTCTAAAAAACAAAAAAAAACTACGTTACTTTAAAAAATACTTCTGATCCAAATATTTATGAAAGTGACCTAAAATGTTTCTTAGGAATTCTTACTGTTTCTGGTTCGGTAGTTTGTCTGGAGTGCGATTTTACTGGGAAATTCAGAGGATTTGAGGAATAAGCTAATTTAAAATTAAGACGAAACAGATTTCTTCATTATTGTAACATAGCCACCGGACCACATATTTAAGTAATTAGGATTATGACCTATTCTTCCCGCCAGTGGTCTATCAACTCACCTCATAAAGGCTACCGCGGTTCGAAACTCTATCGTTTCATCCTCAGGCCGTGATACAAATTGTTAAATTCCTCTGTCGAGGTCGTCACATAATCAAACAAAACATTAAAAACATACATCACAAGCACTGAGTATAAGTAAACGTTTAAAATATTTACGATAAAATTCGGCTTGGCCAAGCGACTCGTACGTCGTTACATTCCGGACTGCCTACAGATTTCTTCAATAATGAGCCCTTCAAATTGACCGATCTGATAAGCTGTGGAAACTACGCCCTCTAATTGAGTAACTAAGAAATAACTTTAGAAACAGTTTCGTTCCTGTGCAACAATTAGCTTGTGCTGTTAGTAGTTGCTTACTTGGGCCACTATTCTTGTAAGCAATTTATAAGGGGAAACCCACACGCTTTGGTTATAAAGCGTGGTGCTTAAACACATTTAGCGGTTATCTAGTAGATTTTGATATTTACCTTTGGCAAAACCGCTGTTCCCGTGATAAGGATGCTAAATGAATTGGGACCTAAAAAAACTTCCATATCATGGGAATTAAAATAACAAATAAGAAATTATACATAATATGCAATATACATAATATGCAAAAAAACAATTAATAAAATTGTTAATTGTATAACAGTGACGTTATATCCTTTTATTCTATATTCGTAGGTGTGAATAATAATTTGTTTAATTATTTTAAACGTCATCATAGTATTTACCGAGTCCAAATTAATTATTTATAATTTACGATATAATTTTACAATAATGACATTTTATACGTTTGTTATATATTGGTAGGTGTTAATAATAACTGTTTAAATTATTTTAAAGCCATTATAGTACTTACCCAGTCCAAAGTAATTATTTATCATTCACGTGATAATTGTACAACAATGACGTTTTATAAGTTTATTATGTATTGGTAGGTGAGAATTATAAATGTTGGAATTATTTTAAAAGCCATTACACTACTTATCCAGTCCAAATTACTTATTTAGTATTCACGTGTTAATTGTACAACAATGATGTTTTATACGTTTATTATATATTGGTAGGTGTGAATTATAATTTTTGAATTATTTTAAACGCCATAATACTACGTAACTAGTAAAACTTAATTATTTGTTATTTAGTTTTGTGACAAGTGTTAATAATATAACAGTGACGATTTAATAATAACTTATTAAAATATAATAATACCCCGTATAGAGTATCGAGTAGCAAAACTCTCTATGTTTTGTCTGAAAAACATATAATCATATATATATAAACACACGGACAAATTTCATACTTTTTAGAATTACTTGCTGATACTTGTTGCAGCTTCGCCCGCAAATTTAATGTCGGTAATAAAATTTATAGTCGATTTTCAAAATCAAAAATAGTTAATTTCTAAATAATATATTTCTTTGTGCAATATTATAAAAAAGAATAAAACACCACTGTTATAAAATTAACAATTGAAATTTAAATAATTATGTTTGACTGGGTAAATAATATGATGGCGGTTACAATATTTTAAATATTTGTTATTCATACCTACCAGTATATAATAAACGTATAAAATGTCATTGTTATACAATTAAATATTGTATACTAAATAATTAAATTAGACTGGGTAAGTAGTATGATAGCGTTAAAATAATTTAATAATTTTTTAGTACTAAATAATTAAGTTGGACCGGGTAGGTAGTATGATGGCGTTTAAAAATATAAACATTTTTGAATACTATATAATTACGTTTTACTGGGTAAGTATTATGATGGTTTGAAATAATTTAAACATTTATTATTTACACCTACCAATATATAATAAAGTTATAAAATGTTACTGTTATACATTTAACACTTTCCACAAAACTAATTCTAAATAATTAAATTGGACTGGGTAAGTAGTACGATGGCTTTTAAAATAGTTTAAACATTTATTATTTTCTCCTCCTACTTAATATATAATAAACGTATATAACGCCACAGTTAAACAATTAACACTGAATACTAAGTAATTAATTTTGAACGAGGTAAGTACTATGATGGTGTTTAAAATAATTCAACCATTTATTATTCACACCTACCAGTATATAATATACGTATAAACTGTCACTGTTATACAATTATCACGTAAATACTTAATAATTAATTTGCGACTGGGTAAGTAGTATGATGGCCCTTAAAATAACTTAAAAATTTACTATTCATACTTACCGATACCAATTATATATAATAAATGTATAAATTGTCACTATTTGAGGGTTAACACATACCACAAAACTAAATAGTAAATAATTAAGTTACGCGTAGTATTACGTTCTGATATGTTTTTGATGTTCTGATAACGTTTTGACGTTCTAATATGTCGATATGTAGTATATCTCAAGGGGGTAAGAAAAACCTAGGCACAATTTACCCCCTTTGACGTTCTAATGTGCCGATATGTAGTAGATCTAAGTGGGGGTAAAATAACCTAGGAACAGTGTACCCCCGGTACTCTAAACCTGATTTTCAACCCCCGTTTTTATCCCCGTTTTTTTTTTACCCCCGGTCCATAAGGACTAGGCTTTTTGTACCAGGGGTACACTATACCTAGGATTTTCTTACTGGGGGTACAATTCGCCTAGGCTTTTTGTACCGGGGGGGGGTACACTTTGCCTGGGGGTAAGAAAAACCTGTTACACCGGCACTAATTACGGAATATAATAAATTCATGCGTAAAACATACCTAATGTATGAAAATGTCAATCGCTATAGATTTAGCGTAAGAAAGAAAAAAATTATGGTGCTCCATATTTTCATCGTATTTGGACGTCTGCTATCAAAACTCTTGGCGCATTTACATTATGTCACTTCGAACTAAAATCTCGCAGCTGGAATTCAAAATAAATATATCTGTATACTATTTGAAGACTTATGAAACACAACTGCAAGTCAAAGAAGTTTGCAAGTGACAACTGCATTTGAGAAACTGCAAAGTGATAAACCTGATCATTTAATCGTCCAGAACGGTGGGAACAAAAGGAAAAGATTCGCAGGATCAAACTGCAATAACAGTGTCCACACGAGATGACAAAAGTTTGGAATAAGTTTTTGTATTCCATGCTTTGTGCCGTTTCATACTGGAAAGTAAATAATTTTGACCTCAAATTATTTATTTAAATGGACACAAAGGTTTTTGTTTGTATGTTTGTAATTGTTGATTTTTTTAGAACTTTTGTAACTCAAATATAGCTCTTTATTAGTGATTTCCAATTTTAATCTGGTAACCTATTATAGCCCCGCGTTACTATAGGTTAATGGTCAATTTTTTTTTATCTACTAGAAGAAGAGAATAATGATTAAATTATTGTGAGAAAAGAACATGTTTAAATTATTGCCGAAATAAATTTCTGTACAAATTTGGTTTTTCTAATGTATTTAGTTTTTCGAAAACTGGTTTTCATCACGTAAGAGACACCTGATTGTAGCAATTATTTTTCGGGTTTAAAAGTAACTAGTTTTTAAATAAAAAAAAGTGTTATAATATTCATATTTTAATTTTCCTGAGTCCTATTTCGACTCTTAATGTACAAACTATGTATATAGTTATTTACCTCGCTACTAGATGGTGTTGATCCTGCAAGATAGAGTTTACAACTCAGTTTTAATGTCGTAAAGGAAAAATATTTTCTACGAAAGAAAAAAATTGTTTTACTGATAAAATAATTTGTGTAAACTGTTATAAATAGCTAATTAACCTAATTTTGGTTTAATATTCATGCATTTTTCCTTAATACTATTTATGGTTTCAACAAATGTTAAGTAAGCGATAGTTTATAGGCCTATTGTGTTCAGTGGTAAGTAAATACCCTTCTTAGTTCAGAATTGTCTCATTAGATCCAAGGTCGAATACAGGATGATGCAAACCTTGGAATCCTTAGAAGGACATACCTCGCCAGTTCATCATGTGTCTATTTATAGCTGCTTCTCGAGCTGAATTATTCATTGAACGCTATTTGAACAAAAACAATATCGGTGGCAAGTCAGTTTGGTTTCAGACTAGCGTACTTTGTGAGCTAAGTGGACGCCACTAAGCTAAAGTACACTGCAAAGCACGGTTACACTCCGAGGAAAGTTTAGCAGTGTTCGTACGCAATCAGAAGTTAACAAACTCATTGATTTCTTATAGGTGAGGTTGGTTTATTAGCGGAAATAAAAATCCTAACAATCCTCACGAAGTCACAATTTAATAGCCTATAAATTGTTTACAGAACTCTTTTTTTATATTTGTGTAATCCTTGTTTATTACTTTTTTATGTCTAATAGGCATAAATAAATCCTTAAACAAGCGTTAATTTTTACATTTCATCTTTCTACTTTCTTAGAAAAAAATATCCATTCATTTAGGGTTATGGATGTAGCATAAATGGTAATTAATGCTAATCAATTAATTGTTATTTGTGCATTTATGGTAAATTTATATGTATATAGGTGTTGATTTGCCTATTTAATTATGAATTACAATACAAATAAAAATAAAAATAGTATAAAAAGAACTTTAATTTGACTATAGTTACCAATCAAAAAATATACAAGTAGCTAAATTATGAAGGCCTACATGCTGATTTACACGGTAAGTAATTTTGAAACGATATTTATTGAGCAGTGTTCGATTAGTCGGTACATCTTGTTGAAATATTTTGTGCTTTTTTCGGGATTTGTAAGCTTCATTCGAACTTCTGTTGAAATTTCGTGTTAAATAAAAATGGGCGCATGATAATCTTTCACTCCATTCTTATGATCTAATATCAGTTGTTTCTTACGAATTCGCACGATTCTACTTCTTACGTATTCGGCTGAAGTGTAACTGCTGCCTAACTTTTATCAGCAATCCTTATACGAATTCCTCCTACTTTCTAGACTTAACAAATTCCGTTCCCCTTGTTGATAAAGCTAATGTTAAAAATATTTACATTATATACGTACAGTGTGGAAAGAAACATCCAGTAAAGATAAGAAACATTGAAATACGGGATTTTGAACAGAATTAATTCATCTATCTGAAGTTGAAATCGGTATTTAGAAAATAAAACAAATAGAATTGTGTCTTTATAGAATGATACAATTATTTTTGTCTTCTTGAAAAACAGAAGACAATTTTTATAAAAGCAAATTACCCAATCCTTTATACTTGTTTTTAGTGTTTTAGTGTAAAATAAAGTGAATACTTCTTGGCCTTGGCAAGATGAGGAAAAAGTGGAAGCTGGCGATAGCACGAATGTAGTAAGAAAGTTTACAGTATCGCAAAAATTGTTAGATAATTTCAAAATGGCGGCCTTTTAAATTTTCTGAAAATGTAATATTTTTATTTAAATATTATTGAAAATCTGATTTCAAAATCGTAAACAGCGTTTGAAATTACAAAATCCGTTGAAATTAAAAACCTTAATTTGACGACAGTCAGGGTTCAGTTTCGTATGTTGCATGCCTTTTGTAATTAAAAATGCTAATGTATTCAGATTTTAATGCTGTTTATAATGGTGAAATATAAGTTGGAAAATATGGTAATATAAATTTTTTTTTTGAAAATTCACTTCCGTCACGTCAGCGAGACAGTTGTGTGCCGCTATTACGTTTTCATTCCTCCTGACTGCTATATTATTATTAGTTTTAATGTTATATTTTTATTTATTTTTTAACAACAGACTATTATCAGATTTAATAAATTAACAATATAATATGTTTTATATTGTTGACTGTTGCCACCAAGTGAAGGTTACACTTTCTTATAGAACCTTAGTAAGGATATCGCATTGTTTTACACAATACAAATATACACACTTATCGCCTGCTTAAGGGCAGGTAGGTTAGCACTCAGAACAAGTTATTAAAATTAATAAAAATCGTTTAAGATATCAACGTGAATAAAAAAAATAGTGATTAAAGAGTGTTTAAAAAGATACTTAAGTGTTTAAAGAATGTTTAAAAAAATGGTGATTAAAGAATGTTTAAAAAAATGGTGATTAAAGAATGTTTAAAAAATGATTAAAGAATGTTTACCAAGGTATTACAGTTAATAACATGCTTAAAAAGATAATAAAATAAACAATGTTTAAAACGATATTAAAGTGAATAAAGAATTTTTACTTTTATCGCCTTTGTAAATTATGATTTATTTAAAAACAAAAGTTGTATTTTGTTAAAAGCAATCACGCAGCTGTCTCGTTGACGTGATAAGAGCGAATTCCCAAAAGTATTTTCCTCATCTTAGCTCTTAAGACTTTACTACAATTATAGTAAGAATAAGAAAAACCTTGATCGCCGTCAACACATTTCATAATTTCATCGAATTTTGAAAAAGAAACATATCAATTTAAGCAGTTTTTAATGCTGTTTACAATGTTAAAATTGATTTTCAGTAAGATGTAAGACAAAAAACAGTTTCAAAATAGTGGTCATTTCAAACCTTTAAAAACTATATATATATACACACTCAAAATGTGATCGTGGTCAGAATCGGCATTCCCAGAATCATGGTCCCTGGTGTGGATCTTACTTAAGATAGCCGCTCCAGTGGTTTAAAATATTTTATGCATTTCCGAAATTTTCCGTATATTTAGATATACATTTTTTGCAACTGGCGTTAGACTCTTTAGGTAAAGCATGTCAAATTCTACAAAATGTTTTTGTGTTACGTTCTTCTATACTTATTGAAAACCAGAGATATTATTAAATCGTTGCCATATTATACAAGTAAACTTAATGGCAACCATTAAAATTCTGAACAGAAGCTATATTTTTTCGATAATCCTATTCCAAAAACTTAATCAGCGTTAATTTTTGAAAAAACGACAGCGTTTTAAATTTGAATGTAAACACGAAAATGAACTAGGCCGCCTCGGTGGCCTTGTTGATAGCGTACTAGGCTTTCACCCCGTGGACCCGGGTTCGATTCCCGGCCTGGGCTTGGCATTTTCATACGATATAAATCATCCCATCATCTGCATTAGCCCAAGTGTCGGACGTTAAAAAAAAGAAAGAAAATGAATTAGACAGTAGACAAAGTTGTTTTGAATTTTTATTGAAAAATGTAAACACATTGTAAATTCACACTGCGAAATTCGTGCAGATTTAGCAGTGATTACGAGTATGACATAAGGTTTTGAAAAAATTACTAAAAAGATTATGAATTTCCTTAGTTTTAAGTAGGATATTGTTGTTAAGTTTGATTTTTTCGTATTGTGAATTAGTTGCAAACTGTGGTGATTGCTGCTTAGCCTACATGTCCAGGTATTACGTACATTTCACGGCTACTTGGCATTCAAATCACTTTCTTCTCACCTTCTTAGAGAAGGATTTATACAGCACAACACGAACCAAAGCCCATTTAGTCGCCAAAGGGACAAGTTTTTAAGATTCCCAACAAGGATATCGAGTTAGCGTTCTGACTGCAGCTTCTACAAAAATATCAAGGTTACCTTTTAAAGATGGCCTTCTCGATAACTCTGTGTTACTGTAACGTACTTCCGGCTGTTTTAGTAACAAATTTCTCTTTACATTTATACTTCAATCCTAAAAGTGTGCTTCAGTCCATGAAGTGTAGGCCTACTTCAGTTAATCCTATCTTCTAAAATGTGGTACTTCTCCAAGGCGTAACAAAAATATTATGCGGCAATCATTGCATGCAAGTAGTTAAAATAAAATCATAGCACGCAGCTGTCATGCTGATGTTATAGAAGCGAATTTACAAAAGTATTTTTTTTATCTGGGTAATGTTGACATTCTGATTTCACCATGATAATAAGCATTTAAATTTGCATGCATTATGATTTTTGCTGGACATTCAACTACTAAGAAGTCTAACGTTGTTTTCTTTACCATCATCGCTCCTATTTTTTCCAGTTCACATCTTCTTTGCTGATTTCTTAAAAAAAGCCCATTTCTAGTATTAACCTATTTAATTGTGACTGTCGCTTTACAACAGTGACTTAAACGTCATTCAGGGTTTGTTGGTCGATGTGGCTAAAGTATCATGTTTGCTATGTCTCTGAACTGCTCACCTCAAGGTTTTTAATTCGAGCCGCAGTTACTCCCGTTGCTTTACTCTTACCGTTAACGCTGATCCCTCGTCCTCATTAATCTAATTGGCATAAAATATGGACGTTAAGCAAAAAAATAAACATCATTAGTTTTGTTTTGTTAGTGGCATTTCTGCTCCAAAGTATAAACTTCAACGTGCCAACCGTCTTCCTTCTACTGCCTACCGTATCTACTATGTAGGCCCAAGGATATAAAAGATTTAAGTGAGAAAAGTAAATGTAATTACGAAGCTTGTCTGTGTTTTACCGAGGGATGACTTTGGATACTTACAAAAACCTCAAGTTTCTTAATTTTCGTTTTCATAATTTGGACGCTCGGGTGATCATTTCCTTAGCCTGGCAAACGAACAGGAACGAAAACTCGTGAAATCAAGTCATTTATCACACTGCACATCGGACACAATAACAACGTAAACACCGAATTGTGACATAGGTTATCTCGGTTTTGGTTTATTAAAATCATGTTCAAGGGATCCGGTGACCGAGTAATTGGCCGTCGTGACATTATCGGTAGCGACGGTTCTGAGATGCTATCAGATTCAGGTTTCTCACTTCTAAATGTCACTTCGAACAAAATAAGCTAGAAGCAGATACATGCAAGATTATAAAAAAGATCGTAAATTATAAATATTGTGTTGTTTTTTCCGTTTGGTTGATTGAATACTGTGCACACAACCTTTAAATGTATTTGTTACTTTTACACAAAGCCTTCTCGAGCAGTCGCAACTAAAGCCAACGAAGTTGTAAGAATCAGTGTTTGTCTGGGAAACCGGAAGAAACATTATAATTTATTACAAATAATTGCGGTTTACTATTTTTTATACATTTTTTGAAATTATGAAGTCTCTTTTATAAAAATACGTTAACAGTAATAAAATATGAATAAATTACTATTTTAAATAATAAAATTAAAAATTAAAAAATGAATTCTAGCAACAGTAAGTTTTTTTATTAAAAGTCCGCAAAAATTAGCTATTCCCGATTGTCTAATACACAAGTTCATACATTTTATTGAGAAAAAGTATATGAGACTAGTATAAGTTGGCATTTTATTATTTTATAATTTTTTAAAACAAAATTGTGTAGTTTCAAAACGTTCAATCGATCTATGAATTAAAAGCTCAGATGATTACTGGAAGGATGATACAGATCATGCGAGGAAGATGTCGAAAGAGTTTGCGGTACATTTAAGAAAACATTTATTTTGGAAGTGGTACAGTTGTTAAGAGATTTAGTTTGAAAAATAACAGGGGCGACATCAGTGGTTATAAGGGCTTTAAGTATTTGGGTGTCAGTATTGATCAGAAAGCTATTTATAAGGCACTGGATTTTCGTCACTAAAGATTTGTCTCTTCGTTATATTAACTTATGTTTGACAGTACATATTATTTGCTGCTGTAGCAAAGCAAGCGGGGCTGGTACAAACGTTTGTCAATAATATCACTTAAAAATGTACTTTCTCTTTATTAATCATCAGAAAATCGATTCATTATACTGTTTAATACAAAATCAATCAAGAAATGTTACTAGGTCTTGACATTTTCCGTAGTAAAAGTTTTTAGTTGTTAAAGGTCGTGATTGATTGAAAATAATTAAAATAATCACTAATAATTATAACAATGAGGGAGAGAGTAGCGCGGTATGGATTCAAACAACCTACCTGGTGATTGGCTAGGAGTGATTGGACACGAATCTCTTATTAATAAAATAATATCATCTCTTGTTTATATTTTTTATAAGGACTGTTCGAAAATTGAAATAAAACGAATAGTGGTTTGCCATAGGCCTACATAAGATTTTATATTTTATACTGAATGCACTTCACATATATATATTTTTATCTGCAGAAGTTAATTATGTAATTTCAATATACAATATATAGTATTCCCCACAGGGGGTGCAGACTAGCTGCACCTATTGAGAGGGTTTAGACGTCCCTTGCGGTACCCGAGTCTAACACACACTTAAACTTACGACTTTCACACCTTACACTCACACTCACACTCACATAAGTGTACGGTAAGCGTACACACTTACATAAAGGAGGCATTAATAGCCTGAATGTGTTTTTTGCCTTAAAAAAAAAAACAAAACAAAAAACGCAGGGGTGTGCAGACTAGCTGCACCAATAGGGAGGATTTAGATGTCCCTCGCAGTACTCGAGTTAACACACACCTACACTTACGGTTTTAACACTTTACTCTCACACTTACATTTAGGGAGGCGATAATAGGCCTCAATGTTCTTTTCGCCTTAAAATAATAATAATAATAAAAAATATTTATAGTATTTCTTAAAAAAAAATTAAGTATATTCCTAAACTTCACGGATATCTAAACAAAAACCATCAAGCGGTAAAAAGTACCCCGTATACAGTTTAAAAAATAGTTAAAACCGCCTTTGAATTCCGCAAAGAACCAATTACCTGCTTATTACGTAGTTTACTGAAAAATATCAATCTTGAAAAGAACCAGTCACCTGCGTATAACGTATTTTACTGAAAAATATCAATCTTGCAAAGAACCAGTCACCTGCGTATAACGTATTTATTGAAAAATATCAATCTTGTAAAGAACCAGTCACCTGCGTATAACGTATTTTACTGAAAAATATCAATCTTGTAAAGAACCAGTCACCTGCGTATAACGTATTTTACTGAAAAGTATCAATCTTGCAAAGAACTAGTCAACCCGCTTATTACGTAGTTTACTGAAAAATATCAATCTTGTAAAGAACCAGTCACCTGCGTATAACGTATTTTACTGAAAAATATCAATCTTGCAAAGAACTAGTCAACCCGCTTATTACGTAGTTTACTGAAAAATATCAATCTTGTAAAGAACCAGTCACCTGCGTATAACGTATTTTACTGAAAAATATCAATCTTGCAAAGAACTAGTCAACCCGCTTATTACGTAGTTTACTGAAAAATATCAATCTTGTAAAGAACCAGTCACCTGCGTATAACGTATTTTACTGAAAAATATCAATCTTGCAAAGAACTAGTCAATCCGCTTATTACGTATTTTACTGAAAAGTATCAATCTTGCAAAGAACTAGTCAATCCGCTTATTACGTATTTTACTGAAAAGTATCAATCTTTCAAAGAACTAGTCAACCCGCTTATTACGTAGTTTACTGAAAAATATCAATCTTGTAAAGAACCAGTCAACCCGCTTATTACGTAGTTTACTGAAAAATATCAATCTTGCAAAGAACTAGTCAATCCGCTTATTACGTATTTTACTGAAAAGTATCAATCTTTCAAAGAACTAGTCAACCCGCTTATTACGTAGTTTACTGAAAAATATCAATCTTGTAAAGAACCAGTCAATCCGCATATTACGTATTTTACTGAAAAGTATCAATCTTGCAAAGAACTAGTCAACCCGCTTATTACGTAGTTTACTGAAAAATATCAATCTTGTAAAGAACCAGTCAACCCGCTTATTACGTAGTTTACTGAAAAATATCAATCTTGTAAAGAACCAGTCACCTGCGTATAACGTATTTTATTGAACAATATCAATCTTGTAAAGAACCAGTCACCTGCGTATAACGTATTTTACTGAAAAATATCAATCTTGCAAAGAACTAGTCAACCCGCTTATTACGTAGTTTACTGAAAAATATCAATCTTGTAAAGAACCAGTCAACCCGCTTATTACGTAGTTTACTGAAAAATATCAATCTTGTAAGGAACCAGTCAACCCGCTTATTACGTAGTTTACTGAAAAATATCAATCTTGTAAAGAACTAGTCAATCCGCTTATTACGTATTTTACTGAAAAGTATCAATCTTGCAAAGAACTAGTCAACCCGCTTATTACGTAGTTTACTGAAAAATATCAATCTTGTAAAGAACTAGTCAATCCGCTTATTACGTATTTTACTGAAAAGTATCAATCTTGCAAAGAACTAGTCAACCCGCTTATTACGTAGTTTACTGAAAAATATCAATCTTTGCACTTGGCGGCGGCATACCTTTTTCCGTCAAAATAGCTGATTTATACATTATTTGATAAATAGGTACATAAAATATTGAAATATTTTACTTGTGCTTGGACGAAGAAATCTCTTAAAGTTTTCATAAACACGGACCGCTTTTTGAGACTAAAACGTTTTGTTCAGGCACTTACAGCCTACATTTGAGAAACATTTCATCAAAATCGATTACCGGTAATTGGTTGACTTCAGCGATGTATACAGATACAAAGATGGACAGAAATCCATACAAGAACAGCTTTTTTGGATTCAGGGGATTGGAAAACGGATAAACCTACCAAAATTAAAATATTCAATTTGTTATCACTATGCTCTTTTACACTTAAAACAATGATGATACAAAACTGTGTTACATTTTCCTAGAAATTTAGAGTGTTCGTGTAACAACAAAAATTATAACGTATACACGATTTTCTTTATTATGAATACACATAAACACAAGATTGACACAAAACTAAATCAAGATTTACTTTTAATTTAGTGTGTTTTCGTGTTGATTAACGTCAATACTTTATAAATATTGCAGAAAAACCGTCTACTGAACAACTAAAATATAACAATATCGAGTGTTAAATGTAGGCATAACAATAATGACTGTTATTTATGCATATAACTGAAGTGTAATTCCACTCTTAGCTGGTAAAGCACAAGACTTTAGTTGGGTTATTATAATTATGTACTCGACAAAACTGTACTTTTAAAATACATCCTTTACTGTACAAACAAACAACATTCGCGATTTGTATTACCCGTTTCAGAAATAAATAAATTATAATATTCAGACAAAGCCAATAACACAGTCTGATTTATAACAAAATTTAATGAAAATAAGATAGCCATCGATTAAATAGAGATGTTGATTTGTGGGAGTGAAAGAGTAGATTCGATTCGAGATAACAAGCAGTTAGAAAGCTTCAGCTTTGCGCTTCGTTTGATACGTCATTTGGTCGAGTGTTAACGTGTGACAGATGTATGGACAAACAGCTGGTAAAAGCATCATTAGGAGTGAATTAAGGCCTGAAGTGTGACTAGCGCCTCCCTTATAGAATGTAACGTCATGGAAACAATTTTTGTAGTAGGCTGAAGTATTAACATCTTACATGAACTAACCAACTTCAGTTTTGTGTTGAGATGACCGAATAATTGTAAGATCCTTGTAATTATCGAATTATAAAAGTAATGAATACAGGCAGAGTTTCCAAAGAAAATTAACCGTAACGAAGTTAGTCTGTCAGAATCTGCCTTTTTGTGTATTTTGCGACAGAACTTGTACAATTAGTCAGCTTTAGATCAAAATTTATACTTCAGAGTCTTTTACGCAAAAATTACTGCACAGCTTCTGATTATATAGTTTTTATATTTAATGGATAATTCCCATTTGTTTAAAATAATTTATATGTACTTGGTGAAATAAAACTATATTTGTGTAAATCTTGGCAAGTTGTAATCTACATAAAGCGTTCAATCCACCTCTTTGGAGGGTGGTTTTAAATTCAAATACAAACAATTTTTAAGGCGCTAACAGTAAATTTCTTTCTTTGACGGTTTTCATAAACTTTGATTAAAATAGAGTCTGCCTTGTTTATAGCTTTCTTGAGCCTATAATGTATACAGTGAAGTTTGCTAAAGGCAGTGAAGTGTACATCAACAAAGTTATGAAGTCCGATAGTGCCTATCTATGATGTTATGAAATCAAATAGAAACTATGAATTTATGAAGTTCAATAAGACGTAGGGATACTAGTATTAATTCACTAAAATTGGAACCTATAGTGTTATGAATCCGATAGAGTCTATGAAGTCTTCAACTTTATAAAACCAAATATAGCCTTTGATATTCATTACAGTTTATGGAAGCTATAATGTTATAAAGTCTTAAAGTCTATAAAATGCATAACATTTTAAAGTCCGTTAGAGCCTTTGAAGTTCGTAATATTATGAACTCAAATAAAGCATATGAAATTATTAAATATATTACATTTATTATAAATGAAGCCAGTATATCCAGAATTTTAAAATAATATGATATTTTGCTCAGTACTTATGATTAAACCAGGAATTGTACATTAAATAAATAGTGCAAATACATTAAACAAACTTTGTCATACTCAACTATTCCAAACCATCTGACTGACAAGCAACCGACAAAAAATCACTATCACCAAATGTTCTTTATAATAATTCGTATACTTAAAAAATAAAATAGTATTAGGGTATTAGGCTTGTTTAAGAAAACCTATACACAGCCAACATTCGTTAGCTAATGTTGTTCACGCACAACGTTGTAATCTGAAGAGAATAGTCAAACATTGTGTGTGTGTGTGTGTGTGTGTGTGTGTGTGTGTGTGTGTGTGTGTGTGTGTGTGTGTGTGTGTGTGTGTGTGTGTGTGTGTGTGTGTGTGTGTGTGTGTGTGTATTTAATACTAAGCATATGTGTATGTGTTAGTTTTAAAATTAGTCACAATGCTTTTTCTTCCTCTCATCACATAATAAGAATGCGCTACTGATCACAGATACAGTATACATGTATAAATACAGATGAAATGAATCTTTTAAATTAATTTACCTTTCTTCTGTTACTCCTTTAATTTTAACTTAGGTTGACTACTTAATAACAGATTCGGTCTCAGGTAGCGAGACTAATTATAGAACTGGTTTTAAACTTTGGAATCCATTGTCAGCTGAGATCTGGTTAGGAATACGATTAGGCTACAGCTTAAGTTAGTATTTAATGATTGGTATCGATTGAGAAGTGTAAATTCGAACCTAGTTAAGTGTTTCGTACAACTACGGGACAAGATAAAGCCAGGAATTATTAAAAAGGAAGAAAATCTGTTTATAGGTTTTTCTGTTTATTGGTTATATACAATTTACCTCTTATCGTCTAAACGGAAAGCTGGTAAATTAAGGAGCTGGGTAATTAGGTTAAATGTCAGAGCTGAAACCTAGGGGAATTGTAATGTGACTACCCTGGATAAAACAAGATTGCCTTCGGGGATATTGGACAAATCCGTTGGTGTAGGAGTCGTGCTAGAGGATCAGCACAGAAGTGAAAACATGAAAAGTTAAAAGTAAATTCATAATATGTTGTAGTTTCTGTACGATACTCACAACTGCTGCACTGACCACTGACCAAGAACCGACGGATGAAGGACAAACGCACAGTACCACGCGATACCCTGACTGTCGGCCACTTAGAGAAAGTAATATAGAGTACGTCTTATATAAGCACGCTCACGTTAGCATTTTGGTTCAATTCGATGTGACACAAATCGATTTTAATAATAGCTTGGACAATTTCGTAACCCATCGAACCCGTTTAACCGTTTCAAAATGGCGGCTATTCCAAACCTTTAAAATAAGTTCCGTTGAAAAATACGAAAAGTAATCTGATGGAGGACAGGGTTCTTTTTTTTGTATTTTCGATGTACTTTAAAAAATTTTAGTAATAATTTATGTATATTTTAGCGAAATATATGTATTTATTCATTAAGAGATCTACTTCTGTTGTTGGATTTAGAAAGTAGAAGTACAATAAATTTTTTCATGAAAAGCAGAACTCTAAATATTCTACGAGCAGAGTTCGAGGTGATGAAATGTAAAAACAAAAAACAATAGAAAGTCAAACGAAAAAGAATAGGGATGAAATAATACTGTAGTAACATTTGAATGGACTGGTTACTGTTTAGCCTTGAGGGTTTGATTTCCATAGGAACTATACAAAGTTTACCCTTCAGCTTCAGAGGCGTTTTTGGGGTGCTTCACTACAATGCATTTACATTCAGTAAGCCCAAGTCTTAATGAACCTAATGTGTTTGTTGGTTTAATTTCTAAAATAAAACGCTTCGAGAATAAAAAAAGCTTTCATAAAAATGTATAATGCATGTTTATACATAAATAATATAGGAGAGAGTATAAATATAAAACGTTTTTATGCTTTCTGTTAAAATTATTTTAGTTTTGGGGCATATGTGATTTTATTTCCGACTATAGATGCAGTATTCAAAGTCTACTGTGTTCTACGTAAGTTAACACGTGAAAACAGAATTCTGTTAACAGAAGAATTTGTGTTTTCTGATTTTGTTGATGTTCTTATAAAACACAGTATTTGTTTTATAATAAAAGATAATGGTGTGTGTGTGTGTGTGTGTGTGTGTGTGTGTGTGTGTGTGTGTGTGTGTGTGTGTGTGTGTGTGTGTGTGTGTGTAAACACTGTGATCTACTCGTATGTACGTTCACAGAAAACAGTGTTTTTTGTGCTTGGAGAAAAACACTTAACGCATTAATGCCGTCTTACATTGTATGTTGAGAATAAGCAGTTACATAAGAATAGTAAATGTAGGCTATTATTTAATCAATGATAATCTCTTATCAATTTCGCGGCAGTTCGTTAAGATACTGTCGATTTACAGAACTGGGATGGAGTTCATTTTTTTACATAATTATAATCTTAATGCTAAATTAAGAGATGAAACAACAAACAATATTTTGTTTTCTTGTTTACTGTTTTGGTTCCATCGTTTTGAGTTATCGTATAAAGGTTGTATGTTTTAAAGTTTTATAGTTTTTTTATTAGTGCAAATTTTATTTAGTTTAATGTAATAATTGTAATTGATAAACAAAATAACGAAATAAAGTTTAATCCATGAAGAAACTTACTCAAATAATGTTCTTGTTACTTAATTTGCTATATTTAAAAAACTGTAATATTTACAGTATCTGTCATCAGTTTAATTTTGTAACTAAAATAAAATGTGATTGTTCCAGGGAACCAGGAGTCCTCCGAGGACTCCGGAGAACCCTCTTATAACGACACAGTTTAAGGTTGTTGTTGCTAGGCCGAGTTTTGTAGATAAAACTTTACTAATAAAAACACTGTTGAATAACAATAGCAGCTATAGGAATGTTGTGATCACGGCTCCAAGAGGGTTTGCAAAAACCACGAACCTGGATATGGTGAAGACATTTTTGGAAATAATGGTGGACGAGAATGGAAACCAACTGAGCAGCGTGAAAAGTGATGAGCATGGTAAGCTTTCTGAAAAATCTGAAAGCAGTATGACGGAAAATTTTAAATTGTTTAAAACGTTCAACTTAAAAATCTTCCGTGATAAACAGTTTTTTTACGAAAATTGTGGTCAGCATCCGGTTATATTTGTTGATTTTAAATTTCTTGGAGGAGGGACGCATAAAGAGATATTAGAAAATTTGAAAACAATTATCCACAAAGCATTTCAGGAGCACGGGTATCTTTTAAAGAGTAAACTATGGACAAATACGCAAGGCAAAAATAAATTAGATAAACAATTGTTTATGAAATACTATGACGTAAAGAAATGCCGAAAGTTGAACAAGAAAGAAGTGCGTGATGGTTTACAATTTTTATCTGAAATTCTATTTCGCCATTTTAACAAAAAATCATTCGTATTGGTAGATGAATTTGATGCTTATGTAATTAGTACAATATTCGAGGCCAGCTTTGAGATGGAAAGGACTGTTTCTTTTATTACGAAAATGATGTCTAATGTGTTACAAAGCGAGTACAACGGTGGCTCGTTGTTAGTAGCCAGTGTCAGACTAGTTCAAGTTTTGTCTTCCGATAAGATCAAGCACTTTTATTTTCAAGAGAACCACAAATTTGTTGAGTTTTTCGGTTTTACTGAAAACGATATCGTAGGATTGGTTAACAAGATGAACGTTTCATTCAAATTCGACGAAATAAAAAAGAGATACTGCGGATACAGAGTTTTAGAAAGCGATTTAAAAATCTACTGTCCTTTATCGGTCGTAAGCTTCTTGCAGTCTAGAAAGATGGCTAGTAACTGGATAAAATGCGACTGCATACCGTTTTTAGATAACTTTTTTAAACGATATAAGATAAATTCGAAAATGCTGGAACTTTTAAAAGGTGAGACTGTCAGGATAACACGAGTGGACACTCCAGCTTTGAAACAAATACGCGATTTGAAGGAAGTTATTCAGTCTCCTTTGTTCTTCAACGACAACGAGTATAATGTTGCATTATTTTTTAATTTCTTGTGTGAAGTTGGCTACTTGACTGTTGTGTATAAACAACAAAACTATTTGCAAGTGGTCATACCTAATTCTGAAATTGGCTACGGACTACATTGGGATGTTTACACTCAGTCTTATTATAGAAAAACTTATAATTTTGATCCGGTCAGAGAAAAGACATTATTCAACAACGCGTTGCAAGCGTTAGGGAAAAACGAAAATTCTTTCGAAGAGTTTTTAAAATCACTTGAAAGTTTGTTTAACAGCAAGATACAGTTGCCGAAAGACGATGTAGATTTTCGCGATTTCATTCACTTTTGTGTTCACTCTTTTACGAAGTTTGATGTATTTGACGACGGAAGATTTTGCGGAACTGGAAGAAGACGTGACCTGGTAATTATCAGGCCAGGTGGCGTTGCTATCTTCATGTTAGTTACACTGAATCGAGGATCGGCTTATGAAGCTCTTCAAGAAATCTTAACTAACAAGTATTACACAGTAATAGATACAGAGAAATATATCAAATATACAATAATAGTGGCCTTAAATATCGACGAAAGTAGAAGTTTCAGTTTAAGTTATTTAGTAAATAGTACTGATATCGCTGCAGCTAATAATTTACCATTTTGATTATTAAAAAGAAAACGGTCTTCTAGCTAAAGCATTAGAGTTTTTGTAATATTGACTAATCGTTATGTTCCAAATTTTGATTTATTAATTAGACTGATATTTGTTCATAAATACAAATTAAATATAAATAATTTATACGGACATATTGCAAACTTTTTCACAACTAATCACTTCGGAAGCTGTCGATAAAAAACATCAAACATGGGCCTGATTTATGAAAATAAACCGAAAAACAAGGTAAACCCTCAGGAGAGGTTTGTCATTATTGTGAGTTACATTAGTAACGAAGATACAATGAGTGGCTTGAGTTGAACATTTGTTTAAAAAAGATAGTATCAAAATTTGACAAACCAACTTTTTTGCGAATTTTCATTGGAAAATGAGCTATTAAAGCGGTCATCGTGGTAAGATCTACACCCAAGACCTTGAAATGAGTGTCGATCCTGAATTCTAGATCACTTTTTGAAGGGGCAGTTGACATTGTTTTATATATATACATTAAATATAATATAATAATACATATAGTAATGTAAGCCCTATATATAATAATATAATAAATAAATAAATATATATATGCTATATGCCAATATATATATATATATATATATATATATATATATATATATATATAATTAATTTGCTAATAATTTAGTTCTTGGTATTTTCATACGCTATAAATCTTCCCATCGTCTGTATTAGGCCAAGTGTGCACAACAGTCGGACGTTAAAAAAAAAAAAAAAAAAAAAAAAAAAAATAGTGCTAATGATTTAGCTAACGTAGTCTATTAACAGCAGTTGGAGAATGTATTAAGACTAAAGATTGTTATATGAAAATATGACACTAGTTATTCGTGAACATATTATTTACAATGTTAAAAAATAATTAGCAAAACATAATGAATAGTCTTGAGTTTAAATTCATTTTTTTTACAGGGTTTATTATTTTTTTAATAACTAATTTATGGAAGTTGTGTTAAGCACTTCTGGCATAATGTTTTGTATGTAAGTAAACTGAATTACACAATTCAAAATGTTGTTATTTTAACAAATGAAATTATTAATTAACATTATTAGGAAATTTCATACAATTATAACTATAATAATTTAAAATAGTAGAAACAATTAAGTGTAGTGAAATTTTGAGTGTAGCATACATATTTTGTTTTTAGTTTGGTTAATTATGCTTTTAAAAAATAAAATAAAAATGTTAAGAAATAATTCTGTAAGTGATTTCCGTCTCGTAATGAAAACGTTACGCATTGTAATAGAAGGAAAAATCTTCTCAGCGGGTTTTGAGAGATTTTGTCTGTGACTAATTTTTCCTATTCTTTTGTTAATAAACTAATCAATTATTAATATGATAGCTATGAGGTTTTTTCATGTGACGTTATAAGTTATTTATTTACAAACTAGACGCCGCCACAGTTCTTTCTCCGGACCTTTTGTAGCCTCCAACAACTCCTAACGTTACCTGAAATAGTAACAAATAATTACCAAACATGTCATTAAACAAAATACAATTGCAATAATCACTTCTGTTTTTTTTTGTATTCCCCAAAACGAAATATTTTAATATTAACAAATAAAATACATTTAATAAAGATTTATTTGTAATAATTTATAACCGCAAACAATGGCATAGTTGAAAATCCAAAGAACAGCTATAGTGCAAAATCAGTTGTTTAGGTGAAAATGACTTCCTCGCATAGCCATTTCGCAAGAACTTCTGTTCCATATTAGATCATATGGTTTTACATTTATTTGAATTGATACGTTGTAAAGAAATAATTAGGACTCGCAGCCGTCTTATTGACGTATTTATGAGCACTAAATGACAGTTTATGTAGAATTAAACGCGTATTACAATAATAAAATAAGTTTTACAAAAAGTGTAAAGTGCATTTTTTAATATTTTGAATGACCATTACTTTAAAACAAAACCGCATTTTTCAGGTGACAAGATTTTTCAAGCTGTTACCAAAATTAACTCTTGTGCAATGTTTCAATCAATCAGACCGAATTTGCAAACGTCGCAGTGTTAGTGGACCCATACTCGTATGTACATATTTTTTACAAACTCTCAAAATGTATTCTACAGTAATGGCACTCAATCCGTGGTCTAGTTTTTCAGTCTTACCATGATTAATGCTTCTTACGTCGTCTTAAAAGTGCCACGTAGAAGATTTGCACTTGTTTGGAGAATACAGCTTTTAAATAGAACCATCTTAGCGCACAAAGAAGTTAAAATTACGTCTTTACAAAGAAATTAAAGTACAAAAACCTCAAGCCTTCAGAAAGTTATAATTACCTTTGATGGAACTAATTACTTTGTTTAAGTTTCACCAACATATGTTTTAACGAAAATTAAAATGTTTGATGTTTCTTAAGGATAAATTTTAAAGTGATTCTGTAAAACCTAATTGGTTACGCGTAATTAAAAATTTTATAACAACAGGAAGTAATTCTCAGCGAAATTGTCACTTCCGTGTTGTCGCACTGCCGCCACGCGGACAATTAACTAAACGCGCGTAGTCTATGCTTTAAATTCTATTTTTGAAACGTATTTGATGCCTAATATACTTTTGAATCGTATTCTACTTACTTTAGACACTGTAAAGAAGGTACAAATAAGGTTATAAAAAACCTTCTAAAGTTATTGACGAATTTTTCAAAAAACGTTTTTATTGAGGCCCGATGAAGTACACTTTTACACGAACAAAAATATGTAAAATATCGAAAAACCTTAAAAATCAATTTTTTTTTATTTTGAACGAACTAGTTTTATAAATGTTTTAGATTTTCGTACTTATCATGTCAAAATGTGGAGGAAAAGGTCTCGTGTGTGTGTGTGTGTGTATACACATGTATACATACATATATATATATATATATATATATATATATATATATATATATATATATACACACTAGCTGCTACCCGTTGCGGCTTTGCCTGCAATTATAATGTAAGCAATAAAATGTATAGTCAATTTTCAAAATCAGAATAGGTCTGTTCATTTTAATATATTGCTATATACAATATTATATGATTTATGGTTTTCGGCAAAGACATATAAATTTTTGCTACTCGATACGCTAAAACAGGGTCATGTCATATTTTAATAAAATACAGTATTATTAAAAAGTCATTATTATACAATTAAACTGGAATAGTATTGTGTTTATCTCAGATACCTAAAACGTGTTCACACCAAATGTAATCTCATTTAGTCCAGTAGTTAAAGTGTATTTGAATAACAAACAAATAAACAAAAACAAACTTTCAGAAATATAATATGATTAGCTGTTACCCGACACGGCTTTGCCCACAATCATAATATACATTAAAGATCATGCATTACCGTGTTAGGACCAACAACCGTGTTAGTTAAGTTTTGGAGTACTCTTTAAAAAAAATTAAGGTTTTTTTCCTTCATCACCGTTTAACCCAACAACCGTGTCAGTTAGGTTTGGAGTACTCTTTTTAAAAAAATAAATAAAGGTTTTTTTAATCCTCCACCGTGTTAGGCCTAACAACCATATTAGTTTGCTAATGGAGTATTCTGTAAAAAAATATAAAGATTTTTCACGCATCACTATGTTAGACCTAACAACCGTGTCAGGATATGTAACCTAGTATTTTTAAAAAAAATATAAAGGATTTTTGACGCATCACCGTGATAGGTCCAACAACCGTGTCAGGATATGTAGTACTCTTAAAAAAATATAAAGGTTTTTTCACGCATCACCGTGTTAGTTAAGTTATGGAGTACTCTTTAAAAAAAATATAAAGTTTTTTCCATGCATAACCGTATTAGGCCCAACAACCGTGTCAGTTAGGTTATGGAGTACTCTTTTGAAAAAAATAAATAAAGGTACTTTTAATGCATCACCGTGTTAGGCCTAACAACTATGTTAGTTAGCTTATGGAGTATTCTTTTTAAAAAATATAAAGATTTATCACGCATCACTATGTTAGGCCTGACAACCGTGTCAGTTAAGGTTTGGAAACTCTTAAAAAAAATAAAGGTTTTTTTCACACATCACAATGATAGGCCCAACAATCATGTCAGTTAGGATATGTAGTATTCTTTAAAAAAATATAAAAGTTTTTTTACACATCACCGTGTTAGGCCTAATAACCGTGTCAGTTAATATACTTAGTATTCTTTTAAAAAATTTAAAGGTTTTTTCACACATCACCGTGATAGGCCTAACAACCGTGTCAGTTAGGATATGCAGTATTCTTTAAAAAATATAAAGGTTTTTTTACGCATCACCGTGTTTGGCCTAACAACCGTGACAGTTAAGATATGTAGCCAAATAATCTTTAAAAAAATATAAAGGTTTTTTCACGCATCACCCTGTTAGGCCTAACAACCGTGTCACTTAGGTTATGCACTATTCTTTTAAAAAATGGGTTTCCTATCATCCAAACCCGTGTTAGACGTATTTTTATTGTTTTACTGATCTGTAGATCAGTAAAACAATAAAAATACGTCTAAAATCAGTACAACACGGTACCGATTTTCGCCGGTAGCAATTTTCAGGTTATGTTGGTCACTTTTATTTTCGATTTTTATCGTACTTCTCCTGCTTTCATATTTTGGATTTTTGCTTTTGGGCACATAATAAAGCATTTTAGTAAGAAAAATATCGAAAACTCCAATAGATGCTGCACTGCATATTTACCATTTTTTCATGTAATGTAATTACACAAATATATATACTACCTTACAATTAAATTACCCTAATAAAATTGTATATAATATATATTCTGCACTCTGCTTTAAAAACATTGAATAGTCTTAAATGAAAAATACCAGATTGTTATTATTAGATGAAAATCTAACATTAAAAACAATAATTTTGCAATAAATAAAACATAGATTAAGATTTGTAAAATGGGATTAGATCTATGTCCATCTCAGGTGCCTAAATCTCATGTTCAGTAAACAGTAATTAAAGCTAACTATAGTTAACAGATGTTACAAAACTAAAAACTGATAATTATTTTGGGCTGGGTAAGTAGTATAATGACGTTTTGTAAAACGGGAATAGGCCTATATTTTTCTCTGATACTTAAACCATATACGTACCAAGTTTCATCTCAATTGGTCTAGTGGTTAAAGCGTGATTGAATAACAAACAAACAAACACACAAACTTTCAGAAATATAATATGAATTAGATTAGATATTAATTAGATAAATAAAAAAATGTTTGCCATTAAAGTTTTATCCCTTAACTAGCCCAAAATATTTTTTTCGTGTTAATGCCAATATTTTTCCTGGGTTCTTGTCACTGCAAAGACCCTTTTCGCCAAATTGTACAGTGATCGTTGATTTTGTTTACTTGTGACGACACGCAGACAGACAGACAGACACGCGCGCTTAAGAAACTTCTAATGTCGTGTTGGTTACAATATCAACTTGCCGCTGACACCTTCGACATTCCGAACGTAAATAGCTCCTCCATCAAAGTAACTGAGCAGTTCTAAACTGAGGACGAAATTTGAATACGTATTTGAGCACAGTTTTTAAAAAATCAGCCGCGATGCTGATTTCCCATTTTTTCCGCTTCCGAACCGCAATATTGTGAAATAATGGAATGTTTGAAGATTTATTCCTTTTCACGGTTTATTTTTAACGCTTTTAATTCGGTAAATGAGATATTAGAGTTGTTATTATAATGTTAATTCTAATAACCTAGCTCAGAGACCATGAAATAAGCACATATATGAAGGGCTCTACTTTTGTGACTAGTGACCAGACGTTATATATTATTTTATCACCTTACATAATTTAGTGTAATTATAAATATAATGTATACACTTTTAATGATCATTCAAATGTTAGACACTGCTTTCAACACTAGTATCTTTGATATGCACTCATTCTACAGTTTTGAGAAATTTAAATAAATTTATAAATATATAGTAGGTCTAATATAATTTGTAGAGTTCCTAATTTTGGTCCGATTTGATTAAAACTTGGCACAAAAAGTTATTTTGTTAATAATTTGGACAAGTTCATTATACAGTTTCAAAATGTACTATTTGAAGTTGGATATTTCATAATTTGTTTTTTATTGTTGTAACATTTTTAAAAACCTGATTTTAATGTGCATAGAAATATTCACGAACTTTCCAAATTTCTTTGAAAATACAAAAATAAACCCATCCGCGATTAGGCATCACAAACAGATTTTTTTGAAACGAATTTGGC
The DNA here is from genome assembly GCA_022606455.1 of Callitettix versicolor. Classification (NCBI taxonomy): domain Eukaryota; kingdom Metazoa; phylum Arthropoda; class Insecta; order Hemiptera; family Cercopidae; genus Callitettix; species Callitettix versicolor. The sequence goes on from CM040183.1 coordinate 47,752,318, forward strand.
TACGCCACATACATAAAAATAAATTTATGAAGTTTCATTTTCACTTATCTGAATATTACTTTACTTTTGAACGTGTGAGTTTTTGGAAATTAATTTTCATACGTTGAGCTAGTCAGCCAAGTGCACAATTAAAAAACACTAACGTCAAGCCTGTAATTAATTTATAAATAAATAATTGTGTTTCACTTATTAATTAGTAAGCCATATATTCGTACTTCTTGAAATTAATTTTTTTCGTAAATTGTTTGTGCAAACTAAATTACATTTTATATAAAAAATATGTATACAAAAAGTTTTTTTTTTAATCAATATTTTCCTGTCTGTGTCGCCTCCAAACATAGCTTCGCTGAAAACGCCAGGAGGTTGTTATCGCCTGAGGACTCTGTTGCCATGACAACCGCTAACCCCGCTGTGTTGCCTCCAAGCGTTGCCTGAGGTGTTCGTTGCCATGACGACCGCTAATCTTTTATAAATTCTCTGTGAATATTTCTGCCGGTCTTTTACCGCGTATCGTAAACGAAAACAAAATTACAGTCTTATTAGTTGATAACGTTATACAAGTAAACAGACTTAAATATACAGTTAAACTTTATTATGTTAACATAATGTAGAGTATGTTATTTCTTTTAAAATATCCAAGTATTTAGAAACTTGTACATTAGTTTTTCTGTAAATTTACATAGTTTTTAAAATTATTCAGTCCTATCGTAACTGACTTATACATGAAGCATTCAATAAAAATAATCTTTATTTCGAATTAAATTCACAGAAATAATAACAAAATTAGAGTGATAAGTTTAAAAATCAAACCATTTAACAATTTTAAAGTAGACAAAATAATATATCGTGTAAAAATAAAAACATGTAAGTGTTTATAATATAACTGAAAATTGTTACTCCAAGGTGGTTCTTCAATAACAATATTTCAAATGAGGTTAAGTTTATTTCAGTGGTTTACGACGACTATGAATAATAACAAATAAATCAATATTAATTGTTAATAATGAACTATTTATTTGCTTTAAAAAAAAAACAAAAATACAAGTTGCATTAAAGCGATTGATTATTGTATTTGATTGGACTGATTTTCTGAATTTTGTATTATTATTATTATAAGGACTATTCATTAAAAACTTTTAAATAATATGGAAACTTATCATAAAGGAATTTATGTACGCCATATCCAAGTAAGAAGGTGTTTCAATAAATAAAAAAAATTAACAAAAACCACATACGACAAACAGACGTCCCGCAGCGTGATGGGAACGAATTCCTAAAACCTAAAAAAATGTGTAACAACACAGCAGTCAACATTTTCCTATTTTACAAAGTATCGCCGTTCAAAATTTTAATAATATTTTAAATATTAAAAAAAAATCCGATTTCACCACATTAATCCTTTTAAAATCTTCATAAATTCGGGTTTGATATTTTCAAGTTTCATTTTTCGAAAGAGTATAAGATAAAGAATTAGTACTTGTATTGTGAGCGTTCACAATAGAGTTGTACACACACACACACACTATAGCCTATGTAGGCTAAATATAGCCCTCTCTCTCTCTCTCTCTCTCTCTCTCTCTCTCTCTCTCTCTCTCTCTATATATATATATATATATATATATATATATATATATATATATATATATGTGTGTGTGTTTGTGTGTGTGTGTGTGTGTGTGTGTGTGTGTGTGTGTGTGTGTGTGTGTGTGTGTGTGTGTGTGTGTGTGTGTGTGTGTGTGTGTGTGTGTGTGTGTGTGTGTGTGTGTGTGTGTGTGTGTGTGTGTGTGTGTGTGTGTGTGTGTGTGTGTGTGTGTATGTGTGTGTATGTATGTATGCATGATCACCTTCGTGATCCCTACGAGAAAATCTTGTGGTAAATATTGAATGTGAGTAGGCCCAGTTCTGGGTTTTTAACTACATCTGCTCAAATAGCTTTCCTTTCTACAAACATTAGTTAATAAGGATGAGAAAACAATAAAGAGTAGAGTTGATAGCATTGTGCTTGTTATAGTCGTACAAAAGCATTTACAAGTTCTCAAACACGTTTTCAAAGCAGTTTAAAATAAGCAGAGTGGAGAACATTGTGAAGCAAAACCTTGATGAAAAAATAACAACTCCGAACTTAAGGAAAAAACTTTTTGAAGTTTACTTGAAAGAAGAATCAAATTTCAACAGACCTAATCCGAAAAGGGGTAAAAACTTAATACAAGACAAACATACTGTAGGTTGTATGTTAATGGAAGAGCGAAGCTTTTAACAATATTTACTTTAATACTTTTAATTCGGTCGTTATAAAGTTGAGGTAAACAGGATCACTTTAAACATAGAAAACCTTTTTGTTTCTTTAAACTTACAACAAAAAAAAATCCTCCACAAAATGGTTAACTGGAGGATAAAGAATGGTTCCGTGCCTGGCTGCAATTCAATGAACAGTTCCAGTAAACGTATTCTAGCCTTGACATATTCTCCACAATTCTGACTATTCGCCTTCAGTATTTTGGGGACTATACACCTGATATTTGGTATACAAGTCCATGACCAATCCAGGCTAATAATAAAATCCTCTCAATCAACCATCAAAATACTTTTGTGTTCATATCATTCTGATAAATTCGAAAAACTAGTTATAGATAATATGAATTCATTGAGAAAGACCAACAAGTGTATCCACTTGATCATTTTAAACAAACTAGTAACATAGCCACCATCTACCATCCTGAACACTCGCTTACTTAGTGTATATCCACTTTATCAATTCGGGTAACTGGTAAAATTCCCATCTGCAATGCTTAGTACAGTTTATTTAAAGTTTGCGTGTGTTTTGTAATGTAACACTGACTTCTTTAGGTTTTACCCAAATCTTTTGATAAATAAAACAATAGAAAGTAACAAGCTTTATAACTTTTAATGACTCCATGTTAGATATTAAGTTTCTGCTGGAGAATTCATTAGACAACTTGACGTCTGCAGGTTTTGTCAGCCAAAGAGCCTGACTGTGGACGTGTGATAAAGTTCCACTACACTTCGTCATTAATAAAGTTTGAACAGACGAGCACACATAACTTCCATGTAGCTGTCTCGATGTGTGATAGAAACAAATTCACAGAAACTTACACGATTGAATGACAATACATATACTTACATTTTAATAACATGCGAATATTTGTGTACTTTACAAGAACAACACAAATGGCTCTTGATCAGGTTCACTTACGTATTTTAAATGACATGAAAACAAAATGCTAATTTATGTAAATTTCAACGTGAGGGAATCAGAATTTTTAAGAAAGTATAAGATAAAAATGTAAAGTTTTGATTGTGAATGTCCGCTATTTTTAAATTGTTGAACGGATTTACCTGAGCAACAAACTATTTGGAGTTCTTACGAAAATCAATTTTCATTCTAACTTGGAATCAATTCGGACTAAAACCGCAAACATTTGACTGCTAATAGCTGTTTTGCTAAAGTAATTTTCTAAATTTTATAGAAAGTGAAATTTTTTACATGACAACATTCAATAACACGGCGTAAATAAATATTTTCATATTTTACAAAATGTCTTTTTTAAATGTTGAACACATCCTACGTTTTTCATCCTACACTTTTTTGAGAATCTGATTGCACCATCGAATTCAGGTTAAAATCAAACGTAATTTGAAATTCATTATATGTATATAATCAAACGAATTTTTCGTTATATATATATATATATATATATATATATATATATATATATATATATATATATATATATATATGTATATATTAAAAATTCGTTCAACAGTTTTAAAATGGTAGAAAATTTAAATATTTAAAAACTAATTACGCTTTTATCTGTTTTACATTTGTAAAAAAGTGTATACCACTGTATAAATTATCAGTATGAAATTTCAAAGATGAAGTTAATAATTTTACTAGAACAGCGGTCAGGTCCATTTCCTTATTTCCAACGAAATCTGTAAGTTTTAAATGCTAATATTTGCAGATTTTAATGCCGATTATGATTGTGAAATCGGAATTTTGAAAATGGGTAAGAGAAAAAAAATTGTTTTTGGAAATTCGCTTCAATCACGTCAACGAGATAGTTGCGTGCCGCGACTATTTTCTATTTTTTTACAAATGTGTTCACAGATCTACTATAACAATTATGCTTCCGCGTTTTCAGATATAATGCAAGAATCAATAATTCCTTTTCAATTACAAAAAATTATTCCTTAGGTAAGGAATTTGCACTTAGATGGTTAGGGAATTTCATGCAAGGATTCACATCGTATTCAAAACAAACAGTAACAGACAACATAGTTTATTTGATTTCTTTTGAATAATAAATAAAACAACAAAAATAGGTGTTGAAATATTTTGATTATAAATCTTTAAAGTAAATCGCATAAGCCTTCACAGTAATACAAAATATACATTAATTAAAAACTAAACAATTAATGGACTTAAAAATATCATAAACTTCAGATTAATTAACGGGTTTAATTCATTTAAAGGACAACATAAATATTCCTTATCAACATTTTGCTTTTATAAAGTTCTTTTTAAAACATTGTAATAATGTCATTACTGAAAAAGTGCAATACAAAGTGTATTAAGAAATGTTTACCTCTCTACGAAGTATTAAGAAAGTAGGAAGGTGATTGTAAAAAAAGGAAGATAAATTAATTGACCGATTTTGTTAACATTTTTGCAAGGTTTGGTTTCTTTACATCTGTAGGCCATTTATTATTTGAAAACGTGTTTAAGCTCCCATTATTGTTTGAGACGTGTTTAAAAATATTGTTGCAAACTCTGTTTTTTCTCGAAATTTGCTTTAACGATCTTCGTCAAATTTGGCTTAAAGGAAAATTTTCAGTACCCAAACAATAACGTACAGTGAAAACGAATTTAACAAAAAATGCAGCGTACGGGAGAAGAATAAAAAGGTGAAAAATTGAACTAATTTTTAAAAATTGGTTCATCAAGTCCTTAATTTTGAACTTTATTAACGGTAGTCGGTGTAGCGAATTTTAAATAAAAGGAATTTATAGTCGAGAGTACAGAGAAAAACATAAACTATGACGTCCTTGGTTTTTTAAACCGTAATTTTTTAATAAATTTGGAACACGAAGTTGTAAAACTACTAAAATTACCAAAATTTGATGAACCGATATTCTTGTTTTTTTTTGTTAATCGATTACTTCCGCACTGGATTATGGGATAGATAATTGTATGTGAGAAATTTTGTGCGATATCTCTTCCACCATTTACTTTTTTTTCGATAATTCCACAAGTATACTGTTTGGGGAAATGCCAACATATGAGAAAGTCAATACCTTGTTTCTGCACCATAAAAGTAACATTCAGAATTATAAAACAGAATAGTTCATATTTTGTGTACAGCATGTGGATAAAATTTGTTACAATTTGAAAAAAATTCAAATACTGAATTGTAATGAAAATTTGGTTTGCTTGTAAATTAAAATGGGCTATACAGTGTTATTCTGTTATATCGTTCACAATTATTGTACCACTCAAAACAATTACTCTGAGTATCGAATGGAATATAATTTCGAGATTTATTAATTTCTTTATTCATATACAGGGTGTTTACAAATACGCGAAAGTTTATAAACATTTTTTCTGTAATGCGCGAACATAATTGAGGAAATGGTCAAATAGGTCAAAATAAAGAAAAACGTTTCTATAAATTTATGTCCACAAACACGTCTTTTAGCAGCTATCCGATTTTTTTAATTAAATTTCTATCTCTAGAACAGCATTACCGATTTAGTTTAAATTTTGCACCTTACTCGTCATTGTAAGGATGTATTTTAAAAAAAGTCAACTTATTACAAAAAATCTTTTTTAATATAGATATAGTTTAAATATTTTAAATGAAAATCATTAAAAAATAGTAATTTTTGTATAAAATCTTTAAGAATAAATGTTTGTAGTTCGTTTAATTTCTAGTCGAATGGTGTAGCTATCAAAATATCGAACAAACGATAATTGTAAAACAGCGTTCATTATTGTGTGTTACCGAGTGTTACAGAGTTCCCAGCAATACACACTTAATGGACGCTCCTTGGCTGTTACTCTTTGTCCGGTAGTTTCAATAAATGTAAGACTCGATTTGAAACTAAACAAAGTACAAAAGTTTATTATTAAGGCTTTTATAAAAAAATTACTGTGTTTGAGTAGTTTTCATTTATATTTTTTAAATAGCAACTTTTTTTGAAACTTATTATTGAAACAAGTTGACTATTTTTTATAAATTGGCAATTTACACTGACAAAAACCGTGTAAAATTTCAATCCAATCAATTGAAATATTTAGAGATACAAAGAATTTCTTAAAAAAAAGCGGATAGCTGGTAAAAGTAGTGTTTCTGGACATATATTTGTGGGAACGTTATTCTATATTTTGACCGTTATAATCTCCTGCATTTTATCTGTGCATTGTAAAAAAGCACCGTACAGTGTTAGTAGGCCTAAGGTATTTATAGTTCTGTTCATAACCGATTTAATAATGTGTCCATCGCACAATCTGATTCGTACCATAATAAAACTATTTATAACTATTTTAAGCAACGTGGTTGTTGAACTATTTATTGATTTATGGTTGCCATAAAACTTTAAAATATGTTAACGATTCAAAATGCTAACACAGGCTTTAGAAAACCCGTCATTATTTGTAAAAATTGTCAAGCAAACATAAAACATATGGTCTGAACAGTTTCAGGTCGGACTTATTTTAAATTGGTTAGTAAACTATAAATTGGTCCTAACAGAACTGGTTTATTTAGTTTTTACTTTGGTCTTCAAGGACTTGGTTTTGTGACGCTTGTTTTATAATCACTTGTTGTGACGTGTGTACATAGTTTTGGAGTTTGGTCGAACGTTTTATAAAACAAATTAAGTGATTTTACTGAAGCTGTAAAAGTTTACAGGGACAGACTGGTCAGATAAAACACAAATACTTTAGAGAATTAATAATACATATTGTTGATTTCTAAATAATAGTAAAACGTCAGATTAACATAAATAATATCAAAACCGGCAATAATAAATATAAACAATGATAAAACAAAATTATAACAAACATTTTTAAAATATAACTTTTATTTTCTCGGAGATTTTCTGTTAAAAATCCTATTAGGTTTGAGATAAATTTTTAAACATAATTTAAAATTCTCCAGCAAATAGAAATAGAAATGTTGACAAGTTTTACATTTCTTAACTACATATAAAGCTTTAAATAATTTGTCTTGTAAACATAGACCTATACACATTTGTGCCAAACGGCTTTCGCAAACATTAATTTATTAATAATAAAAAAAATATTATGAAAATTATGTCAGTTTCATTGTTTAAACAACTGCATTGTTATTTTCAGCTTTTATTTTTAAGCTATATTAGAGAGTATATGTTAATAAAGTATTATGTACACAATCAGAAGTAATTTTAAAAAAATCGAAATTTTATATCATTTGCTTTTCTTACATTTCAAAACATTTCCACGTTTTCAGTATGAAAAAAGTTATTTTACAGTACTATAAATGTGTGTAAATACGTTATTTTGGTCTAGTAAAAGATTTAATTACCCTTATTATTTAGTGTTTCTGAAATTGGTGATTAAGAATATTTCTGCAAACGTACATTTTTCTTACTATATTAGCCTTACTATTTGGTAGTTTGATTTTAAAATTAAATCATTGCTGTAGGTAGATTTGCATCGCAATAAGTAAAACACGGGCAATGCAGTGATAATCGTATTACATAATACGTAATAATTGTCATTTGTTCTTAAAGTGATATTATTTATGAAAGGAAAAGAAATATTTAGTTAGTTTTATGTTTTAAAATTTCAACACAAATGAATTTTGCAGTTACACTTTGTTAAAGTTCTAAGATGAGTAAATATGTACAAATGTTCGATTAGATTAGAAAAAAGCGAAGTTACTGAAGTGTTCAAGGAACCAAAACAAGTCCTTTATAACTAGAGCCTATGTACACAAGATCACGGCTGTGACGTCACACTTTCCGAACAAAAAGATATTCAGAAAATTGTTGGCCCTCGACTCCGCCGCCGTTGCTGGCGGCTACTTTGAAGCCTGCGTTCAGAAGCCTCGTGATGGCCTGCACCGAGTTCAGTTTGCAATAACCGTTGAGAGGGAAGCGGATGACGTGCCGTGTGTCGTGTTGGTTCCATGCGACACTCGACCTCGCGTCCATCAGGGCTTGGTTGGTATCTGGGAACACTTCGTCCAGCAGGCTGCGGTCGCCGGACAACATGATTCTCTCGCCCAGGTCCGGGCTGACGTGTAGTGCCACGCATTCGTACGCCTCCCCGTGACTCGAAGTACTATTAGATTTGTCCCTTTCCTCTCCGTTACCTCTCACGCCGCAGTTCTTAGAACAAGATGCGTTTTTTTGACGTTCTTTTTTTAACTGTTCTAACTGCCTGCACATGGCTGCAACACAACAAATCAAAAACTTAGAAAAATATCGTATTTTTATAATATGAGTTCTTTTACAGTATTGGAATATATTTTGTTTACCAATCTAACAGATTTAAGAAATATCTAAATTATTTTTTTAATATTCTCACTTGACAGTCTTATATGCTTTTAAGGTAAACCAATAGGCTATATTAGCTTATATTATACAAGAATAGATAAAACTGTATTCTACTGGATGAGGTAACCTCCCTACTAACATGTAAAGGGAAAGGAATATATTGAAATTTTAGGTTGAGTTGTACAGAACAACTATAGTTCCCGGAATGTTTACCAAAAATATGATTATTAGATTTTATTTGTCTTAATGCGATCGCGCTGTTAACAGTACATCATTATGTGTCCAAGATTTTTTGTGTGCCATCTCTCGAGGAACTAAATCCAAAACTTGTGTGGCTCCAGCAAGATGAAGTCTGGATCATAGAGCTAGAAATTCAATGGCTGTTTTGAGAAAGATATTTTTCCAACCAACTGATATCTCTCTAAAACTTCACTTCGTGACCTCATAGTTCGCCGGGGTTTAAGTGACTCTCTAGGACCAAACAGTCTGGAACTACCGACCGGTTTATGTACCAGGTAAGTAATACTAAATTTTAGTGAGTATGCGTCATTATATATAGGTAATAACGCCCATCACTTCCAGAGGTTCTTTAAAGAAATAAATGTGTGATTTAAAACTTTCCAAATTGTAGTTTCAGAATAAATCAAAATTATAATGTTTCTTTCTCAAACAGCTTTTTTTGTTAACTTTCGAAATTAGGGGATTTATTTCCCCCACTCTGTTTTTTTACATTTATAAATCTCTGCTGTGTTAGAACGTGCTAATGATATAATTTATAAAACGCTGTAATATTAGAAACAAAACCTGAAGATGTGACAGAAGTGAAACCTGAAACCCAACAATGGAGTTCATTTTTAGCTGACGTATTGAATATGCGAAGGTAAAAACAAAAGGAACTAGAGGGAGGGAGAGGATAATTACACAAGCAAGGTGATGTATGTACGAGTGTAAGGGATAGGCGCCTCCAGGTTTTTGGTTTCCATAGTAACGAACCGACTCAATATAACCTAGTTACACCTGCGGGATCGCCTCAGGCCAGTAGCCGTAGAGAAACAACGTCATAAGCTTTGAAAGGTTTTGTTCGCTCCGCGCTCCACTCTCTTCTGCATGCCTTAATCCTTCGTATATAAGTAGGTTACCGACGGATTTATATTGTGTACAAAAGCTTTACATTTACATAAGTTAACCTATAAACAAATTTTAATTATAATTGCAGATTTTACAACTTATTTTGCATTAATTTATAGACATTTACAAGTATGTTTCTCAGTGAAGACGTATTGAAAGCATATTAATGTTATACGCTAACCTAACTATTTTTTTCTTTTTAACATTTTAAAATAAATCATTAATATGTTTTTGCGATAAATTGTCGTTTATTCTTTGAGTTGATGCAACGTTTTAAACCAAATTTGCTGTATTTTAATTTCAGTGAGAGGGAAAAAAGCAATTATAAATTTATTAAATTTTAAATAAAAAATCAAAAGCTATTAGATATAGCTTAATTACTCCTCTAACAACTATGAAAGTCTTAAGTTTCAGCGACCCGCTACGTGAAAGATATTTTGTCCTTTCCTGTCAGGCACCTAGTCTTCTATTCTTGTGTTGTAGACCTAACTGAGAACAAAAGGAGTCGGAGGACGAAGGCGTTTAATGCTCCTCTGCGACATCTTGTAGGTGTGGTTGCGCCATAAGGTTCATTTCACTCCTACAGCAAAGAATACTACGAAATCTCCTAATATTTCCTAATAAAAGTAAATATCCTCCCATTGTAGGAAGAACAGTGTTTCTGAAGAATTCGTTTAGGATAACAAATTTATTTTGAACGAAATTCGAAACGTGTATTAAATTACTAGTAAATTAGAATTCAGTTGATTTTGAAAGTTAACTCGTTTATTTTTACCCAAAGCGATTCCTTTTCCTGTCTTATTAAGTAAACATTCTGTCATTTTTCCTTTCAATTTATCTTCATTTTAATGTTTATTTTGCATGTCCTTTTCTCACTTTTATAAGTTTCTAATCTTTTAGTTTGAATAGGTTGTTTTAATATAATTTTCTTGTCTTGAATCTATAGTTCTTATTCTTTCCACATTTTCCCTTCCATGCAATACGAAGTATAAATGTATGGTGATTATGAAAATAACCGAATTTAGATTTTGATGGATCTGTATATTTCCAGGTTAAAAATACTGAAAGGAAGATTAAAATACTAATGGAGGAATATAGTTGACTTCAAAATCGGCTTGGAATTTTATGATCAAACTTTGCTCAATTCATAAATAGTCTTTTCAAACATACAGGCCTATGGAATGTAATATCATAAATCTGATTCAGGTGGTATAAATCTGAAAAATCTTTTTAAAATTGATTCCTAAGATTTTGATAAATTTTTAGTCTTATAAAAATGCATAACTCAAGTTGTTGTAGACAATATGAAATGAAAAATATGGTTCGCAAGTAAATTGAACAAAACCTCAAAGTAACCGTAACTTTAATTCAAATTTGGTACAGTGTTTTGAGTTACGATTTTCATATAAAATCAAAATCTGATAATAAGATTTTACGTTTTAATAACAACAGCTGTCAAACCGGTTTTTTGGAAAAATAATAAAATCTATTTTATTCATTCCATTTACGTATATTTTTTACTGACCGAGCGATTTTTCTCTGTTTTATAACTCAATCGTTCGCATTTCGTTTGTGTGTTTGTTACGAAGTTTTGTTCAAACGCATTGACCAATTGTTTTGAAATTTGGTACTAAGATACGTTGTATAAAGCCCGAACAAAGTTTGTGTAAATTTTTTCCCCATTCACTTCCGTTTCAAAATGACGGCCTCTAATTTACAATGACAAGTGTATGCAGATTTGGCCAAACGCCTTAAATGATTGTTTTGAAATTTGGCACAAAGATATCTGGCGTAAAGCCGAAATGACGTATGTGTAAGATTTTTCACATTTACTTCCGTTTCAAGATGGCGTCTTCTGATTTAAACATGACGAATGAACGCGGTTTTGTTCAAACGCATTGACCGGTTAATTTGAAATTTAGAACGAAGGTACTTTGTATAAAACCCAAATGACATATGCATAAGATATTTCTATTTACTTCCGTTTCAAGATGGCGGACTCTGATTTAACGGTGAGAGTGTAGTTGCTGGTTATTTCATGTAATAAGCCCCGCAGAGGGTCAGACTAGCACCTATTAAGAGGATTTAGACGTCCCTCGAGGTACCCGTGTGTAACACACACTCGCTTACAACACTACACTTATGATTTAAACACTTTACACTCACACTTACATTTAGGGAGGTGATATTAGCCTTAATGTGCTTTTGCCTTAAAATAAAAAAAATCATGTAATACAGGCTGAACGGTAAGATTTGTCATAACTGTGACCGCTTCATGAAAAAAGGCCTTCACTTTCCAATAAAGTTTGTACAGTAAATTTTTTCGTAAATATTACGGTTACCTTTTAAATCGGAGAAAAAGGTTAAGAGTGCTGTTTTGAGGAGCTTTATATTAATTAAGAATATACTGCGAGGCGTACAGTTTTTTGAACTACCTGTTATTAATTTTTATTTCTCATATCTCTCTTATATTGTCTTATTATTTGTTTTTCATATATTTTTATACGCTTTCCTTTCTTCATTCCCTCTTTTCTTCTTTTGATTATTTTCTTTCTATTATCCCTCTCTAATGTTACGCAAGTTAAAGACCAACGAGCGTTCAATAAACAATACATATTTGTAAGCTACTCATACAATGTGTGTTTCTAACGGTAACTTAATAATCGTCATTATTATTTAATAATAATAATTGAACATGTTTGTTAACACTGTGAAATATATAGGTATTGTAAAATATGAAAATAGCTTCGGGGTTGCTTTATAAACAATAGTTGATATGCGGTGAAACAATGAGGTGCACTGAGTCGACATGTTAACATAGCATATGTTATGTTAGTAGGGCCTGGCACTAACAATCGATAGCTGATGTTCGATTACTAAACATTTGGATTTATTACATGCAGTGAGCGATCTAATAAATTGGAGAAAAGAAAAAATTATTAACGAATTTTCATTGAAAAAAAGAGGTATTGAAGCGGCCATCGTAGTAACCGGACCCATCATAGTAGCGTCCAGACCTGTTACCTTGAAATGAACACTGATTCTCTAGATCACTCAATGAGTGATAATTTATATTTATATTATATATATATATATATATATATATATATATATATATATATAATTGAAAGTAATAATATTTCAGCAGTGCTGTTTTAGAGGACTGTGGTTGATTTTGAATCAACCATACGTATAAGTGGAGTACACATAACGTTTGAATTAACATTACTGATCATTATAATTCCGTGAGAATTATGTGATGCGTTACGTTTTTGAAGCCAATGTGTTTTCATCAAAAAAATATTGGATTTATAATTCGAATCATTATTTTGAAAATCATGTATATTTTTGAAAATTCTGACATACATAGACGCAAAATAAAACTAAGTTGATTAGTATTACTATTTTTCAATAAGAGTAATAATTAGAATGTTTAAACATTTTTTAGTATGTTAAGATTCAACGAAGGTGAGAGAATATGGATGATGAGTACGCAAAGGTGACAGAACATGGAAGATAAATAAGTGGAGGTGATAGAATATGGAAGATAAATAAGCAAAGGTGATAGGGAACATGAGGATAACTAAGCAGAGGTGATAGCACATGGAGGATGAATTAGCAAAGGTGGCACAACATGAAGGATAAATAAGCGAAGGTGACAGAACATAGAAGATATACAAGCCAAGGTGACAGGGAACATGGAGGATAAATAAGCGAAGGTGATAGCACATGGAGGATAAGGTGACAGAACAAGGAGGATAAATAAGCGAAGATTGAAGAACGAGTTACTGAATGTGAGAAGAAACGCCTTCCTCGTTATCTGAATAACTGCTCACGCTCAATTAAGACTATCTCGCGGTTATCTCCTCTGCACCTGTTGAGTGCTCTTGTTTTCACTTTTTTTAATCATCCTGACATTTTACGGACTTATTACTCGCTGAACAGAAGCCAAAATTACAGATTAGTAGTCAGATGATTCAGGGAAAATAAAAATAATTAAAGACTTACTTTTCAGTTGCAAGATGCGTAGTAATGCAGGTTATGAACAAATTTCCCGGTAATGCGTTACTGAAGCAATAAGGCTCAAACCAGCACCATTAAAGACTTATATTAATAAGTTTTGATGAAACCAAATATTTAAAAACATTTTGAATCCTAGTCATGTTTTTTAAACACCTAAATTATACATATATATATATATATATATATATATATATATATATATATATATATATATATATTTAAAGCTAGTGTCTTTTATTTAGTTTTTTTTTTTTTTTTTTTTTTGGTGTTTAACGTCCGATTATTGTGCACACTCGGACTAACGCAGACGATGGGATGATTTATAGCGTATGAAAATGCCAAGCCCTGGCCGGGAATCGAACCCAGATCCTCGGGGTGAAAGCCCAGTACGCTATCAACTAGGCCACCAAGGCGGCTTCTTTTTACAGTTTTTTAACGACTATTCAAAACGTATTGTAAGGTACGTAATCGTGCTCATTTTATTGTTCCATTTACAAGTCTTACCATGGTGGCAACTACAAATAATCATGATTCGCTATTGAAGAGATCATTCCAATAACACGTAAATATAGTATATGTAGGAAATGCACTAAAACTTCTAATAATTACATAAAGCGGAAAATCCGTAAGTTTGGACACTCGAAATGTTTTGCAATCTACAGATTTCGAACACCGATATGTGGGTATTTAGCCAATCAAAATATAACTAATTATGAGGCTACAGTTTTGAAGAATACAGAGTAGTCAATAAGAAATGTAATAGTGTATTTAATAACACTTACGTGCTATATCGAAATATCTCGCTTCTTCAATTAAAAGGTCTAAGTCCGCAAAGTTGTCGGGTATGAGCAGTCGGGAGTTGCGCATGAAGTTGAGGATATGCCTGAACATTCCACCATCACGGTCTATGAAATAATGTTGCTTGAGGGAGTCTAAAACTATGGGGATACTGCCGTTGAAGAGTTTAGCCAGGCGAGATTCCGGATACCTGCAACAAAAGTTATAGTAAGTGTTAGAAATAGGGAAAAACTATTTAAAATTTATTCACAGTTTTTATAACAATTATTTTACTAGCAACGGGGCCACATATTATATAGCCTAAATATTATTATTTTGGACACTAGTCATGTTATAATTAATTCATTATGTTTATTACTTAAAAGAAATCAAGACTTTTCTAGCAAAACATTTTCAGCATTTTGCAAATTTTACCATTGTTTACATTTGCAACGCCTACTTTGTCTTTCTTTCCATTAAATTCCGTACATTAGGCCTACATATTAATATTGCTTAAACATAGATGTTCTGTGAGCCAAAAAGAAGGCCATTCATGTAGGATACATAGCCTAAACACAAGATTGTTGCTTTGTTTAAGAAACAGAGCAATATTAGCGTGTAATAGACTAACATTATTATCCAAAACTTGTAAAATGTCAGTTGGTCTTAAAGACAAGTGCACGAATTAACCATTGGCCACACTGGAAGGTAGAATGGAAGGTACTGAAATCGATTTTCCCACGAAAAATTTGTTTATCATCGTGAGAACTGTCAATTAACCAAATCATAAATTCAACTAAAAGAATTAGAAAGCTAAGTTCTAGCTGTAGTTTGAAATAACGAGTTTGTTGCTTATTGTGCTTAAAAGAACTTATAGTGTTCATTTTCATAATTATTTTCATTAAAAGTCAAAGTTAAAAATTCAAAGTATAAAATCAGCTCATTAATTTATTCTGATTTTAGTTCTTATTATTGTGAAATCACATTTTCAAATGGTAAAATAAATAATGTTGTAAAATCGCTTGCATCACGTCAGTGGGACAATCGTGTGCCGCTACTACCTAAATAATAGAATAGAATATAGTGTTATGTAAGAAAAAAGTTAAACAAAACATTCTTTCAAAAAAATGCAACATTTTTCACAGTTATAAAAAATATTTTTAAAGTAGTTTTAAAAATAATAAATAAAATTTTGTACAAAAATACCGTATGTCCTTGAAACTGGTGATAATTTTGTGAGATTAATGAAATTTACGAACAATTGTATCTGAAAACAGACGGACAACGTTAGGCTATATACATTACTTCACCTAAATATATATGTACGTTACCTTAAACGGCAAGACTGGTTGTAATCTGAGTTAGAGTCATTGTGTGACAAAGCGCCCACTCACTTCCTAGTTGGACCCGAATTGTTTGAAAATATCTGGCGGCAGCGCCTACGTGGACGCCTATGGCGGATTATTTTATTACTAATTGTTGTATCAGTGATAAATTTTTTGGGTTTTGTATATTTTTAAGAAGAAAAATACACGTAGGCTACTATTGTCTGACTAAATGTAATTTTTGTTATTCATGATTGCCTTGACTTTGTTATTACACTCGATGTTTTATGGCGCCCAAAAATATAACCGTATTGCTCAAGCTTATTTTATATTTTCCTTCATTCTTGTAAATTATCTATTGAGTAGCAGTAACAGTTTGGCTAGTAAATGTGATTTTGATAAATGCTTTGTTTAAGAACAGTTACAGATTGTTTTTAATACATTTGTTATCAGTGCAAAGAGTAACAATATAAATTTCTTTATGATGTTCAGAGGAAAATAATTTTGCCTAAACCATTTAAATTGTATTTTACTTTTCAAAGACAGATTACGAATGCACGATTGTTTTGAACAATAAAAATATCATTTTAATTAAATGTTTAGAATAAAAATTTGTCTTGTTTTTTCAGGAAGGAAAGGACTAATCGCATTCCAGATACGCCTTATTCTGTGATTTACTTTTAAAACTGCTAACACTGGATAAAGGGTAGTGAGGGAACTTTTCCATCTTTGATAGAAATACAGAGAACACGCGGATCGAGCAGGCCATTGTTCCGCCGGAGTTTGAAAGCTGTTGGCGTATTCAAAAAATACAGAAACACGGAAGTTGGGAGCAGGTAGTTTGTGTAACACAAAGGGTTGAAAAGCAGGTCCAGTTTAACAAACAATGTTGTACGTCGGTCTTCGCTAGTCTGTAAAACAATAACTCAAATAGCGCGAAGCCCCCTCCCACAGCTGGAGGGTGGCAGAACCATACCGGCAACGCCAATAAATTATACCGAATCCAGTTAAAACAGTTTCGCGTTTTATTTGCACGGTTGTATTGACGTCAAATACATCTAAGAAACAATAAGTAGTAAGTTGGTAAAGTATCAAGGAAAACAGAAATATGGCAGATGTGAACGTCCGAAAGTAACTAAATTTATTGACGCAACACATGCACGTGCATTTTTAAATATAAATAGGCCTATATTCGAATGTCTAAAAATCTTTAAAAAAATGAACCCTGACAGCCTATAATTCATAGCTTACACTTTTATACTGAAATACTGAAACACTTTTATACTGAAAATACGAAAATGAATTGTTCACTTTTATATTTATTTTTGTATTTTAAATGAAATCTGAAAATTTGAAATAGTAAACGCCATCGTAATCGGTGTTAAAATATGCATAAATTGGTACTGTGAAATTTTAAATGCAATTGAAAATGAGAAAAAGAATGTAGCAGTAGGCAGGATTTTCATTGTTATTTGAAAATTAAAAATGCAAAAATATGCAGTTTTTAATGCTGACGCTGGTGAAATCAGATTTACAAAAAAGTTTAAAATAGACAGACATATTGTTGGAAATACGCTTCCATCACGTCAGAAATTGAAGTCTTTACTTGATGACAGTTACACTAATGATCAACACATGGAAAAAGCCAACAGTAATAACTAGATTTGAACCTGCGTACTGTTCAATTCGTAATTGAAATTTAGACGAGAGCTAGCTAAAAATTGAAGAAAATTGACGAATTGGTTTTCTTTTAAAGCAGTAGTGGTGTAGGCTAAACAGAACCATCTGTGAGAATGATCACGTGACTATCATGATGCCGTAAATATCGACTAGCCATGCTGATAGTCGGCGTGTCTACAAGAACGCGAACTATTCAATAAGGAATGCAAAGGATTTTCTTGTACAAGTGAAGTAATACTAAAGTCGTGTTTATGTTACGGTTTTGGCGTTGACTTGTTGGTTAAACTGTTTTCATTCCTTTTGGGTTTTGTCTCTTATCTTCAACCATTGTTCAGTAGACACAAGTTAGCTGCATTGTAAGTTATGATATGTTTCATATTTATAGTGATTATTGAAAATAACTGTAATGAAAATAACTGTCCACGACTTTCAAGAAGAAAGTTTTAAAGTTCCCTAAAAATTAATGAAAAAACCCTTTGACTTTTTTGTGACGATATTTATATTTTAAAAATAAAATTTTCTTTTTAGGGTATACATTGCTTAAAGAAAAAAAATAGTTATTTTTTATAGTTTCTTCTAAACCTTTATGTAAACTTTTGAGTAAGTAGGTAAGATTACAAGATAATCGTGGGTCACAGCTGTTTTGCTACCGTGATGGAGGGACTTTCCAGAAGTAACTTTTTTATCTTACTCTCTTTTGAAGTTCTGATTTCGCCATCATAAATAGCATTGCAATCTGCATATATTAGCCTTTTAAATTTACAAATTGTCTGACCGACGTCATGTTAAATTTCGTAATTTCAACGAATTTTGAAAATTTAAAATACTAATTTACGCAATTTGTTAACGTTGATTAAGAGAGTGAAATCAGATTTTAAAAATTAAGAAAAAAAATTATGGACATTTAAAGATTTGAAATGGCTGCCATTCGAAACTATTGAACGATTTTTCTTGTTCACGAACTTTTCTAAGCTATTAGAGAAATCGAGTTTTTTTTACCAATTTTGAATCAAAACGTGTTCTAGAGGTCAAGGTTATCGCACTAATTTCCAGGTCAGAAATCTGGATTTTTCAAGATGGCTGCTCTAATAGCACATCCATTTTCAAATGGAAATTCTCCAATAAAATGGGATTAAACTGACTTTTTGAACACTCTTATAGCTTACCAAAAATCAACTTTTGTTTAAATTTTAATATTCAACCAATGTCCTCTACTAAAGTTTAAAGCACGTTTGCCTGCAACCCGAAACTCTTGCGCAGGTCACCCACCTTGTTTAGGCCTATTATAAATAAAGTCATATCTGAAGCTACGACGCAGCGAAACTCCGCCGATAACTTGACCTCGCAAACACCGTTGTTAAGGGGTCACAATTTTTTGACCGTAAATTTCAGACATTTTATTGTTTTTCTATGTTAATCAAGTAGCTTAATACCGGGTATGGAATTTAGGGTTTTCGGCATAGCACGTAATTTTACACGTTTTGAAGACAGGTTTCGAGATATTTTCTGACCTCACCGGAACCTGTCTAAGATGTTGTATTTCCGGTTTTAAAGACAGTGCCGTTCACTGAACACATGTGGATAGCTAATTGTTAACGGAACCTCCAGCTGGTGATCTGTTAATGTCGTACTGGATAATGAGACAGAAGCTTACTGTATTTTGTACGTGGAAATATCGCACAAAACGTGAAAGTTCCAGGAGGAATAAAATTGGAAATGGTAAAATTAAAGCAGACGCTTGCAATACGCTCTCGTAACTTTTACTTTCTCGTTGTAGGAAGTAGGCGTACACAGAAATCGAGAGAAATAATCTATTTTGAGATTTTAATCGATCTATTCGTTTTCAAGTTTCTTGATTAAAAACGTCTCTCGGATGTCTATCCGATGGTGTATCTACATCGCTGAAGTCCAAATAAATTGGTAAATTTTGATGTAAGAGAGATTTTAACAGCTAAAATGAATTTTTCAAAGACAAGTCAACGATTCCAATACAAAATTTGGTCAAATATAATTCATAAGGCAAAACGTATTGGTCACTAAATGCTAAAACATCCGGTTCTAGAGCTATTGAAAAAAACCTGACAAATCGGCCTGATTTCAAAAAATCAGTTGATCAGATTTTCGATAAAATACAAATAATATTGCATGAAGGCAGTGTATTAAATTTAAAATGAAATTAATTAAAAAAAAATAAAAAAAAAAATAATACCTGATCGTCTTGGAAGTTTTTGGATTTACTTTTAAATTGTAATTTTTTTTAAAAATTTGATACGCTGGAAAAAACTAAACGTAAAAACGTTTATGTTATGTTTCTTCAATATTTGTTGATTGTGTTTTAAGTTATTTAGTTCTGTTAATTTTAGTAGAATTTTTCTCGCCCTCAGCGAAATACTTCGGTTATACGTAAGATTTAAAATGACGGACAAAACAGGCCAGAATGGGCCTATAATTACATCAAGGTGACAATTATAGCGTTTCATAATTACTAATATTAATTCTAATTTAGCTACAACCAATTATTAACGTATTAATCACTGTTCTAAAAATATGTTAATGTCATAAAGTCTGTGCTTATTTCAAGTTTCACGTTTAGGAAAAATAACATGCAAGGCCATGTTATGTGCAGTAAAAATATTGTAAAATATAATTATCCCTCGCATCAGGAATATTTGATCGCAAACAAACCAGCATGATTGGGGACGTTTGAGCGCCTGCAGTGACGAAACACAATCTGTTTTTTACTGACCCGCCCAGAGCTTTGTTGCCCTTAGGCGGGCCAATATACTCCTATTCACCCGCTGTTGGGCCTCTAGCCTACTGCAATGGAACAAACATTATTAGAGCCACTGCCTCTTGTTTGCAAATCTATAGTTTGTAGACAATGTTCCAGTACTTGCTTTGACTAGACTGATAGACTAATCGAAAACTACAAGACTTGTTCTTAACTATTTACACAAAAGTTTTTAGAGTAATTGTAAACAATATCAGCTGCATTGATATCAGTTGTTTCATTCGAGATTTTGCATTTAAATGTGTTCGTTATTTTATGTAACTTTGTTTTTGTACAAAATAAAAGTATTAATATTGATGAATTATCGGCCACTATTACTCCAGTGTCAGTTCTGTTCTATTTACCCTTATATTCCATTATAATATAACCTCAAAAACTTGTGAAAATAACCTCAAAACCACGTCATTAAGTGCTCAATTACTTTCACTAGGTTAAGTTAATTGCGGCAATAAAAGCTAATGTCGAACAATAAAACCAGATATCCTGATACAGATGCCCTTAAACAGAAACCAGAAGAGCCTTATAAGTAAGCAACTACTCGAGGAGCGTCTTCTAAGAAAGTTAAAACGCGACTTATTTCAAAGGCAACCTAGCCTAGAGCCTAGATGTTGGGGAGCGTGAAGGAATGCATACACTGTGTAGTATTACTAAAACACAGCTTCTGAAGGATTTGGTTTGGTTGTGTTAGCAAGCTGTTACGAGCAGTCATCATCGTAAGACGCTCGCAATATTGGACCGATATGTTTCAAACTTCGTACAAAAATCTGTTATGATAATAGCTTGGACAAGTTTGTTAAACAGCGAAATTCATTCATCAATTTCAAAATGGTTTTTTGAACTACTAAAAATATAATATATATAATATAATATGCAATATATATTTAAAAAAATGATTTCATCATCGTAATCAGCGTTAAAACTGTACAAATTAACACTTAAAATTTTTAAAATCTGTAAAATTTAGAAATTTTTGACGGCGGTCAAATTTTATTTTCAAATTTTCAATTTAATTTGAAAGTTAAAAATCCTAATATATAAAAATATTAATATCAAGGTTGAATTAAAATTTCAAAAAGGGTAAGATGAAGAGACATATTTTTGGAAATTCGTGTCTATCAGCGAGACAACTGCGTGCAATTAACTACTCGTATTATGTTTTAATCTCTTGTCCGAAGGTCGTGAGTTATAGTTTCACATCAACAACTGCATGTCTAATTTTTACGATTTTCTTGCAAAAAATGGATCTTTAGATTTTTATGAATTCATTCGTTTTAAAGGCCCCCATGAGTCTGAAAAAGATATTATATTAGTAAGAGGGATCCGTATGTATGTCTGTAGCTGCATATTAAATTAATTAATTTTGTTTAATGACATTTGACACATATATCATATATTTTTCAGATATCTTTGATCATATCTTAGGTTAAAAACACGTACTTTTGGTAAAAAACTATTAAAATAAAATTTTGCTCAAAATTTCGTCTTTTTCGTATTCTGAACTGAATGTAAGAAAAGTTGCGGACTATTGGTTACTTTTATATTTTTTGTTTCAACCACGATTATCATTATCAACAGTTTTTGCAAGTTTTTGTTTTGTAAGGCATATTTATTCATTTAAAAAAATGTTGTTGTATAGGCTCCTATTAATAAACTATTTTAAAAAGTAAATAAAATTTGAAATTATGTATTGTTACTTCCATGTTATGTTTGCAAGAACTGGGCTCTAAAAAGAACTACATTCTCACTATTTAAATAGCCTACTTCCTAACCTAACCGAACCTAACATAATCTGACCGAAATTACGCTACGTTGAGAAATCATCATAACTAATAAAATGCTTCAGCTCAAACCAGCAAAAAACAGGGGTTAGCAAGAGGCTGCCTTCGAAAATCTAAAAGAAGGCGACGAAAGTCTCTGCAGGCAGTCAAAAACTACATTTCCGTCACTTACAAAGTGAAATACGAGAGACTGGCTACGTTAATCAAGAAGTACTTGAAAGCAGTTGTATCTTAATGTGCCCACGTCTATTCAGAAAGGTAAAGGCGCATCAAGCTCGCAGACAATTATAAGATGCCTTAAAGGAATCTGGTAAGGCAGCCGCCCAAAAAAGACTGCAGCCGCTGCAAGCTTTCGACCAAGATGACGAAAACACAAAAGTTCGAAGAAGACTACTGTAAGAACAATTAGACTTTGCAAACCTTGCTGTAAACAAAACTCGGTTTTGCAATTTAAAGTAACAACAGTCGCATTATTTAACATTATTCCCCTTGCATTATGGTACAAAACACACCATGCAACCATTTAACAATAGAAACGATAAAATATAAAGTCTCGACTGAAACAATCGATACCGATGCAGTTAATACTGTTTACAATGCCTATAAAACTCTTGTGTAAATAGTTAATAACAAGCCTTGTAGTTTTCGATTAGTCGACAGTCCATCAGTCCAATCATGGTAACTATTCAAACAATGTCTGCAAACTATAGATTTTGCAAACAAGAGGCAGTGGCTCTAATAATGTTTGTTCCATTGCTGTGCTGTAGGCAGCGCTACTAGCATCATGAATATACAGTACAATACTACAATATACGATATTGGAACGCCTTCGGGCTTAGGCTATTTTAATGGCTCGAAGCGGAGGAGTAAAATGGATTGTATTTTAACACAGCGGGCGCTTTGAAATTTCCAATCGTATTGTTTTGTTCGCCATTAAAATATTCAGTCATTTAATACAATTACAATACCTTAATTCACGTTTAGTAAAAAAAAATGTGTAAAGAGTATTTATTGTTGTTTGAGTAAACCTTTTTGTAATGTTGATTAATAAGCAAATAATCTTTGCAATCTTTCGCACTTACATGTGTAAAGATAAATGATTTTACACAATTTTTCTCACTTTTACAAACCTTTTAACTTAAATATTCGATAAGTGCTCTACGGTTTTGAGTTACCCTAGCCCTAGTTTTACGATTTGACAACTGAATGATTTTGACATTGATTTTTGAAGTAAACAAGAAATTGTTACATTCCATATTATACTTTTAGTAGAAGTATTTTATAAAGAAAGGAGAAAAATGAACAGAACCGGAGACAAAAATGTCTAAATAAAAAATAACTCAATGCTTTGTCAACAACAGAATATCTACGAGCACCGCTTTAGACCACTTTAGTTGAAATCACCTCTCGAAAAAAAAGTACCCAATATAAAAAAAAAGAAACTGAGCGGAACCGGAAACAAAGATGTCTAAATAAAAAATAACTGAATGCTCTGTCAACAATACAATTACCTCGCGCACCACTTTACACCTCTTTAGTTGAAACCACCTCTTGAAAAAGTGTATCCAATATGAACAAAAAAGTAACTAAGCAGTACTGAAAACAAAGTGTCTAATTAGAACAAAATAACTGAATTCTCTGCCAACAATAGAATACGCACGAGCACCCCTTTGGACCACTAGTTGAAACAACCTCTTGACAAACAGTGAATCCATAAAGGACCGGAAACAAAGGGTATTAGCTCTTTAGAAGCCTCAAATTAAAAAAATCGAGTAACTAAATCGGATTCAGCACAAAAATTGTCAGTGTTCGATACTGCTATTCAAATTCGGGCTAAAATTTTCAAAATTTTCAAGTTTTTTTCTTTAAGGGTTCAAAAACCCAAAGTTCTTAAATTTCAATGGCATATTTGGATCAACGCAAAATTGTCTTTAAATCTGATTGCCCACTCGAAATAATCTGTACGTAATGTCCTTTTTGAAAACTTTCACCCATTATAATTTTTTCTAGCTTCCAAAATTTATGAGTAACAATATTGAAAAACAATAGGATTTTATTCCAAGCAACTTTGGTTTAGTGTTGTAACTGCAGTCAGTGGACTGATCCTTTTTCTCGTTATCGTGCTTACAAATGTCGTGAAACAAAGACAGACAGACAGACAAATAGACATTTCGAAAGTTGTTTGGAAATCAGTCTTGAGCATTAGCATGAAAAATAATTTTGAGACATTTTTAACGATCTTTTTACTTTTCGTCCTTGACTGCCGCGGGTTTGTTTTTGCCGGTAACTGGACTTTCTGGAAAGTAACTGAATAATATGTTTGTAGTAATTATTTTTATTGTGCATAAAACAAAATCCCAGAAAATAAATGCAATATTCCTGAAGACTATATTTTTACATGAATAGGTAATAACTTCACCCTTAACCTTGAGCACTATGAATCCAGTATGGCATAAGCTGATTTTTATTGAATGTTACGGAACACTTATAAAAGTGAAAAGACGTTTCCCTTAATTAAGCATTTAAGCATTTAATAGATGCTTGCAGAATACAGTCTATACCTCTGAATCTACGATATACATTCGGTTTCAAGGTAAACTGCAGAGTGCAGCTGGCAAAGTGACTTAAACGGCAGCTACGACAAGTCAGTAGACTCTACTTTACTTGGCAAACAAAGTAATTTATAATGGAACAAATATATTGCGGCACGCCGCTCTCTTCGCTAAAGCAAATTTCCAAAGTATTTTTATTTATCTTACCCTTTTTAAGATTGTGCTTCCATCATATGAGCACTTTAAATTTTCAAATTACATTAAAAATACGAAAATGAAACCTGACCGCCGTCAAATAATTTCTTAGTTTCAACAGATTTTGAAAATTCAAAATGACAATGTATGCAGTTTTTAACGCTGATTATGAAGATAAAATAGATATGATTTAGTAAGAATATGAAACTGTTGAATAAATTTTACTGGCTAACGAATTTCTCCAGCTATTACCATAATCGATTTTGTGCCGTTTGAATTAAATAGAACCAAAATTTACAAACATGAGCATATTTGAAAACACACACACACATGTATATCTATATCTATCTATCTATCTATCTATCTATCATCATCTATCTATCATCATCTATCTATCTATCTATCTATCTATATCTATATATATATATATATATATATATATATATATATATATATATATATATAAGGTCCCGGATATCTGGCCTTGATAGTTCATTTACACTGATTTACATTTATCCAATAGCACATTTTCCAACGGAATTCGATAATCATTTGAATTAGTTGTAAAAAAATTAAGTTTAAGAAAATTTTTCACTTTTTACAATAGATGTTTGCAAGTAATTTCCAGAAACTTCACTCTGTTGTTCTCCCAGTGTACTTACCACAGCCATAGAAGGCTGTCTTCAGTCAGTGTTCAGTGAAATCAGACATTCCTGGAGAACACGTCACAGTAAGCACCTGAACGGTAGGCCTAATGTTTCATGACATTTTGTCTTATTTAGTATGGCTTATAAAACACAGAAATGTGGAAAATAATGCATAATCGCTATACCTACTTTAAAAGGCTAAAGGCAAGGTCTTTTTGTAGTTGTAACTTTCTCATCAAAGTTGTTGCGAAGTACATTGTACTCGTATGCAGTGTGCAGTGTTTATCTGAGAAACACTGTACATTAAGTTTGCAATAAGCGTTAAAAATTCAAAATTTACATTTATAAAAATTAATCGATAAATAAATAAATAAATAAATAAATAAATAATATATATATATATATATATATGTGTGTGTGTGTGTGTGTGTGTGTGTGTGTGTGTGTGTGTGTGTGTGTGTGTGTGTGTGTGTGTGTGTGTGTGTGTGTGTGTGTGTGTGTGTGTGTGTGTGTGTGTGTGTGTGTGTGTGTGTGTGTGTGTGTGTGTGTGTGTGTGCTTGTTTCAATGTGTGTAAGTTCGCGCTCGTAATATTGGTCCGACTTCATTACAAACTTAACCGATTTCATTAACTTCATCGACTTCATTAACAATCGATTTTGGTAAAATTATAATTTTGTACTTTGTATTTTTTTGAATATCTAATTTTACCAGTTTAATATTTGTTGAAAAACTGCAACAAAGTTTACATCTTAATCTTTGTTGAAATCTGCACAAATTAATTTGAAAATATGAAAAATTAACCTTATAACTGTAATTTAAAAATGCTAAATCTCTCAAATTGTAGCTCTGTAATGTTGAAATCAGATTTACAGAAATAAATGTTAGGTATATAAAAAATCATTGTTGGAAATGTGCTTCCTCTGTACCAAGACAGCTGCGTATTGAGATTATTATTATTATTACTAAACTTTCCTTATCGCTCTGTCGTAAAAGTACAAATTACTTTACTTTTTTAATATATATTGGTTTGATGTAAATTGTAAACAAAAAATGTGTTAATTGAAATTAGACTGATTATTTGTTTTGACAGAGACAAGTTACGGTTTATTTTTTTTTGTTTAAAGAAATAACACTCAAGTATTTCTTCTGTTATAAATGCTAACTGGATAACGTTTTGCACTATGATCTTAGTTTTTCTACAAATTTTGAAGTTTGTTTGTTTCTCGTTTTTCACGCAAGAAATCTTGGGCCTATTGAGCTCAAACTTGGCATGCTCACAGGCAAAATCTAAGTTTAACTTATAGGACTTTAAATATGACATATATCTAGAATATTTAAACGAGACAATTATATTGATCCAAATATACTGCTGAATGTGAAGTGTTAAATAATTACCTGCTTTAATATTTAATTTTACAATAAAACGTTCTTGTACAATTTGTAACGTTTGCACATCGATATGCTACTGTGTTTCTCGTATATCGTTTGAAAGAGTCAGAAGCCATGTCTGCTTTAAGTAGATCTTCCGTTTTTACAACTTAGTCTAGGTATGGTCTTCCGATAATGCTTGATCTTCATTGTAGTCGAGCTCCTGTGCTTGGCCTCTCAGTATACTAAGCTTCTATTTTCTCACTGTTTGGACTGATTTCGTTTAGTGTTTTATTTTAATAAATCATTTACTACGATGATCATCGCTGATTTTCTCGTTTAACGCTTAAAACCGACACATTAAGTCGATGCCACTGAATAGACAATCCATGTAGGCTCAGTCTGATAATTTAGGTTCACTTGAACATATGTCCGTATATATATGTGTGTCAATTACTGGGTAAATCGCCGATATATTGTCCGATTTCAATGTAATTTTACCTGCAATTATAGTCTGTAAGTATCTTGGTGAGCTCTTTTTTGGTGAACGTTAACGAAGAAACTTTCTCGAACATATTTATTAAACACCCGAACAAATTATAATGGTCACTATTTCTCTGAAAATCCGACTGAGGAACTATAGACAAAAACAAGCAAATCGGTCAGATTTCTCAAAATTAACTCAACAAAATTATTCAAATATCTGTCTTATATGAAAATCCATATCTTAAACCAGTATAGAAAATTTTAAGCAAAACAATTACTCTTCGAAGAGACACGAAACCTGACCATGGTTGTTTTCCCGATTTACTATAGAATCGTATATTTGTTTTAGCGAAATGGACTTTAATAGAACTGATTCCCATTTTAATTGAAAGATAAGTGTGTCAGAAAGTATGTGTCCAATTTATTTTACTACTTGTTGTTAATGATTTGCTCAATACATTAGAATAGCTTATAATTTATAACCAGTTACATCTACTACGTTGACTGTATGTTTGTAGAGCCTTTCTCCGCTTTAGCGAAGCAATGATTTATAAATAATAAATTTATGTTTATATTAGACAGTAAACGAGGACCCAGATTGCGAATAATAATAACAATAACTTAATATTACTTGAATATTAATTTAATTGCATACAAGAGTAATAAATAATATTTTACAGTTCACAGAAACATGGCATTGTGTATACTAGTAAATTACTCGTATTTTTCAAAGAACACAGATTATTCTCTTAGTCTCATCATTGTTTAAACGTTAAGTTGAAAAATCCGTTGTGCTTGTCGGTGTGTAAGGGAATATACCACTTGAGGTAAACATACTGTTTTGCTGACGTAATAGAAGCAAATTTCCAGAAGTCTTTATCTAATCTTTTTTGAAATCCTTATTTCAAATATAATCGGCATTTAAATCTGCATATATTAGCAATTTAAACTTTCAAATTACATTGAAAATACGAAAATGAACCCAAACAGGGGATTATATACGTAAAAGCTGTTTATTAAATGTCCAGCCCAGTCATCACAATTATTAGAGTACTAGCGGTGTATTTCTTTTTTAAAATAAAGGTTTTTAACACACCACCGTGTTAGTTAAGTTATGGAGTACTCTTTAAAAAAAAATAAGGCTTTTTCCTGCATCACCGTATTATGCCCAACAACCGTGCCAGTTAGGTTCTGAAGTACTCTTTTTTAAAAAATAAATAAAGGTTTTTAATACATCACCGCGTTAGGCCTAACAACCATGTTAGTTAACTTATGGAGTATTCTTTAAAAAAATATAAACATTTTTCACGCATCACCATGTTAGACTTAACAACCGTGTCAGTTAAGGTTTGGAGTACTCTTTAAAAAATAACGTTTTTTTTTCACATCGCCATGATAGGCCCAACAACCATGTCAGTTATGATATGTGGTATTCTTTAAAAAAATATAAAAGGTTTTTCACGCATCACTGTGTTAGGCCTAACAACCGTGTTAGTTAAGTTATGGAGTACTCTTTAAAAAAATATAACGGTTTTTTTTCATGCGTCACCTTATTAGGCCCAACAACCGTGTCAATTAGGTTATAAGTACTATTTAAAAAAAAAAAAAATTAATAAAGGTTTTTTAATGGATCACCGTGTTAGGTATAACAACCATGTTAGTTAGCTTATGGAGTATTCTTTAAAAAAATATAAAGTATTTTTCACGCATTACCATGTTAGACCTAACAACCGTGTCAGTTAAGGTTTTCAGTACTATTTAAAAAATAAAGTTTTTTTCACACATTACCGTGATAGGCCCAACAACCGTGTCAGTTAGGATATGTAGTATTCTCTTTAAAAAATATAAAGGTTTTTCACGCATCACCGTGTTAGGCCTAACAACCGTGTCAATTAGGTTATGTAGTATTCTTTAAAAAATTAAAGGTTTTCTTCACACATCACCGTGATAGGCTCAACATCAGTATCAGTTATGTTATGTAGTATTCTTTAAAACAATATATAGGTTTTTTTCACGCATCACTGTGTTAGGCCTAACAATCATGTCAATTAGGATATGTAGTATTCTTTAAAAAATATAAAGGTTTTTCACGCATCACTGTGTTAGGCCTAAATACCGTGTCAATTAGATTATGTAGTTTTCTAAAATAAAATAAAGGTTTTTTTCACACATCACCATGATTGGCCCAACTAACGTGTCAGTTTGGGATATGTAGTAGTCTTTAAAAAAATATAAAGGTTTTTCACGTATCACCGTGATAGGCCCAACAACCGTGTCAGGATATATAGTAGGCTATTTTTAAAAAAATATAAAGGTTTTTCACGCATCACCTTGTTAGGCCTAACAACCGTGACAGTTTGTTTATGCTGTATTCTTTTAAAAATTGGTTTCTTATCACCCAAAACCCGTGTTAGACGTATTTTTATTGTTTTACCGATTTACAACACGTTACTGATTTTCGCCGGGTAGCAATTTTGAGGTTATGTTGGTCACTTTTATTTTCGATTTTATCGTACTTCTCGTGCATTCATATTTTGTATTCTTGCTTTTTGGCACATAATACTATTTTAGTATTAAATAAGACATAAAATGCTTATTTTAGTAACAAAAATATCGAAAAATAAGGATATGCTTCACTGCATGTTTACCATAATGTAATTACACAAATATATATACTACCTTACAATTGGCACTCTGTGTAGGGATTTTTTTACATTTAATATTGAAAATTCAACACAAAGTAACAAATTAAAGTCAGTTTTGAAAAAAATTACAACTAAAATATTGAAAATGTTACATTAAAAGCAATAATTTTGCAATAAATAAAACACAGATTAAGATTCTTAAAATAGGATTGAATCTATCTTTATCTCAGGTACCTAAATCACATGTCCAGTAAATAACTACAGTTAACAGATGTTACAAAACTAAAACTGATAATTATTTTGGGCTGGGTAAATAGTATAATGACGTTTTGTAAAACGGGAATAGGCCTATATGTATCTCTGATACTTAAACCATATACGTACCAAATTTCACTTTAATTGGTCCAGTGGTTAAAGCGTGATTGAATAACAAACAAACAAACAAACAAACAAACAAACAAACAAACAAACAAACAAACAAACACACAAACTTTCAGAAATATAATATGAATTAGATTAGATTAGATTAGATTAACAGTTTGGTATTTTATTATACAAGGTTCACTGATGTGCATACAGTATTGTACATGGCACAGTTTTGTACGTGACACAGTATTGTGCCATGACACAGTATTGTACATGACATAGTATTGTACGTGACACAGTATTGTGCCATGACACAGTAATGTACGTGACACAGTATTGTGCCATGACACAGTATTGTGCCATGACACAGTATTGTACATAACATAGTATTGTGCCATGACACAGTTTTGTACGTGACACAGTATTGTACATGGCACAGTTATGTACGTGACACACTATTGTGCCATGACACAGTATTGTACATGACACAGTAATGTACGTGACACAGTATTGTAATTAACACAGTATTGTACATAACATAGTAGTGTGCCATGACACAGTTTTGTACGTGACACAGTATTGTACATGGCACAGTTATGTACGTGACACACTATTGTGCCATGACACAGTATTGTACGTGACACAGTATTGTACATGGCACAGTTATGTACGTGACACAGTATTGTAATTAACACAGTATTGTACATAACACAGTATTGTGCCATGACACAGTATTGTACGTGACACAGTATTGTACATGGCACAGTTATGTACGTGACACACTATTGTGCCATGACACAGTATTGTACGTGACACAGTATTGTGCCATGACACAGTATTGTAATTAACACAGTATTGTACATAACATAGTATTGTGCCATGACACAGTTTTGTACATGACACAGTATTGTACGTGACACAGTATTGTACATGGCACAGTAATGTACGTGACACAGGATTGTGCCATGACACAGTATTGTAATTAACACAGTATTGTACATAACATAGTATTGTACCATGACACAGTTTTGTACATGACACAGTATTGTACGTGACATAGTATTGTGCCATGACACAGTATTGTACATGACACAGTATAGTACAGCATTGTGAACAGACGGATAGACATTTCAAATTGAGGGGATTTTAAAATAAATACACCCATCAAAATATCGACTTTTTCACAGCATACTTTGTAACATACATGACTAGTAAAAATAATATTTAGAAATATTTAAAGCAAAAGATAGAGTACATTTAAGTGGTCCAGTAGTTAAAGTGTGATTGAATAACAAACAAATAAACAAAAACAAACTTTCAGAAAAATAATATGATTACCTGTTACCCGTCACGGCTTTTCCCGCAATCGTAATATACATTAAAGATCACGCATGACCGTGTTAGGACCAACAACCGTGTCAGTTAGGTTATGGTGTATTTCTTTTTTAAAATAAAGGTTTTTAACACACCACCGTGTTAGTTAAGTTATGGAGTACTCTTTAAAAAAATAAGGCTTTTTCCTGCATCACCGTATTATGCCCAACAACCGTGCCAGTTAGGTTCTGAAGTACTCTTTTTTAAAAATAAATAAAGGTTTTTTAATACATCACTGCGTTAGGCCTAACAACCATGTTAGTTAACTTATGGAGTATTCTTTAAAAAAATATAAACATTTTTCACGCATCACCATGTTAGACTTAACAACCGTGTCAGTTAAGGTTTGGAGTACTCTTTAAAAAATAACGGTTTTTTCACATCGCCATGATAGGCCCAACAACCATGTCAGTTATGATATGTGGTATTCTTTAAAAAAATATAAAGGTTTTTTCACGCATCACTGTGTTAGGCCTAACAACCGTGTTAGTTAAGTTATGGAGTACTCTTTAAAAAAAATATAACGGTTTTTTTTCATGCGTCACCTTATTAGGCCCAACAACCGTGTCAATTAGGTTATAAGTACTATTAAAAAAAAAATTAATAAAGGTTTTTTAATGGATCACCGTGTTAGGTATAACAACCATGTTAGTTAGCTTATGGAGTATTCTTTTAAAAAAATATAAAGTATTTTTCACGCATTACCATGTTAGACCTAACAACCGTGTCAGTTAAGGTTTTCAGTACTATTTAAAAAAAATAAAGTTTTTTCACACATTACCGTGATAGGCCCAACAACCGTGTCAGTTAGGATATGTAGTATTCTTTAAAAAAATATAAAGGTTTTTCACGCATCACCGTGTTAGGCCTAACAACCGTGTCAATTAGGTTATGTAGTATTCTTTAAAAAATTAAAGGTTTTCTTCACACATCACCGTGATAGGCTCAACATCAGTATCAGTTATGTTATGTAGTATTCTTTAAAACAATATATAGGTTTTTTCACGCATCACTGTGTTAGGCCTAACAATCATGTCAATTAGGATATGTAGTATTCTTTAAAAAAATATAAAGGTTTTTCACGCATCACTGTGTTAGGCCTAAATACCGTGTCAATTAGATTATGTAGTTTTCTAAAATAAAATAAAGGTTTTTTTCACACATCACCATGATTGGCCCAACTAACGTGTCAGTTTGGGATATGTAGTAGTCTTTAAAAAAATATAAAGGTTTTTTCACGTATCACCGTGATAGGCCCAACAACCGTGTCAGGATATATAGTAGGCTATTTTTAAAAAATATAAAGGTTTTTTCACGCATCACCTTGTTAGGCCTAACAACCGTGACAGTTTGTTTATGCTGTATTCTTTTAAAAAATTGGTTTCTTATCACCCAAAACCCGTGTTAGACGTATTTTTATTGTTTTACCGATTTACAACACGTTACTGATTTTCGCCGGGTAGCAATTTTGAGGTTATGTTGGTCACTTTTATTTTCGATTTTATCGTACTTCTCGTGCATTCATATTTTGTATTCTTGCTTTTGGCACATAATACTATTTTAGTATTAAATAAGACATAAATGCTTATTTTAGTAACAAAAATATCGAAAATAAGGATATGCTTCACTGCATGTTTACCATA
This sequence comes from Callitettix versicolor, assembly GCA_022606455.1. NCBI lineage: Eukaryota > Metazoa > Arthropoda > Insecta > Hemiptera > Cercopidae > Callitettix > Callitettix versicolor. The sequence continues at coordinate 47,785,662 of CM040183.1, forward strand.
ATGTAATTACACAAATATATATACTACCTTACAATTGGCACTCTGTGTAGGGATTTTTTACATTTAATATTGAAAATTCAACACAAAGTAACAAATTAAAGTCAGTTTTGAAAAATTACAACTAAAATATTGAAAATGTTACATTAAAAGCAATAATTTTGCAATAAATAAAACACAGATTAAGATTCTTAAAATAGGATTGAATCTATCTTTATCTCAGGTACCTAAATCACATGTCCAGTAAATAACTACAGTTAACAGATGTTACAAAACTAAAAACTGATAATTATTTTGGGCTGGGTAAGTAGTATAATGACGTTTTGTAAAACGGGAATAGGCCTATATGTATCTCTGATACTTAAACCATATACGTACCAAATTTCACTTTAATTGGTCCAGTGGTTAAAGCGTGATTGAATAACAAACAAACAAACAAACAAACAAACAAACAAACAAACAAACAAACAAACAAACACACAAACTTTCAGAAATATAATATGAATTAGATTAGATTAGATTAGATTAACAGTTTGGTATTTTATTATACAAGGTTCACTGATGTGCATACAGTATTGTACATGGCACAGTTTTGTACGTGACACAGTATTACAGTATTGTACATGGCACAGTTATGTACGTGACACACTATTGTGCCATGACACAGTATTGTACATGACACAGTAATGTACGTGACACAGTATTGTAATTAACACAGTATTGTACATATAACATAGTAGTGTGCCATGACACAGTTTTGTACGTGACACAGTATTGTACATGGCACAGTTATGTACGTGACACAGCTATTGTGCCATGACACAGTATTGTACATGACACAGTATTGTACATGGCACAGTTATGTACATGACACAGTATTGTACCATGACACAGTATTGTACATAACAAAGTATTGTGCCATGACACAGTTTTGTACACGACACAGTATTGTACGTGACACAGTATTGTGCCATGACAGAGTATTGTACCATGACACAGTATTGTACGTGACACAGTATTGTGTCATGACACAGTATTGTACCATGACACAGTATTGCACATAACATAGTATTGTGCCATGACACAGTTTTGTACACGACACAGTATTGTACGTGACACAGTATTGTGCCATGACACAGTATTGTACATGACATAGTATTGTGCCATGACACAGTTTTGTATACGACACAGTATTGTACGTGACACAGTATTGTGTCATGACACCGTATTGTACATGACATAGTATTGTGCCATGACACAGTATTGTACATGACACAGTATTGTACAGCATTGTGAACAGACGGACAGACATTTCAAATTAAGGGGATTTTAAAATAGATACACCCTTCAAAATATCGACTTTTTCATAGCATACTTTGTAACATACATGACTAGTAAAAATAATATTTAGAAATATTTAAAGCAAAGATAGAGTACATTTAAGTGGCAGTTTTTGCAAGGCAACATTAGTGTTTGCAAGATAGGATAAGGATATTAATTACAGCATCGGCTTGAAGCGTGTTCGGGCCGTGGGAAGAGCATCAGGCAGGACACAGCGTCGTGAGTTCACTAATAGATGAGATCAAGGCGGCTGTGCCTTTCAATACAGAAATATACTTGTAAACACGTCATATCCTGGGCTGGGTGCTTTACGTCTGCTCGCCATTTTCCCCACTGAACGAAGTATAACGAAAGATCGGTTTTCAGAACACTTGAATCAGAGTCGTGGTTACTGGGACTTCTGTCTGTCTGTATGTTTGTGCACGTTGTCGGGAACCAAATTAATCGACTGGTTATGAAGAGTTAGCAAGTAAGGGTTTACCCATTTATCGAAACGACTTTTCAATATGTAACTAATCGCAGCATACAACTGTATATCTGACGTGATAGCAGCGAATTACCAAATATATTTCTTTTTATACTTTTTAAAATTCTAATTTCACCTTCATAATGCATTAAAATCTTTATTTATTACTTTATAAACTTTCAAATTACATTGAAAATAAGAAAATGAACCTTGCCACCGTCAAAAGTTTCTTAATTTTAATGAATTTTGGGAAATGAAAATGATAATTTATGCAGTTTTTAACGTTGATACGATGGTGAAATCGGATTTGCAAAGACAAAATTTTAAATATTTTGAAATAGTGCCATTTTGAAACTGTTAAACGAATTTTGCAGAATAACGAACATGTCCAAGCTATTACCAAAATCGATTTTTGTGCCAAGTTGAAAAATCAGCGTCACATCTCTTAAACTAATAAAGAGAGACAAATCTTTTATGACAAATCTTATGTAAAAGAATTCAGCGAAAAATGATCAATCTATTTTGAAAAAATAACGAATTTTCACTTTTTATAAAGTGATAACTTTTGTATGGGGGACATTTTGGGGAATAATTAAACATGAGCAAATTTGTAAAATATTTTTACACTACTTCCTTTTGTTAATTTGAATATTTAAGGTTTAAAATAGCATATATACTAAATTTTCAAAAAGCATGTACTTTCCATTACTGCTACGTTAGAAAAACACCCGCTTACTACAATTTTTGTTGTAATTCTAAAAAATAAAGGTAAATTTTAATGTTTTCAATAATAAAATATGATTTTTCTAGAAAAAAAATGTGCTTTTCAATCAATCTCTCGATGATTAACAATCGTCGTTTTAATGATTATTGATTGCAACACTTCACCTAGCTACAGTAAAATTAAACTACCTCAGTGGCAATGATTAGTTGTACATTTGAAAATATGGCATAATACATTGTACGTTGTAAGAGATCAAATTCCATGAGAATAATTAGCGGATTCGTTGACAGTAATTGGTTGCTGGGGTTCGACATTGTACAGATTTAACAGTGGTTAATGACGGCACACAGTTTTCTTGCTAGCGCGATGGAAGCTAATTTCCAACAATGCATTTTCTTATTTTACACTTTAACCAGCGTTAAAATCTGCTTAAGTTAGGATTTTAGATTTTAAAATGCCATTGAAAATACGAAAATTAACTTGACAGCGCTAATATGAAAATGTTAACGCTAATTAGATTGAACAGAAATTAAAAAAAAAGTATAAAAGAAAAAATATATTGTTGGAAAATCGCTTCCATCACGTCAGCGAGAAATCTGCGTGACGTCATTATCCTCTATTAAATCTGTTACCGTATCGACTCCTACACGTCATAACTTTTTCATATTATTCGTTTTTGGAAATCAAAATCTCACCATGATCAGCGTTAAGATCTCCATAAATTAGCAATTAAAATTTCGAATTCCATTGTACATATGACAATATTTGTGCAGATTTTAACTCTGATGAAAGTAAGGTCAGATTTATAAAAAGTTATAATTTCTTAACGATTTGAAATGACAGCCATTTTGAAAGTGTTGAAATGGATTGTAGCGTAATGAAATTTAAAGTTACAATCAAATATGGAAATGTACCGGATCGCAATCAGATTTATTACCGTATTTTCAATTAAATTTGAAAATGTAACATGTTGATTTGCGCAAATTTTAACATCGATTACGATCTTTTAAAGAAATCATATTTCCAAAAAAGTAAACAATAAGAAAAGTTATTCGTTTTTAAAAATGGCACCCTTTTTGAAATTGTTGAACTGATTTTGCTGGGTAACGAACTTGCCCCAGTGCTCCGACGCCCATTGTTCCCAAATTACTATGCAATTTTTGTCTTTAATTAGGTTCTGTATTCAGTTATTTAGGTCAACGGCTCAAAGAATAATTAATAATTCTGTTACATGTTACACTCGCTGCACAGACAATGTTGATTAGAGATGTTGTTAATTTGGAAATGTTTATTTAATTGTTACTTGCAACAATTAACTTACAACGATGCAAGATTTATGATGAACACGATTGGTATTAAATAATTGATTGAGAGAACTGTGTTATATTTAAAGCAATGTAAAACTTGTTTCAAAAGTGGCTCCTAACGAAATGATCATACGCATTAAGACTATTATTCTCAAATTATATCTAATTGTATATCAAAATAAATAATGATATTGACACTGATTTGAGTTGTTAGTTTTTCGTATATACTTTATGACCATAACTTGTGCGAATACGGATAAACCGATTTTATGGTTTTGTTGATAGCTCCGGAACAGGATATTTGGACGAACAGTAAGCACATAAGACGTTTTGAGATATTAAGTGTTTATTTAACCTCTGTTAAATAATTTAATTGAATGTTACCGCCTTTCATTTAATAAAACACTTACATTTTTATCCTATTGCTTTTTTAAATATATTTTGGTAAAGGGAGCGCAAGCTCCCTTACTAGAAGGTGTGGTGTGATTACCCTAAGAGCCAAAGGCTGGTCCAGATGAGTTTAATTTCTAAACAAAATGAAAAAATTGGGGTACGACCCTGTCTCGCTGATACGATACAAACGAATGTCCAACAATAATTTCTAACATTTTAAAAAATTTAATAACTTTTCGAAACTCTGATTTCACTTTCATAACCATCATTAAAATATGCACAAATCTGCACAAATAACCAATTCAAACTACAAAATTACTTTGAAAATAAACACTGACCGCTGACAAATTCATTAAACATTTAAGTGCAAAATTTATAAAGATTTTAATGCTGGTTATGATAGGAAAGCTTTTAAGTTAAAAAGTATTTGAATAACTGTTACAACTGAACTTAGAAAACTTCACTTGTCCTGTTCTCCTTTAGTGAATAATGTAGCCCAGTGGTTATGCTCTATACAAAGAGGTTGAAACAGTTTATAACGAAAGATCGGTTTTCAGAACATTTGAATCAGAGTCGTGGTTATTGGGACGTCTGTCTGTCTGTATGTTTGTGCACGTTGTCGGGAATGTACACAACAATAAATGGCTTTGGGAGCGGAATCAGTGCATCCAACATTTTCTGAATTTCAATATTTGCAGGTGTTCAAATGTTCAAAGTTGCATGTTTTCCTGCGTTCTTTCTTATCTCTTCCCATTAAAAAAATAAAAAGTAATTAGTTTTTTAAGGTTTAAAGTAAACGTCATTTTGAAACTGCTGAATGTATTTTTCTGGGTAACAAACTCATCAAAGTAATTGTTACAATCGATTTCCGTGCTAAGTTTGAATAAAATCGGCATTAATTAGCAAATTATACTTTCAAATTGCATTGATAACATGAAAAAGAATCCTGACAGCCGCCAAATTCATTTTCCTTATTTCAGTGGATCTTAAAAATTTGAAGTTCTAATTTGCTAGAATTTAGCAAATGGTTAAAATTTCAACGTTGCTTGCCATGTTGAAATTGGATTTTGAAATTAGTGTAGGATTTTGAAAAATATATAATTTTTATAAGATTTGAAATCTCCGACAAGTCATTCACCGATTTTTGTACAAAGTGTGAATAAAATCAGAACAAAATGGCGAACCTGAAGGCTTTATAAATCTGTAACGACTCTTGAAAAAGTGATCTAGTAGTCAGGATTTGGTCATTTGAAGGTTCCAGGTGAGTGGATCTTACTATGATCGTCATGATAGCACAGTTTCAAATGCAAATTCACTAAAAAACATATGGACATAAATACTGCCCAAGGAAAAATAATTCACTAGTAGCGGCCACTATGACATGTAACATGAACTTTTCCTATCCTAGTGGCGATAATACGATCACCTCCACCACTCCACCAGTTCATGTAAAGGTTGGTTCAACTCTAGCAGTGATGGATGAACGACAGCATCAGCTGTAAACACTACTTAGAGTTATAGCTGGAATATTTACGAGGCATTGCAAATCAGGTGCGATTTTAAATGTTTCCAAGGCGATAATTTCAGCAGCCACTGCGCATAGGCTTGCAATATTTCATAAGAAAATTTATCGATCTGTGATCAAGTGTTTGCTTTTATAGGTAACAAATGAACAATCTTAACTTTAAAGATTTTATAATTTTCTTACTACGTTTTTTGTAATTTTGCATATTTCTACTATACAAAGTATACAGAAGTAGTGATTGCGAAAAAAATCGGTTTTGATAACTGATTTTTATCTGGGTCTACACCACTGTAGATTTAATTATTTTTTGTGTATCTGTGCATATCGGTAAAGGCTACTGACAAATTCTGATGTAATTTGGCTTGTGGAAAATTGTTATAAATCTCCGTATTTAAAAACATTTTTTAATTATAAAAAGTTTTGTGAAACCATTTAGGATATAAGAATAAAAACTGTTAATATTGTTAAAAAAAATTGTCTAACGATTTTGTTCAAATGTAGCTTAAGTAAAGAAATAAACGTATGTACAGAAAAGCTACAGAAAAATCAGAGTAATTTCCCATAATCTTACCATAAAATTTGGTTAATCATGAAGATGACAAGTCAAATCTGTGTGACAAAAAGAAATATATGTGGTCTGGGAGTGAAAAAATAATAAATAAATTAAGCGAAACCGGACATTGATGCTAAAACTCTTTCATCCAAATTTGGTTCACTGATTTCAGTTATATATTTTATGACCAAATTTGAAAAAAATTTATGAACACTTTTGAGAAAATAGGCATAATTTCATGTTTTTTCCTGTAAAGCTTTTGAAATGGCCTTTTTGAGAACTTTTTTTTGGTAATATTTTTGATTTATTTATTAAAATTAGTTATGGTACGGTTTAGAGTTGTATACAGAATATTTCAAAATATCCAAACTTCAGGAGTATATTCCTCATGTCAAAACTAAGAAAACCCTATTGCTGGTATGTATGAGCAGCACACTATTACGTATGTTGTCAGTACAACATTTAATAATCTTACGTAAACAAATATTTATTAAACCCGAATATTTTAATATTGTATTTTACAATATAAATACGGAAGTGAACTCTGACTGCAGTTTTCATTTTGCCTTTCTTATGATGTGTTATTGGATTTTTCTTCCGATGTTTTCTGGAGAAAATAAAATTTGGTTTTGCATTTTATAATAATTATCGAAGTCGTCAATCAGTTAAATAAAACCAGAGGCCATTTTTTAAAATAAAAAACAGCTATTCGGAAATAATACAAAAATATTATTTAAGAAAAAAAAGTTTCTGTACAATGATACGAGTTTAGTGTTTGCCAACTCGTTAGCACGTTTAAATCTGTATAATTTTTAAATAAAATAAATTTACAGTTAGAAAGTAAATCGTCAAGAATGGAATATACCGTGACCATTGATTCGTTTGCTTTGATTTTCCGTCAAAAATGTCTTTTTATTGTAATTTATAAGTTTTCAAATAAGATCAAAGTCTGTAAAGCCGTTTTGAAAAAAAATAAGTTTTTTTGATGTTTCCCATTGCCGAACGAAAAGCTCTGCAATCTTTAAAAGATAACGAACGAGAGTTTTGTTGATAAATTTTTCGTATCCCCGATTGTTTAGGTGATTTTCAAGAGGTTCAGAAAGTTTTCGATAAAGAATAATGACTTGTAAGTAAAGGCGAAGCCTAATTGATAGCGCAGTTGTAGTTAGGTTAAGAATCTACAGATAAACGGGTTTCGCAATGAATCGTTTCTTTTTACGACAATACTCTCTGAGACGGACGGTGATTGCAACTGATGGCAAAGAACCATTGTTGCCTGGAATTAGTTTGTGATTTGCAACAGATGCTGCGGACTTGGAATAAACTACAATTTGTGACCATAGTATAAACTATGAAATAAACTCATAACAATTTATGAAGTGTTGAGTGGGCAGGAGTTAATACGTGCTGTGCATACATGAAGGTTGAATGTTGTGTTGCTGAATTACTGGCTAGAAGACACTGACACTTTGTGTAAACTGTATTTTTTGTTATAGAGACTGTACAACAGGATGGTCGTATTTAGCAAACCATGGTCTTTGAGGTACTTGCGAGAAGAAACTAAGGTTTAATCCTGTAATTTTAATAAAAACTTACAAGCATTTGAATTTACTAACAATATAGTTTGATTTGATATGGTTTTTTTAATGAATATTGCTTCATTTCATTGATGTTTTTTTTGAAATGTCCTTCCCGCTATTATCGCTATTTTAAATATTTCTGAAAATCAAAAACATGTATTTTAAAATATATAACTGAAATCCGTTTTCTCCATTTTTATTTTACCAGTTAACAATTTACCTCGACCACTCAATATAATCACGGAACGCAACTGGAGTGATAGAAGCAAAATTCCAAAAGTAATAATGAGTAATGACAGTACATAAACATAACAATAGCACGAAAAACAAAAAGTTAGAAAAATAAAAATGTAAGAAGTGTATCAACTAGACCCGGTCTCTTATACAGGCTATACAAGTATAGTTAACTTCAAATTATAAAATGCATTATTAAAAGTAAGAAAAGTTTAAAAATTCTTAAGATTTTAAAAAGTCTTCAGAAAAAATTATTTGCTCAACTTTTCAAAAAATTAAAACTATTGTAATGCAAAGTGGTCACTTTTTTTAGTCAAATTTTAGGCCTATAATTCACACACTTTTAAAGATTAATTGTTTTTGTAAGTACTAAACGTTTCTCTGACGTGTGAATAAAAGAAAATTTATTTTAAAACAACAATAAAAAATAACGAAAACAATTTGGTTGCAAAAATGATCACTATTATCATGATTTTTAATTATGGAGACAACAATAGAAAGTTAAGTCACTTAATGAAGGCTTACTTGGCATAATAATCAAATTATTTGTCCGTAATGGCCGTGGCTCGAGTGACGAAGATGTTATTTGAGGTCAACAACCTCAAAAGCAATGAATACAGAACTAATAAAAATAAATAATGTTTATTTCATTAATGAATATTTAGCAGTGTCAATAGCAATTAAATCATGCAACAGTGTTTGTAGATCAATGCGCGGAACCAGAGCCGAGTTGTTAATATTACTTATACTTTAGCCTGTACTTCTTTACATATTACTTCCGTTTGAACCACCGCCGATCATTTCTGAGCGGTAAATATTAAATTTTCACAGTTTGTATTTTTAGCCGCCATCTTTGAATTAACTAATTTTTACTTCCTCATTCTATGAAGTAATTAAAAAGTATAGTGATTGTGAAAAAAACTGTAATAGAGATTTGGTTGGATCTGTTCGTTTGCAAGCCTCAAGTCTAAAAAGTGATGGTATTTGAATGCCTGTTCGTCGATAGGAAAAATTGTTTGGAAAACACAACCGATACCAATCAAGTCCAGTCAAGTCAGGTGGCAGTATTACCGTGCCAAGTCTGGTACATCTTTGGAAAGAAAAGGATTTTTGTGTATCCACATGCTAAGGTTAAAGAAGAACTGTGACAGTCGGAATGCTAATTGGGAAAAGTGGAAACTTCAAAAATTTGTAGTAATTAGTGTTCATTTTTTGTTCGTATTGTATCAAAAACATCAATCTTGTACAATATATCCAACTGTTAACGCTGTAATTCTGATTGCTAGGCTGGCTTGTAGTAATGCAGCGTTTGTTAATGATTTAACTATTTATTAATGAAGTTATTTATATACAATGTGTAACTGTTAATGCTGTAATTGTGATTGCTAGGCTGGCATGTAGTAATGCAGCGTTTGTTAATGATTTAACTATTTATTAATGAAGTTATTTATATACAATGTGTAACTAATAATGCTGTAATTGTGATTGCTAGGCTGGCATGTAGTAACGCAGAGTTTGTTAATGATTTAACTATTTATTAATGAACTTATTTATATACAATGTGTAACTGTTTATGCTGTAATTGTGATTGCTAGGCTGGCATGTAGTAATGCAGCGTTTGTTAATGCTTAAACTATTTATTAATGAACTTACTTATATACAATGTGTAACTGTTAATGCTGTAATTGTGATTGCTAGGCTGGCATGTAGTAACGCAGCGTTTTTTAATGATTTAACTATTTATTAATGAACTTATTTATTTACAATGTGTAACTGTTTATGCTGTAATTGTGATTGCTAGGCTGGCATGCAGTAATGCAGCGTTTGTTAATGATTTAACTATTTATTAATGAACTTATTTATTTACAATGTGTAACTGTTAATGCTGTAATTGTGATTGCTAGGCTGGCATGTAGTAACGCAGCGTTTGTTAATGATTTAACTATTTATTAATGAACTTATTTATATACAATGTATACTGTTTATGCTGTAATTGTGATTGTGAGGTTGGCATGTAGTAATGCAGCGTTTGCTAATGAATTAACTATTTATTAATGAACTTATTTATTTACAATGTGTAACTGTTTATGCTGTAATTGTGATTGCTAGGCTGGCATGCAGTAATGCAGCGTTTGTTAATGATTTAACTATTTATTAATGAACTTATTTATTTACAATGTGTAACTGTTAATGCTGTAATTGTGATTGCTAGGCTGGCATGTAGTAACGCAGCGTTTGTTAATGCTTAAATTATTTATTAATGAACTTATTTATTTACAATGTGTAACTGTTTATGCTGTAATTGTGATTGCTAGGCTGGCATGCAGTAATGCAGCGTTTGTTAATGATTTAACTATTTATTAATGAACTTATTTATTTACAATGTGTAACTGTTAATGCTGTAATTGTGATTGCTAGGCTGGCATGTAGTAATGCAGTGTTTGTTAATGCTTAAACTATTTATTAATGAACTTATTTATATACAATGTGTAACTGTTAACGCTGTAATTATGATTGATAGGCTGGCTTGTAGTAACGCAGCGTTTGTTAATGATTTAACTATTTATTAATGAACTTATTTATATACAATGTGAAACTGTTAATGCTGTAATTGTGATTGATAGGCTGGCATGTAGTAACGCAGCGTTTGTTAATGATTTAACTATTTATTAATGGACTTATTTATATACAATGTGTAACTGTTAATGCTGTAATTGCGATTGCTAGGCTGGCATGTAGTAACGCAGCGTTTGTTAATGATTTAACTATTTATTAATGGACTTATTTATATACAATGTGTAACTGTTAATGCTGTAATTGCGATTGCTCGGCTGGCATGTAGTAACGCAGCGTTTGTTAATGATTTAACTATTTATTAATGAACTTATTTATATACAATGTGTAACTGTTAACGCTGTAATTGTGATTGATAGGCTGGCTTGTAGTAACGCAGCGTTTGTTAATGATTTAACTATTTATTAATGAACTTATTTATATACAATGTGTAACTGTTAACGCTGTAATTGTGATTGCTAGGCTGGCATGTAGTAACGCAGCGTTTGTTAATGATTTAACTATTTATTAATGAACTTATTTATATACAATGTGTAACTGTTAACGCTGTAATTGTGATTGATAGGCTGGCTTGTAGTAACGCAGCGTTTGTTAATGATTTAACTATTTATTAATGAACTTATTTATATACAATGTGTAACTAATAATGCTGTAATTGTGATTGCTAGGCTGGCATGTAGTAACGCAGAGTTTGTTAATGATTTAACTATTTATTAATGAACTTATTTATATACAATGTGTAACTGTTAATGCTGTAATTGTGATTGCTAGGCTGGCATGTAGTAATGCAGTGTTTCTTAATGATTTAACTATTTATTAATGAACTTATTTATATACAATGTGTAACTGTTAATGCTGTAATTGTAATTGCTAGGCTGGCATGTAGTAATGCAGCGTTTGTTAATGATTTAACTATTTATTAATGAACTTATTTATATACAATGTGTAACTGTTTATGCTGTAATTGTGATTGCTAGGCTGGCATGTAGTAATGCAGCGTTTGTTAATGCTTAAACTATTTATTAATGAACTTATTTATATACAATGTGTAACTGTTAATGCTGTAATTGTGATTGCTAGGCTGGCATGTAGTAACGCAGCGTTTGTTAATGATTTAACTATTTATTAATGAACTTATTTATTTACAATGTGTAACTGTTTATGCTGTAATTGTGATTGCTAGGCTGGCATGCAGTAATGCAGCGTTTGTTAATGATTTAACTATTTATTAATGAACTTATTTATTTACAATGTGTAACTGTTAATGCTGTATTTGTGATTGCTAGGCTGGCATGTAGTAACGCAGCGTTTGTTAATGCTTAAACTATTTATTAATGAACTTATTTATTTACAATGTGTAACTGTTTATGCTGTAATTGTGATTGCTAGGCTGGCATGCAGTAATGCAGCGTTTGTTAATGATTTAACTATTTATTAATGAACTTATTTATTTACAATGTGTAACTGTTAATGCTGTAATTGTGATTGCTAGGCTGGCATGTAGTAATGCAGTGTTTGTTAATGCTTAAACTATTTATTAATGAACTTATTTATATACAATGTGTAACTGTTAACGCTGTAATTGTGATTGCTAGGCTGGCTTGTAGTAACGCAGCGTTTGTTAATGATTTAACTATTTATTAATGAACTTATTTATATACAATGTGAAACTGTTAATGCTGTAATTGTGATTGATAGGCTGGCATGTAGTAACGCAGCGTTTGTTAATGATTTAACTATTTATTAATGGACTTATTTATATACAATGTGTAACTGTTAATGCTGTAATTGCGATTGCTAGGCTGGCATGTAGTAACGCAGCGTTTGTTAATGATTTAACTATTTATTAATGGACTTATTTATATACAATGTGTAACTGTTAATGCTGTAATTGCGATTGCTAGGCTGGCTTGTAGTAACGCAGCGTTTGTTAATGATTTAACTATTTATTAATGAACTTATTTATATACAATGTGTAACTGTTAACGCTGTAATTGTGATTGATAGGCTGGCTTGTAGTAACGCAGCGTTTGTTAATGCTTAAACTATTTATTAATGAACTTATTTATATACAATGTGTAACTGTTATCGCTGTAAATAATTTTGTGCTAGATAGGTCGGTTATATAGTGTATTAACGTTAGTCTAATTAAAATAATTATCAGTGAACTTTTTATTTACACATTTTCAAACAAATAAAAAATGTAAAAAAGTTTAGTCAGTAGTGAGTTTTGAACTGACATCCCTTACTTTCACAAACAGAAATCATAGCACTAAGTCACGAGTTCATATAGAAACAACATTTAGCTCACTAGTAGAGTTAAATTCACTCCAAGAATGCTAATAATGTGTATATGGAAAGCTTAACGCTTTCTTACGTGTTATTCATGCTACAGCAAGTTCCTGTTTTACTCTCATACAAAATAGTGTTAGACGCTCTATAAAAATGTTCACAAAAAAATTGCTACTTGAAAAATTGGAAAAGTTGCACCTTCTGGTAACATCTTCTGACCTGCTAAAATCAAACTTTCCACAAACGTTGATTTACGGTAATCCTTTGGATACACTTGTTACCAAGGGAAATACAGTCATTTGTTTCAAAGTTAAATATACTCAAAATTTTAAAAATATTATACTATATGTTTAAAAAAGTACTTATTCTCTACTTTGTGACCGTAACATCTAAATACACTTTTCAAATTGAAACAAAGATGTAATCCTATAAGTACCGAAATAAAACGTACGGATAGCTTTGCATCCAAAAAGTCATGTTTATGACATTGATGAAGGCCAGTAAACTAAAAAAAAAAAAAAAAAAACAGTTCCTGATTACATAGTAGGTCACAGTGGTCTTTTAGGTAAGTTACCGATAAAATAAAATTAAAGAATTGCTAGGACTTCAGAACGAAGACTTGAGTAAACAGACAAAACGACAGAGTGATAATACGGTGCAAGTGTAATGGCAGAGCCCGAGGTGCTTCCCAGGCGCGGCGTGGGAGCCCTTTGGGTCGTCACGACCTCGCCATCTCACTTCTCTTCTCACGCGCATCTCACTCAAAATCGTTACATTTCTGATCGCTCATCCTCATCACACACCTTCTCCTAATTTTAGTCATTTTAGTTGGCTAATTCAAAAACAAGAATGAACATTTCTACATCTGCGATTTAAACATCAAAATCTTGCCGGAAGTTCTGTTTGATTACTACAGCTGCAGCTGACTCGCTACCTTAATTTCCAAACATTGCTAATATTGAATAACATTATTAACTAATATTCTGACCTGCTAAAATCAAACTTTCCACAAACATTTATTTCCGGTAATCCTCTAAAACACACTCGTTAAAAAGGGAAATACAGTCTTTTGTTTCAAAATTAAATATACATAATTTATTATAGGCCTATATTATTAAACATTTTTATTATTTAAAAATTTTTTGAAAATGAACCCTATTCGCAGTTGGATCGCGTCAGAGCTACAAACGTCTGCAGATTTGCACAAAAAATCATATTGGAAGACATGCAAGATAGGATTTTAAAGAAACGTCAGAACAATGTTTTATTCTAAAAATAATTTTAAACTAAATGTTGGTAAACCTGTTCATACACATACACACACGCGCGCGCGCGCGCGCACACACACACACACACACACACACACACACACACACACACACACACACACACACACACACACACACACACACACACACACACACACACACACACACACACACACACACACACACACACACACACACACACACACATACACCGCCGTCTAGTTCATTTTGGTATTTTCATAAAAATGTAAAATGCCAATTTATGCTAATTTTAAAGCTTATTACTATGGTGAAATTATGTAAAAAAGTGGAAGATAAGTTTCTGATTTTTTAAAGATTTCAAGTGGCTGCCATTTAGAAACGGATGAACGGATTTTTAGGGGAAAGCAGTGGCTCAGTCAATAGGATAACGGACAGTTTGCTACAACTTGCAGTAGCAGGTTCAAGTCTAGTTTCTACCGATTGCTTTTTCTATGCATTCAGTCTTGGCACACATAAACTGAATAAAGCACATTCAACTTTATTCATATTTTAATTACATTTCATATATTTAGTTGTGTGACCAGTTTTCATTTTTCTTCTAATTTGTTTTTTAATGTGCATAACTGTTTTGTTTTTAAAAACAGAAAAAAGTAAATGAACATTGTTTTTTTAATTTAAAATATTAGTTTTAATTTATTTACAAACGAACTGTAAATTTCATTTTATTATTTGTTTTGTACATTTATGTGTTTATTATTTATAAGATTAAGCTGAGGAGAGGGCTTGGCAGTAACAAATTTGTCTTCATAGAGTCTAACTGGCACAAATTAAAGGTGTTGTAAAAAAAACCGGAAGATTTTTTTGGTTAAAAAACTTGTCTAAGTTATTACCAAAATCAATTTAAGTATAATGCTTGATTTTTGCATGTAAAAATGTTCGTTTGTTCGTTTGCAGGATATTAGTAGTTTTTTTGTATTCCGTTTCCATCACATAAGCAAGACAGCTGCGTGCTGCGATTATTTTTACGATAAGAAGGCCACATTAATATAACAGGTGGATTGGCTATGGAGACAAATCTATCCAACAAAAACCGGTCCAGAAATGTCAACTTAAGTGTAATTAATAAAGTACAGCGACGAAATTCCAGTAGAAATGTCGCGGGAAATAACCCGGTAATTGTGTCCATTTCAAACTTTCCAATAATTTATCTTTGAGCGCGGATCAAAGCCGAAGAAATTAATTAGGAAAACTTGGCGTGGCGTGGCGTACGTGGGTGTTTCGTGGTCTGGTCTAGTTCCGCAACATTAATTTCAAACTGCGTCTCGGCGCACAGTGTGTAATTATTACTTTCATTGTAAAAACAACTGAAAATTAAAGCGTGTAATAGGTTTGTGTTTTTACGAGATCTTCTGTTAACCGATCCAATTTGCTGGTGAAAGGCAATGCCCTCTAGAGTTGCTATCATCAATGTGATTCAGAGTCGATCTTGTACAATATATATTTGTGATACATTGAACAGATTCTTAACCTGGTGTTAAAAGAACTGCTAAATATTGTAGTAAACATAAATGATTACAGCGTTCATCAAATAATCGCTGCACTCAGCTGATTTGCTGACGTGATAAAAGCGATTTCCAAAGTATTAGTCTTTACCTTTCCCTTTTTAAAATTCCGTTTTCACCGTCATAATCAGTACTAAAATCTGCAAATATATTAGCCCTTTAAACTTTCAGATTACGTTAAAAATACGAGAATTAATAATGCTAACAGTTAAATTAAATTCTTAAAATGCAAGATGTTAATTTACGCATTTCTTTAACGTTGGTTACGATGGTTAAATTGGATTAAAAAAAAGTTATAAATTTTTAGATATTTGAAATGACTGTGAATTTTAAACTGTTGCACGAATTTTACTGATTAACGATCTTACTATAAGTCTTATCAAAATCTATTTTTGCTCCAATTTTGACACAAATCAGACAGAAATTACAAACGTGAGCCTGGTAAAACACACACACACACACACACACACAAGAAATGCAATTAAAAAGACGACCGATGAGGTAATTGGAGAAAAAATAAACAGAAGAGCAACATGAAAACATGGAAGATTTTCCAGACGCGGTTGAGAAATTAAAAAATTATAAGGCTCCAGGTCAAGACTCTCTTACTGCTGAATTTTTTAAGAATAGTGGTGAATTTGTAATGAGTCAGATGTACTCTTTAGCTTTGGATATAAGGGAAAGTGAAAGGATGCCGAAGGAGTGGGGACTCAGCCTTATATGTTCCATACATAAAAAAGGAGACAAGCTCCAGTGCGAAAACTATCGCGGAATTTCACTTTTAGGTACTGCCTACAAGTTCTTTTCCAACGTCCTTCTAAAGAAAACCAACCTCTTTGCGGAATGCATACTTAAGGATTACCAACGAGGGTTTGTTGTGGTAAGGGAACGTCTTATCAGATATTTGTCATGCGGCAAGTACTGGAGAAATGCTGGGACTATAAAATATATTTACATTTCATTTTCATCGATTACAGCCAAGCGTTCGAAAGTGTTAATACGACAAAATTGCTCGAAGCTCTGCGTGAATTAGGACACTGCGTGATCAAGATGACACTAAGCAGTAGTGGTGCTAAGGTAGTGTGAGCCATGAATTTCCAGTTTTGATAGGGGTAAGGCAAGGCAATGCCCTTTCAGCAATGCTTTTCAATCTCGTTCTCCATAAAGTATTATAAAAAATTGAATATAACTGGTAATATATTGCACTAAGGTGCCCAAATCTGTGCATATGCGGACGATGTGATTGATCGCGAGAAATACTTGGTCGCTTGGAGAGTTACTCTGAGACCTTGACCTTGAAAAAAATTGAGTCTACATATAAATAAAAAGAAAACAAATATATGTGCAATTTAAATGATAGTGTCACTAACTTCATAGCACAAGGTTACACATTCGAACGAGTTAGAAGCTTTACTTACTTGGGGTCAGAGATAAACAAGAAAAACGCGATGTTAAATGAAGTAAATCAAATAATAATGGTTTGGTTGCAAATCGCGCATACTTCACGAATTTAAGGGGTTTTAAAACATCGATTTTGTCAAGAACCACTGAGGTTACATTGTATAAAACTATGATTAGACCTGTACTAAATTACAGAGTTGAAACATGGACTCTAACATCTGCAATGGAAACCAGTCTTAAAATTTTTGAGCTCAAAATATATGGTCCTGTGCAAGATAGTGAAACTGAGAGCTGGAAAATTAGCAAAACAGTGAGCTGTACACTTCTGTATAGCGATATCTGTGTCACCCATTTTATTGTCCGATGAATTGAGTGGTTGGGTCACTTGGATAGGATGCCGGAAGATGGAATGCCTTGGAAAGACAAGAGTGGGACAACCACGCAGAAGATGGCTGTAGGATGTTGAGGGCAACTTGCGGACGTTGGGAGTGAGCGGGTGGTGGAGGTAGAGGGCAAGGACTGTAGAGCTAATCAGTGAAGTGGGATATATATATATATATATATATATATATATATATATATATATATATATATATACATGTATGTATACGACATTAAAAAAGTGATCTAGTTTGCGATCTAGTCCACATGATTGGTGCTCATTTCAAGGATCTAGTTCTGGGTTTTATTATGATGGCCGCTTTAATAGAAATTGACTAATATTGTGTAGTTTACTTACTTGGTTAAAGTTTCTAAGGATGACGTGTAGATAGTGCCACCTACATCGATGTGAACAGGAGCAGTGTAACGAGATGCAGCAGCTACACAAGGGATGCCAGTGATTTTGTGGTTGTAGTTCAGCGTAGGATGTGTCGGTGGCGTGGGTGTAGGCGACGAAGAATTGGACATTGTCGGCGAAGTCGCCGGAGAACTACTGAAAAATTAAAGATACAGTCGTCACAAACAATGTTTAGCTCGGGTGTCAAGTATTACACAACAACATTATAAAGTAAATAGTAAATATATTCTTATCAGTGAATTTCAATTGGAAATGAAGCAGCCATAATGGTAAAACCTGAGACTTAGCCCCGGTCCTGACCTCTAAATCACTTCATGAGGTATTGTAAAACACGCACGCACACGCACGCGCGCGCGCACACACACACACACGCGCGCACACACACACACACACACACACACACACACACACACACACACACACACACACACACACACACACATATATATATATATATATAAACTTCGCGCGCGTGTGTTTTGCACGAAGTTTGCAATTTTGATCCGATCGAGACAAACTAGTCGCAAAAATCGTTTTCCATAATAGCTTGAACAAGTTCTTTTAACCAGTAAAATTCGTCAACAGTTTAAAAATGACGGCAATTTCAAATGTCAAAAATTCATAACGTTTCTTATAGTTTCGAAAATCTAATTTTACCATTGTAATCAGAGTCAAAAAAATGCACAAATTAAAATTTTGATTTTCCTAAATACTTTGAAATTAAGAAATTTAATTTCATGAAGATCAGGGTTCATTTTCGTATTTTTAATACAATTTCAAAATTAAAACGCTAATATATGCAGACTTTAATGCTGTTTCTGATAGTAAGATCATATTTTCAAAGGAAAGTAAGATAAAAAAACTTTAATTTCATTAATTTATTCTATACGTCAGCGAGACAGCTGTGTGCAGCTATTATCTTATAATATACGCTATAGCCAGAGGGTAAACAATTGCTGGCAACAAGACAAAGAAATTATAAAAATGCTACCGGTCTACAAGTAATTAGACAAAGGTCACCAAATAAGCAAGTAACATATAGGTGGGTGAGAGGGTGGCGTTGTGTTATGTGGAGCGGAGTTTGACATCACGAGGTAAGATCCAAAACCAGGAAGCGGATTCATCGGCAGCTTTGAGTCAAATTTTGCGTAGATCTTTCTTTTCCATCAGTTAGTTTTTTATATGGCTTATTCTTTCTTTTTAACATTTTGATCTCTCTCTCTCTCTCTCTCTCTCTCTCTCTCTCTCTCTCTCTCTCTCTCTCTCTCTCTCTCTCTCTCTCTCTCTCTATATATATATATATATATATATATATATATATATATATATATATATATATATATATATATTGAAAAATGACCATATACAGAAATCTAGGTTAAAATGTATTCAGGAGACTTGAAAACAAACACATATTTTAAAATCTCAAAACCGAATCTTCACGAAAACTGTACATTCTAAACATGTCATTCATTAAGAAAGTAGGCATAATATGATAATGAGAATTAGAAAAAAAACTGTATTTCTGCATCTGGATGTGCATAAAGTTTCTTATTACATTCTTCTGGTAAAAGTACCTGAGATGTATTTATTGTTGTTCGCCATATTTGTATTGCACAGACTTCTTTCTCGTAAAGGAGTCTTTAAGGAAGTTATAAAGTGGCTTGAATGATCATTACTTACATTAAATTAATCTGGCCTCAGTTTTATTGATCAGGGGAAAGTGATCACTGTAATTTATTTAATAAATGTCAAAGTTCAAATTCCAGATTATATTATTACTTTCTGACTAGAAAAAACTTTATTGATATATATATAACCGAATCTACAATAACTGAAAGTTACTGTTTATTTATGACATAAATATAGTAATTAACCACAAATGTGTTAATACGTGGAATAGGCAGTGAAATAAGATACGTTTCCCTACGTTATTTCATTGTAAAACAAGAAAAATATAATACTGAGGCTTTTAAAATGTTAGTTGAATTTTTAAATAGCTTGGTAACAATTATATGTTATTATTGCAATTAAAAATACTCATTTTTTATTAATTACATTAGTTACTAGTTCAGTAACTGTTAGTAACGTGAAGTGTGGCTAAGGTGTTCCGTTAATTTTATTATTGGCGTATATTTTTGACTGAAAGCAAAAAAATGGGATAACCAAAATAGTCACAATGACAGAAGATACAGTTTTAGTTAAACATGCTGCATGTTAATTTGACACCTGAACTGCGATAACATGAGCCAGCCATCGTGGTATACACGATTCCTAGACTTAGATGGTATGTACTTTTATATCAGAGAATCTTTGAAGGATTGAGTAGACTGTGAACATCTAGGTATGACCTTGAAAGGCCTAAATAACTTTGCACTGTACACAGTTTATTGAAAGTATACTGTTCTGAACAAGTAATACTTAAACAAATGTAAAAACAAAACCTATTTTACTTTGTTAATTGTTTGTATGAGATATTGAGAAGATAATGGACTGCTATTTCCTAGCCAGTGCTGCGGCTAGGCGTTAAGTCTTCCGGGGTAAACTGAGAGGTGCGTGTAAAACCTTACAAATCTACCAAATCAAGGTGTTAACATAGGTAAAAACACAAATAAATCTAGTACAGATTTTTTGGAAAAAATTAAACAGGTGTGTGTGTGTGTGTGTGTGTGTGTGTGTGTGTGTGTGTGTGTGTGTGTGTTTTGGCACGCTCAAGTTTGAAATTTTGGTCCGATTTGATTCGAATACCTTTCACAAAAATCGATTATGTTAATAGCTTACACAAGTTCGGTAACCAAGAAAATTCATTTAAACAGTTTCATCAAAATAGCGGCAATTCCGAATTTTTAAAAATGTGTAGCTATTTTTGTCTTAAACGTTTCTGAGAAACTGATTTCATCTTCGTAATCAGCGTTACAAAGTGTATAAATTACCATTTAAAATTTTTAAAATGCACTGAAATTTAATTTGGTAGATGTCAGGTTACATTTTTGCAATTTGAAAGCTTAAAATGTTTCAAAATGTTATTTATGTGTGCAGAATTTAAGGCTGATTATGATAGTGAAATCAAAATTTCAAAAAATAATAAGATAAATAAAAAATTGTGTACATTTGGAAATACACATCAATAACAACAGTTGCCTGCCGCGATTATTGGTCTTTTAAATCATTTAACATGATGCATTTAAATTGTAATAAATTCAATAACCAATTTATTAGAAAAATGTATTCAAATTTGAGTAAGTGATGTTATGCCTGGATATGATAAGCTTTTGTATAGTCCAAAATATGGATGTGTGTGGTTATGGTTATGTCAAGAACTAATTAAAATATAAAAGCTGGTATTTTACAATAACATTTTACTACATAAATTATTTTGATAATTATTAACTAAGTTAAGAATCTAAACTTTAATGACAAATTTTGTTTTTAATTTTTGGTCTTATAAAAAATGTTTCTAAATGAGCATTAGGAATAAAAAATAAAAATATAATAATTTTATTAAGGAATACAGAAACAGAAGGGCTTACTGTTCGCACTACATGGTGTTCTGAAACAACAATATCCTCTGTTAATTTCTTAAACATAAACATTGCTTTACGGTCAATAAAATTACTTAAAAGGGTTTAAATAAAGTACTTAGAATACAAAGAAAATGTTGTGCTGCTAATACTTCAAAATCCAATTGGGAAGGTATAAACTAAAACAGAAAAAGCAAAACAACTTCTTAAAATCAGTTTATCTGAATTTGCAATTTGTTTGTAAAAAAATTATATGTAGCTGGCTAAAATCAGTATACGAACTTTGAAATTAAAAAAAAATCGTTTTAAGAGTCCCCTACGTATATCGAAAAAACACGACGAGTGTCAGTTGATTTCCGGCTTTTTCATTTCACTCATGTACTGCAAAACTTTAAATTTGCTGCACCGATTTTAGTTGTGAATTTTAATTTTGGATAAAATCTAATGAAACAACTTTTAAAAAACTAATGAACGTTTTGTGTTTTTTAATGAGACCTAACAGGAATAGTTGGGGATATAGCGTTTTGAACCGTAGTTGAGCTAAATTAAAATTAATAACAATCTGATTTAATTAATGTGGCTTATAAGAGTTTTTTTACCAAAGAAGAATGGCTTAAAGAAATATTTTTCAAAGATTAAAAAATGGTCACGTGATGTTTCTTGTCATGTTCACAGTAATAGTTTCTATATAGCCTACGAGTATTTGTATAGTGATTGTATGTTGTTCATTCTCAGGGGCAATGCCTCTCCCTCCAGACGGCATAAAGTCTTAGTCATAAATAACTGACTAAATAGCTGCACAATGCACAATACCTTGCAGGCTATGGCTATGACACACTTGTCCCTCATGAGTAAAGTTCATATTTCGGGCGTGCCTCTCGGGTCCAGTCCAGCTTCTATTCTTGTGCAATGTCATGTCTCCAGCAACATCTGGGTTACACGACACGACAATACGAGTCCTGTTGATTTAATGACTGGCCGATCAGTACAATGATATCCTAGTTTAGAAGTTTACAAGAAATTCGTTTGGAAATTTTAGTTTCACAGCGTATGAAATCATAACCGCTTGTTCTTGATAAGTGCCTTATCATTTGGTTGTTACTGACGCAACTTTGGTGTCTCAGTAAAACATTGGTGGCGGGAATGATTTCGCAAACCTTCTCACATGTTGTCCACAACTTATGCGTTTACCAAATTTTAAATATGTTCAGGAATGAATCGGCAAGAAGCAATTGAACTCGAAGTCAGTCATGGTTTATATTTACTGGAGCGTTTATGCTTATTAAGGCGTAAACTACACCGTGTATTTTGATTGAGCAAACATTTTTGACGAAAGCATTTTGAAATCAGTGGCGGTTCGTGGCTAACATTAGTGGGGGTGATGCCCCAGAAAATTCTTAGTCTTTGTTTTAAAATTGTGTAAAGAAAATTTAAAAAACATCCATAAACTTATTAAAATCCTAAACGAACAAAATCAAACATTTTTTACTTACTTTAACCTAAATTGTTACTATTCAAGCTTAATGTATCCACTTAAAAATGAAATCTATTCTTCTTGTTTTAATTCTCGTGTGAGATCAATAATTTTCTCTTTAATCTTTGGAGAAAACTAAGGAAAATGTTTCTTCATTGAAAACTTACAAGCGCATTTACAAGTTCCGATTTCACAAAACTTTTATTCTTAAAAAAAATAGCTGGAACCAGGATAATAATCTAATTATACATTTTATTGCATTAGAGAATATGGTACAATGTATGTTTAAGCAAAACACACATGGAGTAAAAAGTACTACCTTTTACCAGCATGCATGGTGAAAGCATGCGTGTGAAACGCACAGTTCCACACAAAGATTTGTGTACTTGTTCATAAACTGTGGGATGCATACTGAAATTAAGCTTAAGGATTATACGTTATACAAGAATAAAGAAATAATTACAGAAAAAAGGACTCATTGCATGAAATGTTATCGACAATATCAAGTGAAATTGGGAGTGCTGTACTTCCACAGTCTCTATTACACATCGTATTTACATTAGGTATACTGTTTCATACTGTTTTTAGCTTAAACAGCTTCCATCATCGATGACACAAAACTTGTAACTACCACCAACTTATTATGAAACGTTTATATTAGTTGCCTGTACTGCACTACATGGGAGGGGCGACAAAGATTACAATCATTCAGTCAATCAATCAATCAATCGCATCAAAGGAGTGTTCCGTGTTCTCACCTCATCTTAATCTGTGCAGTAGGAAACATGCCTGCCGGACGAGACGTTAGATCTTTGGGTTCCTTCACTTCCACTTCCCGTAGGTCACATTTCCTCCTGTAACAATGTGTTAAAAATTCATTATCTACATAGATCTATCTAGATGTAATAATATAAAAAATAGAAATATCATGAAAGTAGGATTTAAATAGAAAAGTGAATTTGAATGGCCGTCATTTTGAAACGTGTGCTGTTTTCCTGGAAAATTAATATCTACGTGATAATTGTTTGATGTTTCATATTTAAGTAATTAAATTTTACATGTTCTACGGCAAAACTGCTAAATTTTTAAGTTATTAATATTATTGACACTGATTATTTTATACAGCAGGCTACGTATTACGAAAAACTAATGCGTTAAAATAATTTAAACAAAACAATAACGTTATAAGGTTAAATTTGTTTTTAAAATAATTAAAATATGGCCTATAGTTTAATCAGGTCTGAACATCAAATATTTAACATAAGGTGTTTGTTAATTCTACTTATGGACTAAAATGTTCTTATTAACAAAAGTTCTGATAACAATGATTCTGTAATTGTAAATCACATCTTTAATTGATGAAAAACAAATACATCTCTGTGCGGGTAAGAACCCTGTATAAAGTAGCCCCTCGCCCCTCCTCTTCTCTTCTCTTCTCTTCCTGTTGTTTTAATCATTGAAGAGTGACCCGGGGCAGGGACGTGATATTGAAAGCGTTCCAGAAGACCCTCTTTTGTCCCCAGGGACCTTCGACCCTCCAGGCTGTCCCTACAATAGCAACCTGCTCTGCACAAACATTGCAGATTTTATTTCTGAGAAATTTTAGTCAAAAAGCGACCACTGACTAGAGCGCAGCAATAAACTAAAGCAAACAGAAAGTTTTAATGAAACCGCTTAATTTTCCGTCTGTCTTTACGCCCGAGTCCAGTCCTCGAAGCGGTGTTGTATTTCGATGTAATTTATTAATTTCAATCCTACAATTTGTTGAAAAGGAATATTCTATTACTTAAGCAAACAAATTCCAGAGCATATTTTAGGCGATGTTTGATTCTCATAACAAGAAGTTATTCCATACTTAATATTTTTTCGTACAGTTTTCAAATTCTACGGTATTCCTTTGATTTAGTATTTACATTTTAAAAACACCTTTAAATGTAAAAAAATGAACGATTTATGAGAAACGCATTACAAAAACTTTCTCACTTAAAGAAGCACTTTTGCCCTTAAAAATCTGGTTTTGAAGCTATATAGACAAAAACCTCTCGGAAAAAAACACAATTTATTGATCAGATTTTCCTCAACTCTTGATCCTTATTTGAAGATTCACAACTATATATATATATATATATATATATATATATATATATATATATATATATATATATATATATATATATATTTTTTTTTGTGTTTAACGTCCGACTATTGTGCACAACTACTATAAGGGCGTAAATAGAAACAAAACCGATGATAACCTGGGTTCTTTTTGGTTTTTTCGCTTTACTTCCTAATCGTAAATTTCTATAATTTTACATTTCATACAATAATTTCAGATATAAATTTAAATTAACCTGATTAACCTATTTCGAAAAACTACTTCCATTTATCGGGTTTTAGCAATAACTTCGGAACATGATTTTTTAAAAAGAATTTCTTAAGAACTATATTGAATCAAAATTTCATGATTAAATTTTTATTACTGTTTTATGGTTTTTTTTGTCAAAAAAAGAGTTTTAAATCAAAAACAATAAAATATATAAAAAGAGAAAGTAAACAAAAATATTGAAATCTATGTTATTTTGAAAAGTTAAGTATAAAAAAGTATCGGTTTGCTTTTAAGCTTTGATTTATAATATTACTGAAACAAGAATTTGGACCGTCACAATGGTTGAACAAAATTGTTGTGCACAAAGGTTGCACAATGGTGAAGCAAGAATTTCAGTGCTTCACATTTAATGAAATTACACACACACACACACACACACACACACAAATATATATATATATAAATGTCATATTGATTTTTAAAATTTTGTTTCCTGAAGTAAGGGATATTGTAATAACGGTAAAGAGAAAAGAAATTCTTAATTATAGCCTTCATTTGCCTAATGGCTTGTAGTACATAAGAAGGAAATGTATTCATTGGAGAATTAAGAATTAGAAAGTAGAATCTACTGACTGGCCCATCTCGCCACTAAATAGGAATCATAATAATACAGTGGCTTTATTTGCAGGCACGCCCAGTAGCTGGAACATAACACGCACGCTACTGTAGGCCTACAATCCGACTTTGCACGTCTGGCCTTAAATCGCAATGTTGTTTAATGCGTTATAAAGGCCAGCGGAAATACATTACAATCAACAATCGTGACTGATTTTAGAAAATATAAATACAGTTATTGTGATCTACAAAAAAAAAAAAAAATAATAATAAATGAAGCATTATACTTTTTACTATACGAAGTATGAATACAATATATTGTTCTTAACATTTTTCCAAAAAACAGTTCGATGCAAAAGGTTCATTACATAATTGTATTTGCAATAGAATGTGATTCATCAACATTACTTTTTGTTCCTCAAAGTAACGCATCCAAATTGGTGCGTCGAAGAATATGGTAAATGAATCGCCATTGCATGTGTCCGTCTTCTGCTCTTGTTCAAAACCCATGCATTGTCGTTAAGAGTGTCCTTATTAGCCCTTCATCTCGAAACATGGCCTGGCATTGAGCAGAGTCTTGTACAATTTATACAATTTCCATGTGTTAATATACGAATAAACGATTAATAACCTCTTAGAAACTTCCTGGCCAAAAATTGACTTCTGCAGTTTTTTTGTGGATTCAGACAACTCTTTCTCGCATTTATCAAAGTGGATCCCTTTATCGTTCATTACCCATATTCTCAATTTTCTGATTTTACTTCACTGCAAAAGTTAAATCGTCTGCATATATCCGCTAAGAGGTAGCACATATCCGCTAAGATGTAGCATATATCCGCCAAGAGGTATCATATATCCGCTAAGAGGTAGCATATATCCGCTAAGAGGTAGCATATATCCTCTAAGAGGTAGCATTATCAGCTAAGAGGTAGTACATATCCGCTAAGAGGTAGCATATATCTGCTAAGAGGTGAGGTAACACATATCCGCTAAGAGGTAGCACATATCCGCTAAAAGGTAGCACATTCTTGAATTCAATAAACTGTCAAAATTCATGTACCACAACAGATGCTCTAATACAGACTCCTGAGTATTAAAATCTTGTAAGATTTGCTTTCCAACCAGGGAAAAGCTGTTAAAGCATTCTTAATATTGTGGGTAATGAGGACGTAGAATCATAACACTCACTGGATCAATCATAATCTGTTATAAAGTTAACCGTTTACCTCTTGGGCTATTTCCTTTAAATTTCTTTATTTGGCTTAACTGATGCCTCTACATTTCTCTAATTATAATTCAGTGTATAATTCTATTCTTATTATTCTAATTTTCTCTAATAATACCAATTTGGTTCAATTCCTTTTACAATTGTTACTTAATGATGGAATATTTACGTAATTATTATTGTTTATTGTCTTGAACACATCGTTATTTTGATAAGGTATTTGTCAGCTATTGTATAGTTTATTCAGTTTCGTTTTCTTGGTGTCTTGTGGCTTTCTTGTAAGTCTCTATTTTGACCACTCGGGGAACTTGCCCTGACTAGTTTGTTTAAGTATTTTAACACTGGCTTAGAGATCTATGCTTACTTGCTAAAACATGTTTAGGTTTTAAGTAAAGTACCTGAGAACGAGAGCTGATCCCTACTTTTGAAACCTTTGTATTGTTTTTACATAAGAATGTGGTAATTGTCCGAAGAAATAGAAATAAAAACTAATCAGACTTTCTTCCCTTCGGTTGTTCAATCGCTTCGCGCATTCTTTGACAATATTATGCCGTATTTTGTTAATAATATCCGGCAGTATATGGTCAATTAAGGGATTTCTTCTTAGTAAGTCCTTCAACAGTTTTAACTTTGTTTTCCGTAAAACGTTCTATTTTATCGTAACCCCATTGTTTAATCTCACACCTGAAGAACAGTTTTCCAAGAAATTCCCATTCTTCATCTGTGAGAACGTAATTTTACCTAATCCACAGTTTATTTAGTTATTACGGAATATATTTTAATGTATTCGTATACAAAAATATTTCCTATAATAATATTTCAAATTATGTAACTTAATTATTAATTGTTTTTGTCTCATAAGGCTAGAACAAGTGTAATGAAATTATATTGGATACGAAACAACCTTACCCACTCACTATGTTCGCAGTGGTAAATTCTATTCAAGAAATAATAAAGATAACATGAAAGTTAATAACTTTAAAAACAACAGATATAAATTAGTTTTATTTAGTGTCAAATCAGAGCTGTTATTTAAAGCAGATTTCCATAACAGTTGCTAATTTAACTCTCGTGTTGTTTAAATAGTATTTACCAAATGTTAACTTAAAATCAAATTTATCGACCTAACTGATATCCTTCGTTTTATTTTTTATTTTATAATAACTGAATAATTATTGATGATATTTGGTAATTATTTGTTAAAAGTTAATTTAATTAAAAAAAATAAATAGCCCTTTTTGTATTTTAATGATTGTAATCGAATTTGAAAGTAAATTGCCATACCAAATAGTTTTTTTAAACAGACATTAATCTGCGCCATCGGACGTCAGTTATTTGTCTTTGATACGACTGTTGTAATTGTTAGAGTAAAATAAATCGATTAATCAGCGTTTAGTTTATTGTCTTGTCATCCTCTCCCACTGACACAGGCTCAAGCAGTTGGAGTCATGATTTCATTTTAGAACGTGAGATCATTGTAAAGAATAATTGGTCACAACTCAGTAAAATATTTCCTGGTTTATTGCCAGGACTGTCTCCTGGAACTCAAACGGAATATATTGATGTCAAATCTGTCCCTATTTCAAAAGACGGCCTAAAGAAACGAAACTACAATGGGCTACCTATCGCGCCTGCTTCATTATAGTTAGAAGGTTACGAATGTGTGTGTGTGTGTGTGTGTGTGTGTGTGTGTGTGTGTGTGTGTGTGTGTGTGTGTGTGTGTGAATGTGTGTGGGATTTTTTGATTTAGTGACCTATATGACTTGTCTTACCTATGGACCACATTTGAAAAAAAATTGACTAAATGTTTGAAACTTATTTTGATAAAATCCTATTTAAATATTACCAAAAAAACTTAAAAACTATGTTTTAAACTAAAGACGGTCTTGAGGTGTGGTGAAATTAGTCCGGCAGAGGCTAAGGTGAGCGGAGGTGAGCAGTTGATGGGCTTAGATATCCAACCGTACCTCTAGCTCATACTACTCTCACTAATCTACTCAAGACACACACATATTCACTACTCTGCATAGCTTGACTAATCTAAATGTAAAGCGACCCGTGCTGATGGAGGGAATGACACCGGCCTAGTGGAGTATATTTTTTTTGTTATTTTAAGGCGAAAAGCACATTGAGGCTATTATCGCATCCCTAAACGTAAGTGTGAGTGTAAAGTGTTAAAGTCGTAAGTGTAGTGTTGTAAGTGTAAGTGTTTGTTAGACTCGGGTACCGCGAGGGAAGTCTAATTCTCTCAATAGGTGCAGCTAGTTCGAAACCCCTCTGCGGGTCTAACGGTCTATCAAAGAGAGCTGTGAGATACCTAGCAACCTCCCAGAGTACCTTAGCCTTATTCATGCATGCGGTGTTCTGCATGGCAGACATCATTTCCCTACCTACTAATGGAGACGTCATGAGTAAGAATGTAAATAGAATGAGCAGTGTATGACTGCATAACAGAAAGCTGGAAAAATGGGCACAACTTCCGTCAAAAGTAAAAGGGGGGATTGAAAGGGATTTAGTAGAACCTCAAGCACCTCAATAACAAATTGGGAGCACAATTAGAACAATTACCCCTAAATCCTCTACTAGTCCCAGACTTTATGAAGAAAGTAAAATTTATGACTTCGTCAATTTAGTTCCCAGTAAAGCCTATTAAACTGTTTCAAAATGGCGGCAATTTCAAATATTTAAACAATCGCAACTTTTTCGTTCTTAATTTTCTTTGAGAATATGATTTTACCATCTAATTAGCGTTAAAAATAGCTAAACCTTTTGAATTTTCGAAATTAAGAAATTGAATTTGATGTAGGTAGCACAATGTGTTTTATTTCGTTTCATTTATACACTGGTTCATTTCGACTGGTACATTGTAATTTTAAAGTTTAAAATTTTAATATATTCAAATTTAAATGGTAATTATGATGATGAAATCAGAATTAAAAAACTAAAATAAAAAAAATACTTTTGAAAATTCGCTCCATTGCTTCAGCGAGACAGCTGCGCGCTGCACGTACACTCAGACTGAGACATATCTAAGTAAAATCAATTTTTTTTTGATTCAGTGAATCTGAAAACAAATGGCGCCACGAAATTTTCAAGATAATTTTCTGACCGTCACCATACTTTCTTATATATTTTGTACAGCGATTAGGTAAAACACATTTTTGCAATCAGACTTGTTTGAAAAGGAATTCCGCTCATGGACAGACACGCCTGTGATACATTTCTGTCAAGTTAAGAATATCGATAACATCGGAGAAGAGAGGTTTATGGGGGGAACCAGTTTCGCACAACTTGTGAAGAATGCTACCGTATAGGCTAGGATAAATGTACTGTATAAATTAAATACTGATGGATCTAAACGTGTTTGTATTTGAAGAGATATTGGTTCTTGTCCGACTCTCTCACTCTCTCTTGTAGTGTCTGTCTCGTCTAACCAGAGTGGATTAGAGATATCCAAATTACTGACAATAAAATATTTGAACATCTAAATAAACGAGTTAAACTTTGATTTTAAATACTACCACACTCATATAAGTCATTATGTAGCCTATATATATATATATATATATATATATATATATATATATATATATATATATATATATAAGTTCATACTTTACGTGAGTTAGACTAATGAGAAAATGAAAACAATGGAGTAACTTCGCCTCGAACCCGTAACCTTAATGTGCGCAGTTCTTATTAACTGCATCTTACCCCGAGTTGTCTACACTTAAATATCTATGCGTTTGCACACGTGAAAATATTTTTGCATTATCAGCTGTTTTTGTTCAAAATATCCTACGCACTAACCACTATTTCATTTCATTGCTGCTAGAAAACTGTACATTTTACAATTTATGAATATTTCGCCATCTGGAGACGTCTGAACGTATTTTACGGGGTAATGTATTTGTCCATGCGATTACCAAATTATGAAGTTTTGCATCTGTTACGCACATATAACAATAAAGGAAAAGTGTTTTGCTAAGCAAATATTCATGTTGTTTACACTAAAAAAAAAAAACAAATTACAATTCTTTAAGGCGAAAGTTTTATAAAAGCATTACATATTTTTCTCATGAAATTAGTTGTTTTTAGCGAATTCTCATTGAAAAATGTGCTATTGGAGCGATCATCATGTTAAGAATCAGACTTGGGATCAACAATTAGTTCTTAATTTATTTTAAACCTCAAGAAAACGTTTTAAGAGGTTATTAAAACATTGTACACATGTTCAACTTTTACTATAACAAAACCGTTTTGGAAACTTTTATGGAAATGTGATTTCACTACCGTAATCAGTGTTAAAATTGCATAAATTAGCATTTAAAATTTTCAAGATTATTATTGAAAATAAGATAATAAATCTCTCTCAAATAGTGTTGTATGGGTCAGTATCGGAATATATTTTGATATCTGATCTGTGTTTTAAAGTAATATCTCAAGCAAATGTTTAATTTTTCTACAGAAATCCGCCAATAAAGAATTACACAAGTGTTACTAAAAGTTCTAATTTCTGTTGTAAAATATACTGGAGCTGTACACTGTATTTACTCAGAAAATAAGCAAGTAACATACAGAAGTGTAGAGGCAAGAAACTTTCTCATCGTGTGTTATTTTAAACTAAAGGCCGGACGGAGTTAACATTACATGTTCAGGAAAGATAAACTCGACTGGATCACTTTTTACTTCTATTGCGCAAATACACCTTACGCCAGCAACAGCTGGGCTTATTTTCCTGGCTAATGGCAGCTAAGGTTGAAACGGTCTCTAATGAAAACGAATTTCTAAATCAAACAAAACCATAACATCGCATAAAGGAAAATTTTAATATGCGTAATGTTCTTATTTTACAATAAAAATACAAAAATTAATTCTGATCGCCGTAAATTTCCTTTTTTTCAACTAACATTAAAACCTTCAATCTACAATTTTAAGTATCGTAACACTACATAAATTATTATTTTTAATTTTTATATTACATTGAAACTATGAATATGACACTTGACTCGTTTTTCTTATTTTCAATACAATTTAAAAATTTAAAACACGCACTATGTCATACAGTTTTTAAAGCTGCTTAACATAGAACAAAATCAGATTTTCAAAACGGTGTAAAATATAGTTGTGAATTTTGAAAGATTTTGAAAGATTGCTGTTTTGAAACGGACTGTACAGAGTAACGAACTTGTCCAAGCTAATACCAGAATTAAACTTTTAGGAAGTGTAATTTACACATTGAAATATTGGTTTACTATTAAACTTCCTTATGTAAATAACATAACATTTATGTTTATTTTTGTTTATGTACAACATAAACATATTTTTGTTTCTGTATTTATGTTTAACATACATTTATGTTCAATTTTGTTAGTTTTAGGTAATGTGTTCAGTCAAATCAATTTGCTTGACATTGAAAAGTATTACATTTAAAAGTACATTGAAAAGTATTGAGTGTCGTGGCTTATTCACTTGCAATCGAAAGAACAACGAAATCACGATGGCTAACACGATGGTTCCTAATTTCGAATTAACTCGGCAAAATGGCAGTTTAATGTCTTCGTAAAAGGCGGTGAAAGTTGACCAACTCGTGAATTCGGATTTGATTATTATTCCTCTCGAAAACAAGAAACAAATTTGTAAAACTCGGTCATACATTAGCCTAATCGTGTTTAATTACACGATTAAATACCAGTAAACTGTGGTCACTTTTATCCATTTTAAAATGACAGGAATCAAAAATCTTTAAATAACGATTTAAATAAAATAACGATTTAAATAAAATAAATTTAAATAAGTATTAAATAAAATACTTTAAATAACGAAAACAGAGCCAAAATATGCATTTATTTTGAAATTTGGTTGTAATTACGAAAATTAATCCTACAACTATCATTGTCCATCTCATTCATTGTTAAAAATAATGAAACTAGCTCATCAAAATGAACGTTAACTTGATGTTTTGGTAATTTGTTTCCATCACGTCAGTAAAATATTTGCGTGTCGCGATTACTTCAAATAATCGTAGATCACATATTTAAAGAATAAATTTATTACTAGTTAATGTTTAATGGCCTACTTTAAACATTTATTTAAATTGAAATTAATGTTTATTCGGAAATTTTTTGAATATCTTAAGACAGCATATCTATGGACTCTGTTCTGTGCTTCGAAACCACATTCAAGAAAAATTAGTGGTCCTTTTAGTTTTAGCTGTAAAACTCATTTAAATTTGCAACATGTATCTATGTAGTTGGAGAGAGAGAGAGAGAGATAAAGGTAAGCGTATGATGGCGATTTAATGGCTTGGGAAGGAAGGGTAAGAAGAGAGAGAGAGAGAGAGAGAGAGAGAGAGAGAGAGAGAGAGAGAGAGAGAGAGCGCCAGGACAAGTTTACGGTGATGTGATAGTGGCTGCGCACGAGCTCCTGGCAGCTGGAGCTAATGGTCCTTGGAAGACGCAGAACTTCGCTCCTGATATGTGGACACTATAAACTTAATAGCTTTATTTAATGGACCAATAACCATTACATTTCGAGTGTAAGGTATTAGTATAGGATTGATGAACACGTATCTGCTTGCATAAATGTTAGGCATACAGGACAGAAAGTTTTAAGTTTAAACAGTTTAAACTTTTATCTCTAGCTATACATTGAGAACGAAACACAAATTTAAAAACAGCTTTTTATTGTTTTACACAGTTATTGGATGTAATAATTAGAACAACATATTTTAAACGAACTTTTTAATACGAAAATTTCTTTGCAGTCTACAAAAATGAATTGCTGTAAAATTTATAACGTATTTACCATTTCATGAAAATCTATTTTTACCACTGCAATTACTATTAAAAGCTGTATATACGGTTTTAAAAACAGTATAAGATTAAAAGAACATTCGGCGGCAAAGTTTCATTTTCGTATTTTTTATTGTTAAATTTTATTAAATTTTCAACGGTCACTATTGTGAAAAGGTTAAACGAATTTTGTTGAGGTAACGAATTTGTTCGAGTTGTTATGAAAATAAAGTTTTGTGCTACGTTTAAATGAAATTTGAGTAAAATATATGTATAAAATGTTTAGTCGCTCATTTGAAACCAGTTCTACAAATGAAGCCTGCAAGTTGGATAATGCTGTAATTGAAAAACAAGCACAGTTTATTAGAATCAAGTAAATAAATAATAATATTAAAAATCGCGGGTAGTAGTTGTATGGTAAAGGAATAAAACCCCAAAACAGTTTCTTGATGCTATACTAATTGTTTAGGCCTTTTCAGAAGTGTTAATTTCTTTGTATCAAAATTATAAGTAATGGGGCACAAATTTACAATTTTCTTGCGTTATTTCACCATCATTAGTCAAACAGGTAACATACATTTGCTTCAAGAAATACATTGTTTTTTAGTGTGTACCTACAAGTCCTTATAAGTAACTATACTTTTTTAAATTTTTGATTTCTTGAAAATGCTTGATCATTATTTTGGTTTAATTTAGAAAAAAGAACCGACAATATTATCACTAATTTGAAATCATTCTAAAATAAATCACCTAAACTTAATAACTTCTTTTGGAATTTATACTTTAAAACTAACATTTCGATAAAAGAACAGTTATATTCATACATTAGGGTGTTGTTATTCTTTAGCAATTACACATTAAAACTTAGCACCCTTCAATAATTTAGATGCAACTTGCAGTTACTTGGTAGCCTAAGTAGAAGTGGTGTATGCAATAGCAGTAGGTAGCGATATCATTGAAACGTTTGTTCCCGAACATGTGAACCTGTTTATTTTTATAAAAAGGTTGTTAAATAAATAAATAAAGCGTAAACATTACACAAACTTTCTAATGTTAAATTATATCCCAAATAAACCAGAATAATAGTGTTATTGTTTGTTTACATTGAAAACAAGTCGATTATAATATTATTATTGAGGAAATATCGGTATAATACTGTTATTGTTCGCTTTGGTTCAGAATAAGTCAGTTGTAATAATGCAGTTTTTGTTTGTTACAAGCAGACGTCGGTTAAATAATACTGTTTTTTCTTTTATTAAGAAAAAAAATCTATTATTACAGTACAATTGAAGAGAAATATACTAAAAACAGTATTATTAAAAAAGTTTGGTTTCTTAGTTGTTATTATTTGTTTAATTTGATTAAATTCGGTTCAATTGTTCTATTTTTCAATTCCTGCTATTAGTTCACACTCTCCTATATATATATATATATATATATATATATATATATATATATATATATATATATATATATATATATATATATATATCTTGTTCAAATTTTTAGTTGTTAATAAAATACGTTCTATTAACCCACTCAAGTTCAAACACATTTTTTTAAAATTTATAGTGGATGACACTTGATGTTAATACAGTTTTTTAAAATATTAATTCATTAATTAATTTTAGTTTTGTATGGGAGAAAAAAATTCTCTTACATATTTAGCAGGATAGAAATTTAGGAATAAATTGTTGACCTTAAATTTAAACTAGGAATTGACTTAATTTTTTTTATATATTACTTCTTTAATTATATTGTTGAGGAACATGATAGCCTATTATGTTTTGTTTTTTACAGATATTTTTTTATTAAATATGATAATGGGATAAATGTACCCGACAAAATGAAATAAAATTTTATTTCAATGAACTCATAAACAAATTAAAATTTATTCTTTGTTTCGAAGTAAAAATGTGATCTTTTGTTTAATGAATACGGGAATGTATTTGAAAAAATAGGGAATATTTGTTATTCGTAATATATAAATTCTTTTATTAGACTTATAGGATATATTCTTTTTTAAAAAGTAAATGATTATTTAAAATGATTTCAAAAGATCTGCTAAAAGTTGCAGCTTACTTATGGTCTTGGAAACAACTGCAACGCAAGTTACAGTGTTAGAACGTTAATCGTGAATACTGAGTAAGTAAAGCTTGGTGGGCCGCTGCAAGACATTTAGAGTTTAAGTCGCTGGCCTGTCTATTCACTGGGGCCTATACAGATGTAGCTTGTCTGATGCCTTTATTTCAATAAGCCATTGATACACAAAGTGTTGCAGTCAGTAGTGCCTACAAAGGTCAAAGTTCAGCTCATCGTCGTGAATCCGTTGGTCATTCACCTGTGATTTGTCCGACATTCACTGGGGCAAACGGATCATGAGAGAGGCCTGGGAATCCTTGGGAAAATATAGAGATTTTATTCTGAAAGATAGTCAGTTTTAGTCAGATTTGATTCAAGCTTGGCATACAATCGGTTTCGATAATAGCTAGAACCAACAAAATCGGTTCAACAATTTCAAACCTTGAGAAATACTTTGAACAACTTTTCTATGTTACAGGTTTTATGAAAGTCTGTGTTTAGCGTTAAAATCAGGATAAATTAGAATTTTGAATTTTAAAATTCCGCTGAGCGTTCGAAAATGAATTCACATAATACCAAGAGTTTATTTTCCTATTTTCAATGTAATTTGAGAGTATGATATGATAAATTTAAGACGATTTGATTCAAACTTGGCACTAAAATCAATTTTCGATATTGCTTGGTCAAGTTCTGTTCAGAATCTGTTATCAAAATAACGGTAGTAAAAAAAATGATTTTGGAAAATTAGTTTTGTAATTTCAGCGAGAAAGTTGCCTGCCGTGAATCACAAAGTTGTTTCGATCCTGTCAAACAACTTGAAGGCGAGTAAATAGAGAAGCTAATAACAAAAATACTTTTTGTTAATAGTTATAAGAAACACAGCTGCTACTGGACAGATACGGAGTACACACAAGAAGCTATTTATTACTTGGTCTACTTGCTAATAACGAAACGAGACAAATGCCGAAACAATATGTCGAAACGAGACATATGCTACATGGTTTTAACAGTCATGATCAGGAATCTGTACCAAACACGACATAGACTTAATTTGGAGAAATTTATGTTTGATTCTTTTCTTTTCTTTTCCTATTCCATTTCGAAAACAAAAATTTCTTTGATAAAGTTGACTCTTTTTTTTATCTTTGGATCCGGCACAACAAAACTTCCAAGTTTCATACCGTTTTAGAGCTAGATACTTATTATTAAAGGATCATAGTTAACTGACCAGGAAAACATAAATTTGTTATAAATATACGTAAACCTCGAAAGTTATTAGTCTTTTATTTCAAATGTAAAAAGTATATAAAAATATAAGAAAATATATGAATAAAATATATAAAAATTTATGAGTGTATATTTTCATATATTTTTTCATCAGCATTGCAAAAAAGAACTATTCCAGTTAGTGACATTTTTGCACAATAGGTTGTGTTTTTTAATGGTATTTTATTTTATTTCATAAGGTAAACCCATTTTTATAAGTTAAAGTAATCAACTTTACATTGCTCCCTTGGCTAAACACAACAACGTATAAAATCTAGCGTGTGTGCAACGAGGTCGTAGCACAATGGGGGGGGGGCAACAATGAACCACAAACCAAAAGAAGAATAAGAAGAAACGTATGTAGGTGTCGGTCTAGACAACTTCCTCTGTCTTCGACATCAATATCTCGGACATGACCATGATTAGGAGGTGCGCCGACGCATCCCCGATATTTTGCATTTTGTGAGTGGAGGGAGGGAGGGGGATTCTCACGGGGTCAGGGGGCAAGGGAGGAGGGGAAGGGTAGGATGACCTAACATTAGCATGGCCTGAAGGATTTACCTCACCACATTGAAGCGGAATAACTAATGGTACTTTACTTAGCAATAGGCACTGCCGTGAGAGATTCCATAATCGTGGTTAGTTGTTCTTTCCCAATCTGCTGTTACTGTGGTTAAGCCTAATGATCGAGGCACGCAGCTGTAACACTAACGTGATGGAAGCGAATGTCCAAAAAACAGAAAGACATTACATACAAGAACACACACACACACACACACACACACACACACACACACACACATATATATATATATATATATATATATATATATATATAATTCTGCAATTAAATTTCGATAATGAGCCGTGACCACCTTAAAATATTTATGTCTTCATTATTTAACAACTTTTTGAATATCTGTTTTCATTACCGGAATTAGCTTTAAAATCTGCATAAATTAGTATCTTAAATTTTCGAATTACATTTTGCAATAAAATATAGGAAGGTTATTTATTTTAAAGATTTTTAACCCATTTTGGCTGTTATTTTGTAACTGTTGTGAACTCTAGCATTACAAACACACGCGTATGCGCGAGCGAGTACACACACACACACACACACACACACACACACACACACACACACACACACACACACACACACACACACGCACGACGCACGCACACACACACACACACACACACACACACACACACACACACACTCACGTTTTGTAATAACCCCTCAAAAAGTATTCTAGAAGTTAGGACCGTTTCATAATACTGGATCTGGGTTGTACCATGATGTTAGGTCATTATACTGCTCCTAACGTGTTCCTATGTAATAAGTACAACACGTTTCCTATGAAAATTCCGGTAAAAATAGATAATTACTATAATAAATTAAATTAAAAAAGATTATATTTATATAACATGTAAGTTATGAATTACATGATCATACAATACATTAGAGGAACTGAACAATTAATTTAAATCTTAACTACTTGGATGTTAGTTTCATGAAAACAAATTTCATAATTTTAGAACACCATATACGAACGTTTTGATGCGGAAACGTTTTCATATTTAAGAAATAAAAATACGGTAGTTTTTATTTTCAAAGAATATTTAAAATAATGATTTATGCAAATTTTTTGAACGTCACTAATTATGATGAAAAACTAATGTATTAATTATTTTTAATTATAGTGAAACTAATTTTTCTGGGTAAGAAATTTGTCTAAGCTGTAAGAAAATCAATTTTTGTGCAACATTTGGCATTTACTCACATATCGACATTTAAGTATCGAATTAGTTTTAGAAAAATTCTATCATATGATTATTTAAATATTCTACATTTACAATATACGGAGTAGTTAATTATTTCTATGTTTAATCACTTATTGTTATTGAATTTTTAAAAAATGTGTTATTCTTATCTTTAAAACAGTTAGGAAGTCCAAAGTTTTACTTACGTTAAAATATAACAACTACTCTGTCGTAAACCAAACATTTTCGTGGTGAACAGTTTATCCAGAAATGCTTTGTCCACAAAAACCAGTATCGGCTACCAGCCTTGCCCAGCTACTGGTAAAACCTGCTCGTTCCTCCGGCTGGCTCCTGAACGACACTTGTTGTTAACTCTTCTTAACAGATCATTATCCTGGTATAAAACATAACGGAAACGTCTCGAGCAAACTGTTACGAAGAACCAGTTGCGTAAATTGCTTTTCAAAATTTATTTACAATGATTTGGAAGTCGTATTGATAAATTATCAACAGATTTGACAAGTCCATTTACATTCAAATGAACTTTCTCAATTAATGATTACGTTGGCATGAATTCTTCGGTTCTAATTACCCCAATCCAGTTTCAGACCCTACATTTTGGCGTTGTGAAAAGCGAATATGAACTGTATTTGGTGTAACGAAGTTAAATATTTTTGTTTGTCACAACATAGGCTTACAACTGGATTTATCCTGTAATATTTTATATAATTATACATTAATATACTATATTATATTATAATAATATAAGAGATTGTAGATTAATCTCGATTACAACGTACTTCGAATAGAAAGAAAGTAAAACAAGTCTTATTTGACAACGAAACGTTGTAATATTAGTATTATTCATTTTCAAAATTCATTGAGAATTCGAAAACATTAACGTGGGATGTTGTTGTTGACCTGACCTAAATTGTGACGCAAACACATCTAAATAGGTGTACACAAAATATTTAATAATCCTGTAAACATGTATCATGTGTTAGGTCTGGTTTTGATGTTGGGATTTGCGTGATGCGTAATGCGAGGAATATGTTTATATTGATATAACAGTATATTTTGCTCATCGCAGATCTTATGTTAAATTAATTATAATTAAAGAATTCTGTATTTCTGCCGAGGTCGAACCGGGAACATTGTGCGTGTGAGGCACACGCAATAACCACTATACTACGTAAACAACGAAGAAGTTTAAAGATTTAATTATATGAAATGAATCGTTAATTTAATTTTGGTAGTTATATTAAAGATCATTTGTTTTATATTTATTCGTAAAGATCAGCTGATTTCATTGAACAGCTGATAGTCTGTAATAAGTTTTATGTTATGTTGTCAAAATCTAGCTATGTTAATTTGTCGTGTTTTCAAACAAATCAGCGAAAGTAAAAAATGAAGAGAAAACACGAATACATGATTTTTATTTTTTTGTTCAATAACAAAAATTGTTTACCTATCCTAGTGGTGAGGCTCGGTTTAGACTGTGTGCGGGTTCACCGTTGTGACAGCTTCATTAGCTCATTGTCTTACGGAATTACGCCAATAAAGAGAAAGAAGTGAAGAGAAGTTTTGCATAATATTTTACTTGTGAGATGTCGGTGCAGCTCAAAACACGTTTCATAGCGAGAGTTGCTACCGCGTGGCAGGAGCAAATCTCACAGTGCGAAGTAAATCACTCTGGCGCGACTGATCTTTGATTTATGCCCAGCTGTTAAATGTTAGACCTTTTGCAACAGTAATTGGAAATGCACTGCAGTTATAGTGGAAAGTAAAAAGCAGATCAGTGTGAATAAACTTGAAAATATTAATATAGTGTACTTCAAAAGTAAAGAAAATACACAGTTTTTGCTAAAAACAGTCTAAAAACAGAACGATTAGGATGGTACGGAGAATAAAAATATCTATTGGTCTTGCAACGATTTTTAAAAGAGGAACTAAAAAAATTTTATTATTTGAAAAAGAAATAGGCAAAAAATACCGATAGAGATAGTCAAGCGTTTATAATTTGTGTTACAGTGATTATTACGTTATTACGTACATGCATCAGACGGGCGTAGGAACGTTCCAAAGCACATTTGCCACAAAAAAACTTGCGGAGGATAAAATACTCGTAAACTTTAAAAAACCTTTAATTGGTAAGAACACAAGAACTAACAACTATTCTTTTTTATTACAACTATTTTTACACTATTCTAACAACTCGGCACTTTTCTAAAAAGTACCATTATGAATGCTGTTGAAAAGTTTTAAAAAAATCTATAATTTTATAAATTACTTATACATTATTTATTTATTTATGGTAGTTTTGGTAAATGTTTACTGTTAACAAAGTATTTTTAGTGTTAACAAATCCTGTGATTGCAGGCAAAAACCTTTTCAGGTTTGCTTGATTATTGTGTGTGTGTGTGTGTGTGTGTGTGTGTGTGTGTGTGTGTGTGTGTGTGTGTGTGTGTGTGTTGTGGTGTAATTGTAAAGTTTTTAACTTTTATCTACCTTTTTAAAGGTGTGAAGACCATTGCTTACAGAATTACAATAAACTGAAATTTTAGAGAAAAACAGAACCTTCGACTTTTGATGTGCCAAAGTTGTGCTCAGACCAACAAGACTTCAACAATAAGCTCGTTAGTAGCAATACGCGTGCTTGATATTGTCCCTTTCTGTTTCGTACCAGCAACAGCTGATTTTTGTTTTACATTTTTTAACGATAATTTATACTTTTCTGAAAGCATCATCTGAAAACGTAAACATAATCTTTATAGCAGTATCGCTGGCTGACTCGTTTATGAATTCAAATTCAGTAAATTGTCATAGGGATTATGAATATTAAAAATAACCATTTTTAAGTTAAACTTATTATAAACTTAAAATAAAAATAAGTTAAACTTATTTTCAGAGATTGGACCTTTTATACAAAACTATCCTTATTATTATTTTTAATGAATTAAATATAACTATTCCTTAAATCACATTTCAAAAGAAAACGAATCAACAAATCATTAAGTCGTACTTGTTTACAATCATTAAAAATTGTTTCAAAAATATCGATAAATAATACGTAAAGTAAGACATTAAGTTTAAAGAAGATACTTAAATTTTAGGTAGTAATGAACACGTAGTAATGACGTAGCAATGTAGGTCATGCATCATAATAATTTTACACATAAAAAAATCAAAGCTGCCTAAAAATTCACCTAGGTTATAAATTAACTACGTAGACAAATTAAAAAAGTATGTCGTACAAGTAGCCTTCAACAATTCCCTGTCACGCTTAACGAGAAATAGCTTTTAAAGCTTCTAGTATAGTTGCTCTCAAAAGTCTGGTCTGGTGGCCCAATATTCCGATATATTGGAGTTTCTGTACTTTCATTCCACCCATACTCACATTCCTTAAAAGCAAT
Source organism: Callitettix versicolor (assembly GCA_022606455.1). Lineage (NCBI taxonomy): Eukaryota > Metazoa > Arthropoda > Insecta > Hemiptera > Cercopidae > Callitettix > Callitettix versicolor. The sequence goes on from CM040183.1 coordinate 47,828,146, forward strand.
TAATTTTATTTTAGCAGATTTCTATTAGAAAAGAGCTAATGGAGTTGACCATTGCGATAGATCCAGCTTCGGGACAAAGAAATCTGATCCGATCCTGACACAGTGGGTTCTCAACTCATTCTGAGGATGCGCTCAATCATTATATATATATATATATATATATATATATATATATATATATATATATATTTATTTATTTATTTACCTGTATGCGTGCACACAGTGCCTGTCGGTGTCGGTGTTAGAACTCTAATACTTAAAATTTTGGCCTGACCTGATTCAAAATTGACACAAAAATTGATTTTGATACTGTTATGGCTTAGTTCTTTACTTATAGAATTTCGTTTGTCAATTTAAAAATGGAGAAAATTCAATATCTTATATAACTTTTTTTTAAATAGGCAACTAAATTTTTTTTATCTTATAAAATTGTAATCAAAGTTGAAATCTCCATAAACTATTTAGCACTTGGCCAAGATTAAAAAAAAAACAAATATCTGCATATCTAAATCTTTTTTTAATGTCATTGTTATTCATCACATTATGGAAATTCGCGTCAATCCTCTCAGCGAAACAGTTTTGTGCAAACCGCCTTAAATTAATACAGTGTTTGCAGTATTTTTTGAAATTCTATACAAAATATAGACGCAGTGACAGGTTGATGATTCGATAATATAAAATAAATAATTATTACGTGTTAAATTTGTGGCGTTTTCCTGTAAATACAGAAACACTTCTGCTTTTATGAACCGCTTAAACAGGGGATTTAACAACTTATTAACGTCTTGATCCGACGTTTTCAGTAAATATCTTGCAATAAACTACAGACCTAAGACAGTCTCACACAAAGAAACTCGGCAGCCGTGCTAAGTAGTCAAGTACGCGACAGTACGTGACGGATGGCTGTGTAAGCTCGGCATACCAACGGTACCGTACGGCGAGTCTCGCTACAACACGTACTTACTGTTTAACCTACAATGGCAACGTGAAGCGTACGTGTTTCAAACGTTATTCGAAGTACGGTTGTATAAATGCTGTAGTAATTAATTGGGAAGTAAAACACATTACAAACAAAAGTTGTGTCTAACTTAACTTTAAAGTGGTCATAAAAACAAAAGTCCGTTTACTTTAGAGGCACGAGCTCGCAAAGGTAATATTCATGTGCGTGCTCGCGTGCGTGAGTGTGTGCTTAGGCTTACCAGGCAGAGATGCCAGGACGTATTAGTTCGACAAACTACAACTCCGTGCTTCTTGGTTACAATTCGTACTACACTAATTTATTGAAAGCTTTCTGATTTTTACATTCGCACTGTACGCCTACTACGTGTAAAAGTGATCATGGAAAAATCGATATTGATATTTCGATGTATCTATCCGTCTTGACGTCTTTGCACATTCCCGGAAACAAAGTTAAATAACCGAAAGTAAAATCAGTCTTGCATCTTAAAATCGTTTCATCAGATTTTGCCAAAATGTCCATCATGTATTTGAAGATTCATAACTGAAATCAATGTAGCAAATTTGGAGTGAAAGATATTTTCGGGAGACAATCATGAGACCAAGCCGGATTTGTTTAATTTTTTAGATTTAATTATGGTTTTCTATATATTGTGAAAACGACGTTGAGCAAAGTGTGATGGACCGATTTTGAGAAATTAGACAAATTTTTCGGCACTTAACAAAGTTTTGGGGGGGGGGAGTGATTGATTGTTGAAGAACTAGGTCTAGTAATTATGCAAATATATTTCGGCTGCTAAGCGAATACACTGTAATACATAGAGAATAACAAGAAAGCTGATCTGACCAACACATACAACTACTTCACCTGTAAGATCCTCTGACTCGTTTAATACTTTTAATTTTTTTGCGTTACATGTTTTCAATGACATGTTTTTTATAGATGTTAAATAATATTATTTAGAAGAAGTTGCGAGCGCTATATCTATCGGCTATTAAATATTAATTATATATTTAATAAACCATTAAGCAAAGGCCTAATGACTGTTGCTTATTTTGTTTAGTTCCACTGCCTTGTGTAGGTACTAACAACGAAATAATTTGAACGATATTGCTTTTAAAAAAAAGTACAATAAAGTACGTTCGGGTTATATTTGTTTAAATGTGCTCTTTGCAATCATAAAGTCAAAAGAATTGGCGACAGAAGTTAGAAGGAAAGTCTACGTATGTGTGTACAATTTAGATCAGCCCAGTGACTCCTGATGTTTGTTTTATGAAGGTTTGTACTGAATATTAAATACGTCCAGATCTGTAAGCTAATGAAACCAGAGCACGTTTAAAGCAGTACTTTGGGTACACAAGTTGATACAGTCCAGTGATCGTTACTTAATGAAAAAACTCAGCCTCTATCAGTTTCACAGAAAAAAAACTTTATTAGCGAGTTGCCAATGGATAAATGAGCTATTGGAGTCTGCCATCCAGACCGGAGGGCTTGAAATGAGCATTGATCCTGACCTCTAGATCACTTTTTGAGAGGTCGTTTGATTTTACACACACACACACACACACACACACACACATATATATATATATATATATATATATATATATATATATATATATATATATATATACACACACACACACACACACACACACACATATATATATATATATATATATATATATATATATATATACACACACACACACACACACACACACATATACACACACACACACACACACACACACACACACACACACACACACACACACACACACACACAAGGTGTGTTCAGAAAGTAACGAGAATTTTTAAATTTCGCGGGTTTGGAGAGTCCGATTGTCAAACATTTTTTTTTTATTATGTTGGTATAAAGCACTTACACACAAACATTCTCATACATAAAGAAATTTGATTTATTATTAAACATATTTTATAAATTGTTCAAATTTGAAACGTATGAGAATAAGGACGAATTATAGAGAAATTGTTTTACTTTAATGTGTGCGTTTCTGCATGTGTGTCTACGTATCTATGCACATAGCTGGAGTCTAAATTGTGCGAGTGTGATAAAATTTTGTGCAGAGGTCTAGTTTGCCCACATCTCCCAACCTTTTCAAATTTTCAAACAAATTTTTGAAGTATGATTTGTAAAAAAAATGGTTGAAAATTATTATTTTTTTTAAATCGGCATTACGATTTTATGAAATTTGTTTGAATGTAATGTATGAAAGTATGAACTTTAGAAAAACTCGATTTGTGAGTTATGGGATAAAACGTGAAAATTGACCAACTTACAAAAAATTTAGTTTTTGCACACATTTTTGTTCATTTAAAAAAACAAAAAGTCAGTGCAACAATTTTGAAATAAAAGAAATTGATAGTTCGAGAATAAATAAAGAACCCAAAAATAAACCTCGACCGTCGTAGGATTTTTCTTGAACTGTGAATTTGTATACTTAAAATTTGGTACACTATTTTGAGCTGTGAATACAAGTTGAATAAAATCTGTCGAACATATTTTGAAACAATAGTTATATTTTTGGGTTATTTTGTTGGTGTATTCTGAAAGGGTATTTCTGAGGAAACAGTTTCTTGCGAGAAAGTTTGTTTAATGCCTTTTTGCACCATTTATTTTAAAGTGCTGTATTAGACAGTACAAAGGTTATTATCAGGTTACTTGTTGGGTATTATTTTACAGAGTTAGTAAGTAAGGTTAAATAATAAAATTTGCTAAGTGAATGACAATGCTTCCTAATTTCAAAGACACTGAAGACCACTCTGCTTAGGTCTGAACTAGTTCTTCTAATATTTAGATAAATAATACAAAATTACTCCCGATAGTATTCAAAACGAAAACATATAGGCCTTGGCTATAAGCAAAGAATATTCTCAAACGTAGACAACAATAATCATGAAACAAAACTTTTCATTTTTAGTTTTCTATTGAAAAAAATCTACTGAAGAGGCCATTATAGTACCCACGATAAAGGACCGTGAAATCAGCAACCACACTTTTCTAGTTGTCCTTTAAAGTGTTATCAATTAAGTGGGCTCTGCTCCTTGCGTCATTACGCTGCTAATTCCCATCTCCAGCCTCTAAATAAATAATCTTCGTCTGCAACAATTTCCATTACATTCAAAGTGTTAACCTTAAACAACTCGCAACGCCATCTAAGCTTATACAATATAATTACGAAACTATTTGTTAATTAACTCACAATAATTACAATAATAACTTTAGTTGTTTATATTCCTAATAGTCAAACACATAAATATTTCAATATTGACAATTAATTAATAACTATTTATTTTGTTATTTATGTACATCGTAAACAGAGGCAACGAACATAAACTCAGTTGAAATAATACAGTATTATGGGAGGAACAGATGTGATACGAAATCAGCTGTTCAGGTGAAAATTACCTCCACTTCCGTATCACATAGCTTAAAAATGGTTATGTTTTACGTAATGGCCATACTTTATGCTAGACAAATGAGGATGAAGGATCAGCGTTAACTGTAAGGGAAAACAACGCGAGTAACTGCGTCTCGATCCCACAACTTTGTAGTTCGCAATCAGATACGCAGCAGACCATAAATTATTTATATAATTGATTAATAATTACATACACCGTTTTACGAAATACTAAATGGCTTAAATGTATGAAAGGTTAAAGGAAATAAAAAAACATGCTCTTTTATTTCGGTCAGTGAATTTTTTCAATGTAAAAAGAAAAATTACAAGTAAAAAATCGTGTCAAGAGGGCTCGGTGTTTGATGTGACTAAAAAATAGGTCAATTAGCTGCGTCTCTCAACTGCGCATCTCAAGGTTGAGGGTCCGAAATGCAGTTACTCCCGTTAACGCTAATTCCTCTCTACATCAGTTAGCCCAACTGGCTAAACTGGCGTAAAGTTTAGACGTTAAGAAAAAAAAATTGGATTACTATTTCAATTACAATAGCCTAAAACTCTCTCTCTCTCTCTCTCTCTCTCTCTCTCTCTCTCTCTCTATATATATATATATATATATATATATATATATATATATATATATATATTTTTACTATTACTGTTATTTTTTATTTTAACTATATTCTCAAATTTAATAATTTTGTTTTTTTAATTCGAATTCGCATCATGACGATGATACCCTATATGGTTTTTTGCAAGAAAAATAATAGATTTGTAAGCTGTGCTCGAACACACAGATGGACAGACATAAAAGTAAAAGTAAAATCGACTTTTTTGAAGTCATAGGTTATAATTTACTTGAAGACAAATAGATGGATTATCTCAAAATCGGTTTTAATTTACCATCACCATACTTTCTATTTTTGTTATAATGAGAAAATAAACATCAAAGAATCAAGCGTTTAAGAAATGACATTTGCTGTTGCAGGTGAAGGTAATTTTCAGAAAACAGCTGATCTCGTACAACAGCTGTTTTTTCAACATTAAGTGAGGTAATGTTTATTATAATTGTTTCTATTAAAAAGATAGTTACCAAAAATGCAGCACGAACTGTACTGATGCTATATAAATAAAGGTTACATCGTAATATAGCTGTTACAAGTTTTATTAACTCTGCTAATAAATTATTTTATAAAATATTCAGAGATACGTTATATAAGTAAGGCTAAAGCACCATGGCCGGAGGCTGGAGCTGGTGTGAATGTCACTGGGACATAGCCTTCAGTGGGCTACAACTCTTGGGCAATACATCGCTAGCCGCGGGCTGAGAAATAGTCCTTCATTAGGCTTATGTGGTATATTATAACCTACTGAGCATCTCTGTTCATATCACGGATAAATGATATTGAGAATTTTATAATAAACCAAATAAAATTAAAGTATTGAAATTTAGCACTAATTAATAATAATTTCGCTGATGTATACAAGTAAAGTAAATTTCCAACAATAATGTTTTCTCTTACACTTAAAAGAAACTGATTACACTATCATAATCAACTTTAAAATCTGCATAAATGTACATTTTAAAATTATATAGTAAACTTAAAATTTGATGAAAATAGTTAGACTTGATTTTGAAAAAATACATTATTTTATGTCGTTTTTATGAATCGTTCTTATGTTCATTTTTAAGAGCAAAAACGATTTTGCTCAAGATTTCATTGCCAAATTTCGGTCTTGTAACAAGTAATGTATGCAATTCACAAACGCACCGGAATTTAAAAAAACAAATCTAATCGATTTTTTATAAATCACAAAAAGGCTAATTTGTATGCACTTCGTATAAGGAGAAACAAAAAGGAGAAATAATAGTGGACATGAATAAAAATTGTTAAAATTATAATTTAGAAAAGCAAAGATTAAATGTATTTTGTAATTGCAGAAAAGGCAAACATATTTAGTATAAACAATTCTAAAACAAATAGGACGTTAGAACGTATAAAGTTGGTTTCAACAAAATTTTTTGTGCAACTTTGATTGTAATTGGTGAAAAATGACTTTTGTATTTACACCAAATATTTATTAATATATCACGTATTGCAAATAATACAGTTGAACATGAAAACCTAACAAATAATAATTAAGAATCAGTTACTCGGTTATTGTGATTAGTCAGTTACTAAAACAAATGTAGCTACTTGAAATAAATCATACATCATACACAAGCTAAAGCTCTTCAAAAAAACCACATTCGCTCGATACAAATACAAATAACATTTGCATTGAAGTATTTCTGTCATGAAGTATTTATTACAAACGATTACCATCTATCGAAATTAAAAGTCGACTACAACGAGGTAATAAATATTTGCAATCGGTGTTTACGATTGTGCGTGTTCAGTGGAGTTGTTATTAATCCCATACATTAAGCCGATCCTTAGGGGCATTACTGTCGGCAGTGTCCTTCGCCCCAGAATGAAAGGAAATTGCTGACTATTACAGAGTACCGCGGGACATAAAATATACTGTATAGAGACAAAATGTACTGAGATAGATGTGAGCTGGACCAGTGTCTCGAGGCTACGAACCTATCGGGAACTGGTCACTTCCTTTTAGATGCTAATCGAATTGTATAGTAAGAGTCTAGATGCAATCAGCTTTTAATTTTATCTTTAAGTGATATCGTACAAAACATTTGAATCAGTGTTTGTAAGATGCACGGACTAAAGTAGAATTGTTATAGCATAGATGAAACCAGCTTTTAATAATATCTGTTAGTACTATCGTATAATTGTTTTCAACATTTTATTAGTGTTAGTAAGAAACACAGACTGAAACAGAATTGTATAGCAAAGAGGAAAACAGCTTTAAATATATCTCTCAGTAATATCGGCTACATATTTGCAACATTTTATTAGTGTTAGTAAGACGCACAGACTGAAACAGAATTGTTATAGCACAGATGAAAACATCTTTAATTATAACTTTTAGTAATATCGGCTACATGTTTTCAACATTTTATTAGTGTTAGTAAGACGCAAAGACTGAAACAGAATTGTTATAGCACAGATGAAAACATCTTTAATTATAACTTTTAGTAATATCGGCTACATATTTGCAACATTTTATTAGTGTTAGTAAGACGCAAAGACTGAAACAGAATTGTTATAGCACAGATGAAAACATCTTTAATTATAACTTTTAGTAATATCGGCTACATATTTGCAACATTTTATTAGTGTTAGTAAGACGCACAGACTGAAACAGAATTGTTATAGCACAGATGAAAACATCTTTAATTATAACTTTTAGTAATATCGGCTACATGTTTTCAACATTTTATTAGTGTTAGTAGACTGAAACAGAATTGTATAGCAAAGATTAAAACAGCTTTAATTATATCTCTTAGTAATATCGGCTACATGTTTTCAACATTTTATTAGTGTTAGTAAGAAGCACAGACTGAAACAGCATTGTATAGCAAAGATTAAAACAGCTTTAATTATATCTCTTAATAATATCGGCTACATATTTGCAACATTTTATTAGTGTTAGTAAGACGCACAGACTGAAACAGAATTGTTATAGCACAGATGAAAACATCTTTAATTATAACTTTTAGTAATATCGGCTACATATTTGCAACATTTTATTAGTGTTAGTAAGACGCACAGACTGAAACAGAATTGTTATAGCACAGATGAAAACATCTTTAATTATAACTTTTAGTAATATCGGCTACATGTTTTCAACATTTTATTAGTGTTAGTAAGACGCAAAGACTGAAACAGAATTGTATAGCAAAGATTAAAACAGCTTTAATTATATCTCTTAGTAATATCGGCTACATATTTTCAACATTTTATTAGTGTTAGTAAGAAGCACAGACTGAAACAGCATTGTATAGCAAAGATTAAAACACAGATTAATAATATCTTTAACATATTTGCAACATTTTATTAGTGTTAGTAAGACGCACAGACTGAAACAGAATTGTTATAGCACAGATGAAAACATCTTTAATTATAACTTTTAGTAATATCGGCTACATATTTGCAACATTTTATTAGTGTTAGTAAGACGCAAAGACTGAAACAGAATTGTTATAGCACAGATGAAAACATCTTTAATTATATCTTTTAGTAATATCGGCTATATGATTGCAACATTTTATTTTGTGTGAGATTTCAATGAGATTTGGTATGCGTGCATAAAAGTTCGTATCTAAATATAGAATTAAGACAGTAAGAACATGTAATTCTCTTAAATATGTAAGTAATGCTTATACATAAAACAAGAAAGCATTAGTTTAAATATGAATCTTATGAAATTAGTTGAATTATGAACCATACAACTCATTTTCCTTTTTAGGACACTATACATAGATAACTGGTTTATATTGTATAATAATGTAGCTTGATCTGTGGTTTCAGCATATTATTGGCTGATTTATGGTTATAGAACTTATAAGATATCTCATTTTAGTCATTTAATAAAGGAAACTGTTATCATTTTAAAACTATAATTAATTCGAATAAACTGTCTGTCGGTAAGCCTGCATACGGTACAAACACAAATTAAAATAATCACAGCAAGTCTCGCTGACGTGATAGAAGCGAATGTCCAATATTTTTCTTTAGCTTACCATTTAAAAATATAATTTCATCATCATAATAAATACCAAAAACTTGCAAATTGCAAATTGGATTTCGAAAATTCAAAATGATACTTTATACAATTTTTAACGTTAATCATAGTAAAATAAGATTTTCAAAAAAAATTTAAGACAAAAAAGTTACGAATTCTTAAAATTTTTAAATAGCTTCCATTTTTAAACTTTTGAACGAATTTTGCTGATCAACAGCCTTGTCCACGCTATTAGCAAAATCTATTTTTGTGCCAAGTTTAAATAAAAGCGGAATTAATTTCAAACTGAGTTTCCTAACACACACGTATAAACACACAAATATATATATATATATATATATATATATATATATATACACCCATACATAAATTTTAACGACCTTCTCAAAAGGTGGTCTAGAGGTCAGGTTCTATGCTCCTTTAAAGGTCCTACGTGTGGGGGCCTCTCCAATAGCTCTTTTTCTTAATTTAAATGGAAATTTGCTAAAATAACAATAATGCATTTTGGGTGTTATTGAATAAAACTGTAGTAATTGAACTGTTGTAGTTTAGGGTCAACACTGCAGCCATTGTATGAACCAAAAGACGACATTGTAATAATAAAAATTCTTGTTAAGTTCAGTTTGAACTAAAATTAAACTTTCAACAGTATGTTAGAAGTATTGAAAAAATGTTTATATATTAACCTAAAAGTTATTTACTTACGTTATAATTTTTAAAATGGTGATAGACATTTACAAATCCTCCATTATTAGACATTCAGCTTTCTTACCTGAAAAAAATGCAAAGATTACATTACATTAAAAAGTTACATATTAAGTTAGTGCAGACTGTTTTAAATACAGAGAAAAGTAGATAATTCTGACCTATATAACATTTTTTAAATTTCCTTTAAGGTTTTTTCTTACAAGTTATTTGTAAATTTTTTTAAATGATAAAATACCATTCACTATTGTAACCGTAATAAAAATCTACTTAAAATGGCATTAAAAATATAAAAATGTGCCTGATGGCGGTCCCAACAAAAACTATTGCTGGAAAAAACAACAAAATGAAATATTGTTTAAACTCTGAACTACAATTTTATCATAAAATGGAAACGTTTGGAACATTCATTATTTCATATCGTTTTGAAGATAATAATAACCAATCCTTTCGCCTGAAAGAACAGAACAAAACGTATTGTAAAGGCCGGCGGGTACTGTCGCATGTGCTGTAGGAGCGCCGCGAGCAAGCCAGTGATCGACTCACTAAGATACCATCGCGGCTGTGGTAGCCTCGGGCTCTCTGCCCTAGCCCTCTTCTCTTTATGATTTATATAGCAATGTTCAATTCTCGCGTTTACATATTCCTTCAAGTCTTTGCACACAATAGACCCGCCCAATTACTGTACAACGCTTTATCATGCAAATACCCCGTGCAATAATCAGCGGTACATTGTTCCGAGCATAACGAACCGCCACGCCGGCACAAGCAGACAGACAGACGGACAGATTTAGTAACCAAACCGACAGTTTATTGCGCTACATCTTACACTGCCTTTTCTGCATTTTTCAGTTTTAAAATTGTACCGACAACAATGTGTAAAGAAATAATAGCTGGACGCAGCTGTTTCGTTGACGTCATGAAATCAAAATCTCAAAAAGTAATATTTAAAATTTATTTGTTTTCAACTGATTATAATCAGCGTTAGAATCTGCATAAACTAAAGCATCAATTGATCAGAAAATTTAAATGTTAATTTATGAATATTTTAAAATAATTTCGATGTTTAAATTATTTTCACAAAATGATTACGGCAAAATTATTGCCATTTTATTTTGATTTTGGAATGTCCGCCATTTTGAAACGGTTGAAGAATTTTTTTGGATAACGAATTTGCCCAAGCTATTACCAGAATCGAATATGTACAAAGTTTGAATTAAATCGGACCAAAGCGTTCAAACACTCTGAAAATATTTGACTTTAAGAATCTAAACGCTGCCATTTTGACAATCATAAAAATAAAGTGTGTGTGTTTCGTACACAAGTTGTAACATTGTGAAGACGTACACCATATTTGAACTCAATATCGTATCTATTTCTGGAGTTACAATGAGAAAGAAAATGACGGATTGCGAGATAACGAAGAAGGATGCGAACAAATTTACTGACCTATTTTCATTTATTTTCACGTATAGAATCCGATTCTGTATAGAGAGCTATGGTTTTTCGTAACACCCTCTATATAACGTTTGATTTGTACAGTAATTATTTCAGTCAATCAGCACATTGCTGGTTTCTTTTTAAATGAACTTCTCGATAATATTAAAACACACAGAAAAACGTGTACATAAAACAATGTAAAGCGTACAGAAAACAATTTTAATTCATCAAAACTTGTCTAACAAAAAAAAACAAATTTTTAAGCACTCATTTTATTAACTTAAAAAAATTGTTGAAATGTTATTGTAAAGAGCAATTGTTAAGGTAACAAGTGTGCAAATGTTTTATAATTGACATGTATTACAAAATTAAAGAAAAGAAATAAAAATACATTTTTAACTATTACAGATTAACGTCTTTTTGTTTTAAATTTGTAAATATATTATTATATTTTAAAAAATAACTAAAATATGACATGTACCAGTTACATTTGAAGCAACCATTGACAGTGGTGATACTGAAGAACAAGTTGCAGGTTCAAGTGAAGACATGCCATTTATTCTACTGCCTAAATAACAGACCGGCTCCGCCAGGTGTGGAGAAAGCTGAATGCTAACGTGAGGTGAGAGCATATTAAACATTGTCCTTTTATGGCCACCTTTAGTGACAAAACAAGCGATTTAGCTTCCATATCTCTTAAACAAATAATCTTATTTAGTTTGCCAGACATGTGGATGAATGGCTTATTTTAATCAACATTGGCCGCTCATGATTCGGTAATGTTGTGAGGTAATTGAGAAAAGAAAAGGTCGCCTTGATGCAGTACCACTTACGTCAGTTTAAATAATCGTACTTTACTGGCTGTACGTGCCTTCATTTATGTATATATATCACACGAAAACAGCTGTTAATTTGATTGAATGTTTGCGTGTGGTTGTTTGTAGTTACAGTAATCGGTTTTCGTGTTTCCGAGATGATCAGGCTCCATTGATAAAGTAGCCAAACGTGAGGCAACACTACCTTTGTAAATTATCTTTTATTGTTACATTTATTCAAAAATAACGTTGTCTCCATACAGAATAATAATGTATATCAAGAGATGTAATGGAAAGACTTTTTAAATTACGAAAAAAAATATATTCAGTAATAAATATTTATAAGTGTTATAGTTTTTGCATATAATTTTGTTAGCATTCATAATTTCATTTAAGCAAATATATTAATAATTATAAGAAAATTTAGAATTAAAATTAAAACTGTCCTAAAGAGCTACTGAACAATCAGAATGTCTTAAAATATTTCTAATAAAAATAGACACTGATTAATTACATAATTAAATAAATAAATACATAAATAAATAAATAAATAAATATATATATATATATATATATATATATATATATATATATATGTGTGTGTGTGTGTGTGTATATATATATATGTGTGTGTGTGTGTGTGTGTGTGTGTGTGTGTGTGTGTGTGTGTGTGTGTGTGTGTGTGTGTGTGTGTGTGTGTGTGCGTGCGTGCGTGTGCGTGTGCGTGCGTGCGCGAGCGCGTGTGTGTGTGTGCGCGTGCATGTGTTCGTGCGTGCGTGTATGTGTGTATGTGCGTGCGCCTATAAACAATAAGTATATAAGTATAAACAATACTGTATTATAACATGTTATTATTAAAGTAATAAACACTTGTTTTCAGGTAGCTACTTCAGTAATCAATTATGAAAACAGTATTTTTTCCCATAACTTTATGCCATTTAGACTAATGAGGACGATTGATCAGCGTGAACGGTAAAGGAACGGCTGTAACTGCGGCTCGAACTAAGAACCTTGAGGTACGTAATTCAGAGACGCAGAAGAAATCGATCACAGGTCAATCTTTATTATTATAATAAATTGTTAAACAAAATCCAATGCACTGTTACTTGTTTGATTATGCGCAGGTAATTCTAAATTTTCTCAACTTTGCCAGATGGGTCTTAATCGTTACTGCACTTTTATAGCGTGGTTTGACAGGTAAAATGCCACATCGTGCAGCCTATTTAATAAACAACTATTTAAATACACCGTGAATTTAAATAAACCTCTTGTTTGCTGTTCTTTAGAGTCAAACTTAGTTTTAAATTTAAAGAAACACGGGTAGGCGTCAAAATGGGGTCGATAAATACAGTACAGATGGCAGTGGGCAAGTCAAGGACTGGGGGGGAGCCTTAGGTCAGATTAGGTTAGTTTTACATATTAAAAAAAGAAACATTATTTGATATTTGTTGATACAGTTACTTTATTTACATTTCAGCTTAGCATGAAACATATAAACATTGTACAAGTTTTAAAGTGAATGAGTGCAGTATGTATCAAGCGCTAATATCAGTACTGTTTATTTATACAAAGATTAAAATTTGCGAATGAAAAATCTTTGTTGTAAATTATCATTTACTTCTGAAATTCTCCACATTTTTGCTTACAACTGTACAGCTGAGAATACCTTTAATGACATTTGAGGGCAACGATGAACCTAACAGTTTTTCACTAAGTATAAAAATGATTAAATATAAGAAATAATTACAATGATTATTGTTAATTAGTTTTTAGTCTTATAATTTCGCACGTCTGTCTGTCTCTTGGTGACGGACCTTTTACTAATGATCGATCACTATAAAATTGGGCGATTGACCTTTGTTAGCAACCCAAAACAAATCTTAAGGAAACATTTTGTTTAGTCTATTGTAAGTAGGGTATCATTTAAAACTAGAAATTATACTGATAAAGAATATAAAAAGTTTAAAATAGTTTTCGGGATTTTCCAAAATTTTAAATATTTTTGTACTTATTCACCCAGCACTTAAAAAAGTTTTTTTTCATCTCTCAAATTTGTGTAGTTTTAAAAAAATAGATATAATAACGACTAAAAAGTCATTTTTTTGTTTCGGCATCAAATATATTTCAAAAGAAGCACTTAAATTGTAAGCTACAATTGGTATAGTCCGCGTCTCGGCAGTGGACACGTTACGGAATTCAGCTGATTCATTCTTGTTGGTAAGGAATGTATAATTAAAACAAGATGCATATGTACCCTCAATACATGCTTTCAAAGCTCGTGCTTGACAATTTTATTTGTTTTAATATTTTATAATAAATCAAACTTTATTACAAAACTTGCGATCTTTCACTTCTGTTTGGGACAATACTTCACAAAGCTCTAAAGTAAGTACTTCTAAGGGGAAAAATGTGAAATAACACAAATCTTTATAACCATAAAATTCAAGCCAGTTTTTATGTATGGTTTTTTAAAAAAAAATTTAAATAAGAAGATTAGATAATTTTTGTTTAATTAGTTTTAAAATAGAGTACAGAGAAATCAGAATACACTTAGTTTTAATGGTATAATAAAATTATATTTTTATACCAATGTCGTTCTTTCTTTTTATTTAGCAGTTAAACCAATGTTCTTTCTTGTGTAAAATGATTTCAATATTTTCTAATTAATTACCAGAAATGATCAAGACCAAGGTGAAAATAAAACTAAATGAAGTAAAAATATTTTAGTCAGGAGACACATCGCTAAGCGTTAAAAAAAGGGACATGAACGATGGAGTAGAAACGAAGTTGTTGCAGACAAAGGCAAGAAACCCGATCTGGTCGGGAACAATGGTTCTGTGGGCGAGATGAGGTAGGCGTGAAATCAACAACACCCTCTGCGACACTGTGCACTGTGCACTGTAGTGTCCTCAAGAAGGTGGGGCTTTCTGAAGAGCGAGTTAATTAAATCCAGTAAATTGATCAGCTCCGTCCATTGCCTTACCCCGGACGTAACCTTATTACTTTGGAATGTATTGCGGTGATAAGGAACTGTTACATATTAGACGAAAATGCAGCCATAAAGACATCAACAGAAATGAAACTTAACCAACTGTTCACATCCCGCTTAAAATATATTGATTTAAAAAAATGTTTAGTACATAGACAAAAGTTTGACTTCGCAGTCCAGTAAGATTCCGTTAAATGCTTACTACATTTTAGTCTCAGTTTCGATACCAGATATTACAAGATTTACCTTGTACTACATTAATTTTAAATCATTTTTGTACTAACTGATGTGTGATACCTTAATGATGAAAATAAATTCCAGAAAAGGATGGGAAGAAAAGTGAAGGTATGATGGATGATGATAAAGTAAAGTAGGAGTGTAATGGTCTAACAAAGGAAACATTTTACTTCTATATAAAACAGTTGTAAGTAGATTTTAATGCCTATTACGACGATGAAGTCAGATGTTCAAAAACTGTAAATATGAAAATTTTAGTGGTCATCAGTTTTAAAACGGATAAGCGGGTGTTTGGTGACTAACCCATCTTAGCTATAGCACCAAACATAATTTTTGTAAATAAATTTTCGTCTTCTTTATTCATCGCATTTTGAAAACTCACATTCGTGTCCTAGTTTTGGAAAACAAAATTAAATAAATACACGTGTTGAACTCGAGGCATTACCGACAGAAGTAAGCTGTTGTCAATAATATCTTTGCTGAATACATAATTAGTTTGAAGATATGTTTACAAATATCTTGTTTTGTTTAAATAAATAAACACATGAACCTAGTTTAGATATTACTTATTATAGTTATAGTAAAAAATCAATTGTTTTGTATTAATTCGCAACGATCAGCTGATTTCATTGAACAGCTGATAGACAATAATAAGTTTCAGGTTATGTTGTAAAAAATTATTAACAAAAATTATTATTAAACGTTTATATTAATTTCGAATGTATTA
The DNA here is from genome assembly GCA_022606455.1 of Callitettix versicolor. Lineage (NCBI taxonomy): Eukaryota > Metazoa > Arthropoda > Insecta > Hemiptera > Cercopidae > Callitettix > Callitettix versicolor. The sequence continues at coordinate 47,844,086 of CM040183.1, forward strand.
TAAACTGTTACAACTATAAAAAAAACAGTTATAAAAGTGTTCTTCAACAAGGAAAAAATACCGAAACCAAAGCAATACAACGTTTTCATATAATACGCGTGTATTGTTCTCGAAAAGGAGAAACAAAAAGGGACAGAAATAGAGAGATGAATTCGTTTGCTCGTTCGTTCCACATTTCCTTTATATTCTTCCGCTAGGCAGACTTTTTTTCTATTCACACCTCTCGCCAAAACTGGCATTAAAAACACCGCTTCAAAAAAAAAAAAAAAAATGATGTTACGATGTCTAGATATGCAAGAGCATACTGTCGACTTTCCAAGTATAGTATTAGCATCTTCATTCACAATGTGTGTGTAACATCAAATAAATTTATGTTAGCTATGACATATTTGTAAAAATTCTCAGCATTGCTTCGAAAAAGTGTTTTGTTCCCCAAAATTATTAAAAATTGTAATTTATCATGGAAAATACATGACTTTTATTACATTTAAAATTTTATTAAATTAAAATTTTCAAAAATTAGTAGAACAAATTAGCTTCATGTAACATTCATATGAGACTATATATTACTTTATACTGAAAATTAAATATAATTTTTACGGCAATCAAAAACCTAGAGCATGAGATTTGTGCATTCTCAAAAATTACCATTTTTGACTTCTTGTACTCCCCATCACAATTTTCTAAACTGATTGTTCTCAAAACTATATGGGGGGGAACTACATTATGAAAAATTTTATAACAGTCTTATAATTATTTCATTAGCCAAAAAAGACAATTTTTTTGTTTCCTTCACTTTCTTCTGACAGATTAAGTTGCAATGGGATCAATTATTTGTAAGAATTCGTTACAGATTTCATTATGAAAGTGATAATAACAACTGCAGATATACCAGCTGACAGGTGAGTAGCAGCAGAATGCACAGAACCGTGAAACAATTTTCGAAACAAACACTTTGAATTTAAAAATTTATTTTATTTTATTTTTGTCGACATTAAAAACTAATTCCAAACCTTCTTTACCTTACAGATGGGAACTTATGAAAAGGAAAAAGTTACACAAAAGTGTATTGGGCAACAAAACTTTTATATTACAACTTTGAGTTAAGGTTCAAAATATAAATAGCAACTTGAGCATTTCAGGGTTGACAGAGTGATGCTCTGTCGAGGTCACTGAATGAAGAATCTCTCTCTCTCTCTCTTTCTCTCTCTCTCTCTCTCTCTCTCTCTCTCTCTCTCTCACACACACACACACACACACACACACACACACACACACATAGGAATAGAGTTATGTTCCTCACTAAAAACATCAAAAAGTTATATTTATTTTTATTTTCAACTCTTAAAAATTTTTTTAATAATGCTAAGGGTGAAATTTCAAAATTTGTCCAAATTTGATTAAACGTAGTATAGCACGGTTTTTAATGCGTTGCTTATAAAATAATCAACTTTTTTAAAGCATTGTGTTTTGGTGTTTCATTTTTTTGAGTGATCCAATCCCTTTCGATTCCAATAGTAAGTAAGGTTTGGCGCTGGTACCCTTTTTTATTTTCGCCGGAAAAATCGAGTAGTAAGTAAAAGGTAGGTGAGCACTGGGTTTGGGCCTTATTATAAACAAACAGTTTTCGTACGGGGTGATAAGGCTACATCACTTATATTTACAAGTATAGTGCCTAACGCGTTTTATGGAGCGATACGCTGAGGAAAAGCAATTAGGAAGGCATCCTGTAAAAATGTAAGAGGAGTCGGGAATTTTAATTTTCGAATGATTAAATCTATAACTCAATTTTTATCAAAATGCCATGTGTTGCAGAACATGTGTTTAAATACGAGTAATTATGGCACAAGAGTTTCTAATTACAACATCAGCCACACTGACTTAAAGTCCTTAAGAATCTTTTCGTACAGTTGTAACAATTATTCATAAACTTATTTCATACTGGAAATTACACGAAACTTTCTGAAAAGCTTAAACCTACTTTTGTTGTAAAGTCCTTTTAGTTGGTGAGAGAATTTTATTGGTCATAATTTCAATTATTTAATTGTTAAATTACTCTTAACTTACTTTGAAAGTTATTAAATATTTTTTAAATATTGTTGCCTAAACGTTTAATTGTGTTCTGTTTTATTATATTTTGTGTATCACCTTCGTGTTTGTATTTTATGTTTTATTTGCGTTCTTTGACTTGTCTAACGATTGATTTTTTTACACGATACTAAAAAGTAAAACGAAATGAAATACCTCGTATATTTTATCTTGTTCAGTCAACACTGTTGCCTATTGTACACTACACGGTATCAGTCCTGCCAATCTCAGGCTGAGAAGTGGGAAATATCGGGTATGGATTGACTAGACACCATTAGACAATATGATTAGTATATTTTCGTCCATTAATACGTCAAGGTGATGTCCGTTCCTTCACGATGCCTCCCCCTTCCACGTAACTTCATTGATCGAGTAGACTACCAGGAATTCTGTAAACCTGTATTAGTAAAAATGACTGTTTTAAACTGCATTAGACAATTTTCATTCAGAGGCTCAGTTCTCTAATGTAATTTGCCCGAGAGATAAGTTTTTTGTCGTTTGTAAATTAAAAAAAAATAATTCTAAGTATATACTAACTTTAAATAAAATAAAATTAATTATTTTTTTGTATAAGAATAATAATTATAAGTAAATTATTACTGTTTTGATATCTTTCTTTTTAAATTCAGTAATTTATTTTCTTTATTATGTTTATAAAGTAAAAAACGCGTTCAATTATTTTTATTGTATCACAATTGTTTTATTTATTTTTTTATGAACAAAAATAGTCGCTTTACAGGTCTATTTCTCTGACGTCACAAAAGTGAATTTACAAAGTAACGTTAGAAGAAGAAACATTTTAACATGTGAATATTTTTTAAAATAAAAAAATACAAAATGTGACTAACTTAAATTTATTTTTCTTATGTTACACTCACGTTGGCCTACTCTTCATTATCAAAAATTAATTTTACTATAATCTGGTATTTTTAGTTTAAAGGAATTAAAAATTTTAAATGTTATTATTTGCATATTTTACGACGATTATAACGGTAAAATCGGATTAAAAATATTTCCACAGCCGTAATTAATTTATAAAGTCATATTGTAATTTCGTCCAATATTTTTACATCCACGGTAGTTCATATGATTGAATTCTTTGAGGTTTGAAATCAGATTTATTTCGTTTTACTTTTAAGTATCGTGTGTTGTAAAAATCAAATTTAATTAAGTCTATAATAGCTACATTTGATGATATTTGTTACGAGTTTTTTTTAAATAATATAAATTTATGTAAACATATGTTAAAAAAGCAATTAATTCTTTTTACAAGTACAGAAAATTTATGTTATTGAATTAATGACATTTTTAACAGTAAACCCAAAATTAAAATTAAAATCAAACGAATAGGAGACAAGGAATATATGACAAGAAAATGGAGAAAGTTGTATTTTTATACAAAAATGTACATGCTACTAAATAAGTTTATTATAAACTTACATATTTTAATGACGTATTTTGGAGCGTAAAATAGATAAGCTAGTGTCCTAGTCCTGTATTTAAGAGAAAGTTGTTATGTATTTTGTTACTAAACAAGAATGGATTCCGGGTAAATTAAGCAGCCCAAATAATACAAACCATTCGTCGTGAACCAAATCTTTTTGTTCCGTTACTCAAACAGTCCCGAACGTTTTCAACTGACCTTTTGTGTGCGAATTAATATTTCTTAAGAATGAACGCAGAACAATTGTACCACGTGACCACGACTTGAGGTGTGATGCCGGCATTGGCGGAGGCCGTGCAACAGCTCAACAGCTAATCTGTTCCGAAAGAAATTACTTTGTCAGAGTTTGACAAGTGAATGGGGGAACCTTTTACTGTGCCCGGGTCTAATACTACGTACTTAACGGCTGCTAAAAGATAAACGTCAGTTTCAGTAATAAGAATATACCTGGCAGAGAAAATGTAATGTCCACTTGTTTTGGCTGTCCTTTAGCAGTTTGTTTCCACATTAAATAATACGGTCACTAAAAGACATACTATGGTTTTACCTGTGAAACGTGCGACCGAATCTAAAGTAAATTTAATAAATATTTTTACAATCAGTCTTATTCTTTAAAATTAGTATTTAACAAAACATTTTTTAACTTATTGTATGCTTAAAATTTATAATATAATTAACATTTTGTATGATTAAAATTTGTATTTAAATAGATATTGGTATGCATAAAAACTCTTGCCGACGTTTAACGTTGATAATTTTAATTTTTTAATTGAAATTATTCTGTTTAAAATTTTCTATTTTAAATTAAACTATATAAATTTGTGTCTTAATGGACCTTTTGTATACCTAAATTTTGCATGTTAATAGACATTTTTAATACGAAAAAATTTGTTTAAATTGACCAAAATTAGTATGTTTTTTCAACATACATAAAACATTTCTGATAATATGTTAAGTTTCTTACATAGATATATTTATTTTTATTGATGCATTGTTATACTTGCTGTTCGGGAAATAAGTGGCTGGTGGGAAAACCATTAAGTTTGTTTTCTTTGAACTCAAAGTGTACGTAATTGGGGTTTAAAAAATATGTAATTAAATGTTAAGACTAATTTCAATTCCTAAACCGGTTCATAAATATTTTAAAATTTGGAAAAACCGCACTCGAAACAAATGTATTTTTGTTGAAATTCTTATTGTTAACTAAGCTTACTGCTACAGCATACTGCGTTACTGTTGCCAATGACTTTCCCTCACTCTTCGTTTGGAAGTAACTCCACTTTCAAATCAAAGTAGGTATATTATCAGTCTCAGGATTAACAGAAATACATAAATGCTGGTTTTTTATAGAAAAGCTACTTTTGAATGATCACATAACTTATTACTGTGTTATAAATTACTAAATACATTGTTAATATTATGAAAAATCAACATAAATATTTTTCAATAAATACGTTAATAATTCAAGTGATTCCAACTTTTTATAACTTATTATATTGCCGTAATGAGCTGTAAGGCTTACAGTTGGTTAAAACTAGAAAATATTCGTGCCCGCTTCGTGGATCAACTCCTTCATAAATCTTTTCCCAAATTACAATTTAGTAATAATTACATAAAACTGATATTCTCACTGATTTTAATGTTTATAATAGCTTTGTCATTCATAGTTAACGTATGTGAACCTATAAACTGGTGACTGCTTTACGCCTTGGATCACAAATCATTTCAGCCTTTCTTCTGATTGACCCTTGATTTGATTTATGTGACAGAGGTGATCGTTGACAAATGTCTTCTTATTTCAAGCCGCAGTTTAATTGCCTGACGCATTTAAAATCGGTGCGTCGCCTTTATGATAATAAAGACCAACGTCACAAGCGTTGCCAAGGCAGAATATTTGGGAAGCTGGGGGAAGTGTAGTACTTGGGGTTACCTTTCTTCGTACCCTTTCCAACTACCGAATTACAATTTTTAATTCTAAAAAAATTCTCTCTCTCTCTCTCTTTCTCTCTCTCTCTCTCTCTCTCTCTCTCTCTCTCTCTCTCTCTCTCTATATATATATATATATATATATATATATATATATATATATATATATATATATATATATATATATATATATATATATATATATATATATATAAATTTTAATGACACCAAGTGATGTAGAGGTCCAGGATGGGTGCTCATTTCCTTGTCCCGAGTTAGGATCTTATTACAATGGTTGCTCAAATAGCTAATTTGTTCAATAAAAATTTGCAAATAAGGATGTTTTAAATTTAAAATTTTGTACTTTACCTAAATAAGTTAAGTTTTACGTTTAGTAACGGAATAATTGGTTTGTTTTTATTTTCAGAAACACCACAAACACAATATTTAATTGTAAAGGTTTCACGCTATAATTAACTGCACAGCAAGAGAGTGTTTATATTCTTCTTTTTTTAGCAGTGTGTAAGAATGTCACGGAAGTTGAATGGTTGCTGTCCTCAATACAATATCAGGACAAGCCATTAGGCGGGCGAGTTGAGTTATGAAGGAACTTATGATCTATCATGGCTCGTGACATGGCCTATAGGCACCTTATCTTTCACAGATCAGACCTGCTTCAACATGGTTTATATAAATTGACTTATCACAGCACTTGGATGTGTGTGCGCGTGTGTGAGTGTATTTGTAAAGTATAATGGACGTAAG